>CM023825.1:7030000-7587500 GCA_013266295.2 Branchiostoma floridae x Branchiostoma japonicum | reverse complement strand
TGGGTACACCACGAAGAAAGGCAGCCAGCAGGCGGCAAACGCACCCATCACCAAGCCGATAACCATATTCAAACGAGTCTCCTGTTTTAAGTTAGGAGCATTGGCTCTTCCAAGCATTGGGATACACCCTACTCTTACTTTCTCTATGCTATCAGTCATAGATGGGTTTTCAACGTGACAAGTAGCTCCAGACTTTTGGGGTGCACCTGGGCAAAACGTATTGAGACCTGCGTGTGTTTCCTTCTTATGGCTTGGTGATGCGTTTGGTTTGCTGTTGCCTTTCACAGCGTGAGACACAACTTTGAATGTGTTATTTGTATGATCGTCGGAGATGGAACTTGGTGCTTTTGGCTTTGGCTCCATTTCCTCTCCCTCGTACAAAATGTCGAGGTGAAAGTCTGAAGACGCATTCATAGAGAAAGCATCTTGCACGGGGGGACATTTGACCAGAACGTGCTGGTTCAGTTTTGGAGTCGGTCTTGGTGTACTTGTTGTCTTTATGTTACATTTGCGCCTGTTAGCATTGCTTTCTTTGGTGGAGTCCGAGGACGGTGCCTTTCTGGCAATGTTGGCGGCTTTTTTAGGTCCCGATACGGCCGCGTGGCGGGCGCGCTGTACTCCGTATCTCTTCGTGACATCTTCGGAGACCTTCCTGCGCTGCAGCCTTGCCGCGAACCGCTTCTTGGTCTCCCGGAGCACCGTGAAGTAGACAACCGTCATGACGAGGAGCGGTGCCCAGAACGACAGGGCGACGGAGAAGAAGACGTATTCAGGCAGACTTCTCAGTTCACAGAGCGGCTTGGCCTCGTGTTCCCAGTCATGTTCTTCCTTCCATCCCACGAGAGGCGGCAGCCCCACGGCTACCGCGCTGATCCACACGGCAGCTAGCATCACCTTCATCCTGTCCCGACTCTTGTACTGCACGTAGCTGGCGTCCGTCACCGACCAGTAGCGATCCAGCGCGATCGCGCACAGGTTGTAGATCGACGCCGTGCACGCGATCACGTCGAAGGATAACCACAGATCACACAGGATCTCCCCGAAAGCCCAGTAACCCAGGAGCTCATTGGACAGCGAGAAGGGCATGATGGTCGTTCCGACCATGACGTCACTAACCGCCAAGGACACGATGAAGGCGTTTCGCGGCTTTTTGATTCGCTTGCCGAAAACGAAAAGGAGGATCACGAACGTGCTGCCCAGGGCGATGAAGGTCATCACTATGGAAACGATGACGCCGATGGTGATCATTTGACCTGTCGTGTATTCGTCGGACACGTCTTCGGCTCCGGATATGACGTCTTCGGCACCGGATGTGACGTCATCGGAGTCAGAAACATTCAATGAACCGTTAGGCCACATTTTGACCTTGAAAATGCTTAGGTCTTGAAATCCAACGACTTCTACTAAAACGTACCTGCAACGGGAGAAGGAAAACAAAAACACCTCATTAATACATGTACTTGTGTTACTCAGAAACAGAGTCAAACAAAGCATAGGTCCATACCAAGACCTCCTAACCACAGTAAAGAAACGGAAACTAAAGTGGCCACTTGTCATGGTCATCGGGTCCTAGCCAAAACCAATATGTAAGGAACAGTACAGGGAGGAAGAAAGAGGGGAGGTGATCATTTGTCCTACGGCGATCGACGCGCGGCGCCGCACGGTGCGTGTCGTAGGACAGATTTATGAGCGTATAAACAGGCCCGCCACCGCCGCGCGCGATTTTTGTGTGGCGCATCCTGCAGCCACACGCCCTGTGCAAATTGTCCCTAAAGAAAGGTGGAGAAAACTGGTTGTCAGATCATCTGTGGTGGCCCAAAGGTCGAATATTTAGACGTATGGCAATCACTCGAGATCTTTATTTGTAATCAGATACAGACTCCTGTACAGATACAGATTCATGTACAGATATACAGGTATTCCGAGTATGGTTACAGTGTCAGTCCCTACACCTGAGTGAGAGGCCCGGGTTGACACAAATGTTGAGTGGAAACAAAATTTCAGTGAAAAAAGAAAGCCCGATAAAAAAGCCTAAAAACACGCCAAAAATAAGCCCAAAACCCAAACCTCTGCTTGGAGAGTAGGATCGAACACGGGTCTTCATGTTTGACCGCCGAACTCTCTACCACTTGCGCCACACTTGCGTCACGCACAAATTTGATTTGTGCGTGACGTCACAACCACCTTGTCGTGTTAATTGAACCTTCAAGATACACAGCTAGGAGGTTGTCACTGCGGAAGATAACAAATGGCCCGAAGTTCAGTGACCAACATTTTCTAGAAAAGATTTTGCAAAGATTTTAACCAGGGAATGAACTTGTGTTCCCATGATGGGGCCTTAACTGCGTAAGGCAATATTAACGTCATCCCAGCAAGCATCAACGGCCCTAATTTTTCATTATAAAATACTACCACTCATCTAACAGCTTCTGGCGGCCGAATGACGGTAGCCGAATTCAAAAGAGCAGCTCATCAAAAGAGTGTACCGTGTCCAAGTGGTACAAGTATCCCTGCCGCAGGGTTTCTATGGCAGAAACACGCAGTACTAATTGCGAAAACCGTTCACAATATACTCAAATTATTGCCTTTTCTTCCTGTCCCTTACAGACAGATAACACACACCGGGCACTGCGTATCCATGTAAGGCCACACTTAATTGACTGCCTTAATTGTACGGATGACATCCGTTGGAGACCCCAAAACTAATGCAAGAGCGCGAAAAAAAAAACTAAAAAAAAAAACATGCTGCTAAACCACAGGAATACAAACTTTAAGCTGGTATAACGAATTTGCGGTAGTACATAATGACTTTTACGACAGGCCGGCATCTGCTTAGCCTCCTTTGCCGGCGTTTCCTAAGCGGTCAGCTGGAGGTATACTAGGGTTGGCGGCCGGAGCTTTTCATCCGTGCGATCTACGTTTGATCAGAAAATCCCCCCCCCCCCAAAAAAAGCCGACCGGTCCGGGAACGCCGGCAAAGTTAAAGGAGACTAGCACCTGCTGGCCTTTTGCGGCATTTACGAGTCGGTGGCATTGTTCTGGAGTTCCGTAGAGCCTTGGCAGCCTGGGTGCCATCCTCCGTACTAACCGCCGGCTCCCTACTGTTGCTAGCTACCATGGACTATGGAGGATGGCTAGAGAGTCGGAGGAGGTGATTTTTTTTGGGGGGGGGGGAGGGGGCGGAACAGGCGAAAATCAATGCGCGCGCGGATGTCATCCATAAAATAAAATCAATGTGGCTTTACAATATACACAAATAATAGCCTTTTCTTCTGGTCTACCGATTCTTCCCTTACAGAGAAATAACACACACTGGGCACTGATTATCCATGGTATGTAAGGTGCAGGTAGCACTGGGGTTGTACCTCAACGGAAAGCAGCCTGTTGGCCGATTTCAGCTTCTCATGAACAAACAAAGTTCAAACAAACTCTGTACTGTCTAGCTATATATATATATGTAGAAGTGGCTGCAATGCATTTTAGCGGATTTGTATTTATCGAAACAAACAATAAACCAATCTTACATAATTAACCCTGCACAGCTGGCATTTGAGTTTACACAGATTTTTGTTTGATGTACTGATTTGTACCATGGGTGAAATGCCAAACAAGGAATTAATTGAAGTGACTTTAAGTGCAACGTTACGTACATTCAGCAGCTGCTGCATGTGCAAATGACGTCAAGACAAGACCTTACAGTCTGGTCTCACGTAGCTTCTACTTACTGTACAAAACTGGTGTGTTCACCGGTTATGCACAACGAACAAAGACCTGCCACGGTAAAATGTCTCCATTTTTGTCAAAAGGATAGGAAAAGAATTGGAAAATGATAGGTGAATTTCGAGTGCCCAATGTTTATGAACGAGTACGTTTTTTTTTTTTTTTATTGAAACATACATTGACAAGACGTGGTGGCGACACACTCAAGTTACACTTATATCCATGTCGCCACCAGACAATACACAATACAAGCAAGCAAAGCATGATAAAAAAACACCAATAATTAATCAATGAATCAATGAACAGGTGAAACAAACATATAAACACTGACAGGATTGATCAAGATATTACAAAAAACGATTTGATTCCAACAAAAATGTCTGTACATACAATAGAATTTGAACATTGTACATTGTTGATAGACAAGAGGAACCTCTTAAAAGTAAATGTACGAGAATATCATCGGAAAGATCATCCAAGTCACGTACGTTGAGTACGTTGTTTCAAGCTGTGCAAAGGATGTGGGCTATAATTGGCCTCGCATCTTCAACTGAGTGGAAAAATACGGACATGCAGCCGGCTACTCTCTCATTGGTCGAACTGCTAATTGTGATGGACAGTCAGTTCTGGTCTATGGAGTGGAAAACAGAAAACAAACGGACATTTCTATGGAGTTTCTGTGTCCATGTGAATTCTCTAGTTAAACACACAATCTGCAATTTCGACTTTTGTTTTCGGTAAAAGCATAAAATCACGCTGATTCCAGCACTATATTTTGACATCGTTTACAATGTTAGAAATACCCATCTGCAGTCTGCATTTTGCAGAGGCGTTTTCAATATTGCAGAAGAAAAATCAAGCAACCTGCAATTTTGCAGAAAAAAATCAGGCTAGGGGTTCAATCACAGTTTCAATGGTGACGGCCTCCGTGGATATGGCCGCAGTTTCGCCCAGATGTGCCGCGCAGACTGTTGCCCTTGACAGGGCTGGCTGGAGAAACCAGACGGAGTGGAGCAAGGGGCCAGTTTCTGGCCTGTGCACATAGGCAGGCAGGTAGGCAGGCAGGCAGGTGCCGCGCAAACAACATATTTTGCTTCAAAAGCGCAGTTTCTAGGGGCGGAATCAATCAACATTTTTGCTATATAAAATTTCTACGAAGCAAAAAACGATTAAAATTTTTTCAATATTTGCAGAAAGTATGTCCGGATTCCAGAACAAAATTGTAACGTCATTCTGCAATATTACAGAACACTGAAAAAGGATTTCTACCCCTGATTCATATTTTAGATAGTTGTCACCCACAAGGTTGTCATTTTACACACTGCGGGTTTCTTCTTTTCCGCGCGTTTACAGTTTCTGAACGGATTTTCATTTAATTTGCGGTCTATTTGGACGCTCTAACGGCTAACATCAGTTTATTTACGTGTTGGTACTCACCTTATTTTTCATTTTCAGAAATTTAGCTACACTTCACTCAAAGGATACATTCACCAGTATTGACAGGATTTACTTCGCTGCTATTAATATTGTACAGTTTGGGCCAATGTAGCGAGGTGGTCTTGAGGTTGAAAATATTGACTTGGAATCTAAAGGTTCTGGGTTCGAATTCCTAGAAACCCCCAATAGTATGCCCTTGGAAAAGGCACTTTACGTCTATTTCATCACTCTACTCTGCATCTAGTGAAAATGAGCACCTAGCTTCGGCTAGGGACGCCCTCTCGGATGGGACGTAAAGCCGGAGTAAAATCATCAAATAAACTCAATGAAATATGATAAATCAGCCAAATATATATACATTTCAACAAATCATATCATATAACTCTAGCGATAAGAATTAAATGTAAAGGTAATAGAGACAAGGTAAGGAAACATAAAACCTAAAAGATCATGAATCAACAAAGGTTCAAACAGACCTACCCAAAGGAGGCCGTCTGCAGTGATGCTCACATAACGGTGTGCTGCGTCTAACTGGCCTGCTATTGTATAACGGCGGGGATCATGAACATATAACCTATTTAGCTCTCACTACAGTACACGTGTTACCTTCTCACACGTTGCGCGGCTCACGCGGGCGTTTCTCCCGTCGTTTCTGTATCTTCGCCCCCGCTACAAATCTGATTGCCAATGGCTAAATGATTTCGGCGCGGTGGTAGTTATGAAAGGTTAATGCCCTGCCTGGAGCGGTCCCAGGCGCTTCTTTCAAGTTATATATTTTCGGTGCCGCTTACGAGAGTGTGTGCTTGTGGGCGACTTTGTAGGCAGCATAGCTCGATAAGTTGTGGATGGATCTTCATGAGATTTGATAGTATAAGTGATACTTCCAACTCAACATGTTGATTTATTTATGTATGGGCCATGTATGTATGTAGGTTCATTTGTATCCTCTTGTCAAGTTGTAGGTACAGTTGAAGTAGACAGTACAAAAGTCGCTGTACTTTTGTTGTGTCAATAAAGATTGTTGTTGTGTGTTAGTACATGTAGGTGGTGACTAAATGAAGGAAGAGTCCAATTATGGGCCTCCTAGCGGCTTTATATGTTACTGCAGCATAATTTCCGACTGTTGTACCCCCCCCCCTCCACACACACACACACACTAAACAGAGAGGTATTGGAAAATGAACATATGCAATTTCACTTATCTGCCATCTTATGTAGTAGTGTGTAGAGCTATCAAACGCCATCTTGTTTTACCTGGAAGGAAGTTTCAAATGAGATAATGCTACATACAGGAACCACCTTTGTCACGTCCTGTTTATATTGTCTGAACCAATGTTGTTGTTGCGCATATTTCCGTTTTTTCCGCCAACTAAATCTAACCACACGTTTTTAACTGACTCCGCAAAGTTGCAACATATGATGTGAATAGTGAGAACTTCATATGGATGAGATGTAAAGGGCAGTATTCAAGACAGAAATCACAGCGCTGGAGAGCATGTCGTTACGTACATTGCCACTAGATGTCGCTTCTAACAGACCACGAAACGACCCTATTGCACTGCAGTCTTGTGTCCAGTCGATGTGAAATCTGGTAGCTCTGTTTATGTAGGGGTCAGTAGACTCCAGAATGACCATTGTCTGGAGTGACCAGTTGACCATTTGTCACTGTGGAAGATAACAAAGCGCCCAAAAGCGCCTGACGAGAAAAATGAAGTGATCGAATAGGAGTTTAGACACCTTTCAACTGACTACAAATGTCAGTAGCTTATACTACAAAGTTTCGCCCCCCTCCCATCTTTTCATAGCAAATGCCGGTAGTTACACGGATCTAAGTAGTCTCCACCAGACTAACAACGCGGGTTCAAAAACAGTAAAATTTAGCTAAAGAGGGAGAATAATTAGCCAGGGGAGTTTGGCCACCACGGGCCGTAGAGTTCATTTGCCCGCGCAGTTAACCTTCCCGCGGACTTTAACCTCCTTGGTTTTACGATCCGCACCCCCGTAGGAAGGCCGGGTGGAGGCTACATGTAGGATCTAAGGGCAAAAGCCTCTTCAAATTCCGGCTCTTTGGGTGCTCATATCGAAAGTGTGCCCCCAAAACTGCTGCTATGATACCGACAGCAGCAACTGTTATGTACACAATCAAGTGTTTTATTCAGCCGACATTTTGGTAACCGTCTGTCACCTTCCTCATGCTCAGGTCAATTTTGGCTGGTTCACATTGCACAGCACAGGTGTTGCTGCTTCTAGTTTACATAAACTGTTCAAAAACATCATATATAACATCCGTGAATAGTTTCATTAGGTTGGTACGTCACTGAATAAAGAGACTCTTTTCAGTATGCAACTAATTGCAAGTGTAGCCTGGTTACCAGACCTGTTTCAGCTCCCGAGGCTGTAATGCCTGTATCCTTTCCGCTATTTGCGGAGAGGATACAGCCTCGGCAGCTAAATTAGGTCTGATAACCAGGCTACACTTGCAATTGGTTGCATAAAAAGAGTCTCTTTATTCAGTGACGTACCAACCTATAAATGAAACTATTCACAGGTGTTATGTATGATGTTTTTGAACAGTTGTAGATGAATGACGTCATCAGTTTCCCGTCACTTACATGTATATTATTCTCTCACGCTTTGCGCATAATTGTCCGCCCCGAGCTAAAGGAATATGGTTCTTGAGTGTTATTCAATAACGGAGGGAGAAAAAACTTATAACTATGTAAGCCTTAGATTTGCTCATAATCGTGCGCATAATTTGCGCATAACTTAAAGCCTTAATAAATGCATGATTCTCAAGATATAATCTAATAAGAGGAGAAGAAATACTGATTCAAAACTTCAAAATATTGGATTTGGCTCACCCAACAATCTGGTGTTTTAAATATAACAAACAGAGTGTTTACGACAGCCTTTTTTGTTTTTGATATGTCTCTTTTAGACCGATATCCTGACCATTGCATTACGTGAAAGCTTAAACCATTTGTGTAACAATACAGTCTCATCGCAATCTCTCATTTCGTCTGTCCCTTAGTCTAATTGTTCGACCGTTGGGGACCACAGAGGAGACCACATGATCTGTAACCCCTGTTTTCTCAGCACGTCGGCAGAACGTACTGCGCCTGCGCAAAACCTGGATTTTCGCTGGATTTTTGGTCAACGTTGCATCAGAATTTTGCCTGTTGCAGACCATATCTTTTTCTTCACAACATTTGAAAACTACAGACGGGATGTCACCTTTATATACGCGAATTCGACCTTATATGAGACGTTCTGCCGAAGTGCTCTGTACAATACATTACGGGTTTCGCGCAGGCGCAGTACGTTCTGCCGACGTGCTAGTTTTCTCCACCCCAGTTCTCGGTTTTCTGTTCCTCTTACCGTTTCACTTAGTGTCGTGCCGGTCCAATCTCCGATGTTATCCTCCCATCTTTCCGTTGCCTACATTGTACCCCTCTTACAATACAGTATCAGATGTATAATAGAATCTGGTGTAGAATTTGTGGTATGTGGGGAACTCATGTATCTCATTTCCCGCCCATAATTGTTTTTCATAGCAGGAATACTTTTACGCCTATAGTTAAATTCTCGAGTGGTAATTGAATAAAATTTGAAGAAGAAAAACATTAAATCTTGGACACGGCCTCATCTATACGACATTCGTAACACAAAACCTCACCACAATTTCCAAACGTTTACTGACGAAAAGAAAACTATAAACCTCTGAATCTCCCAAAACCCACGCATTGCAGAAAAAGTGGGACACTCCGGGATCCGTCTGCCACTGCTTCCAAAAAAAGAAGTCAAACCCAAAGGAGCCTCAGATTGGATTCTGTAGCAGTTCTTAGAATAGTCACTTGTCACCATTGCTAGCTTGCACTGTCTGTATACTCTTTTTATACATTGGTTTATGTTGCAATTAGGCCTCGTTAATTAGGTTTTGCACATTTAGCCATCGGTTGGACGTCTTATGACGTTACATTTTTGATCGGCTACGATGTTACATCTCTTTTGTTTGTTTCCTTGTTTATTTGTTTGTTCAACTGTTTCCAATACCCAATGAGCGAATAGTCTAAGAAAAGCATTTAGATCTTGTTTATATCATTAATATCTTGTCGTTCTAGGAATTACAGTTACAGTTGAACAATGACGATTAAGTTCAAGCCGCCATTTTGTTTCAGTGGTCTGCCTGGCAAAGACGCTATTCAAGACTGTAACGGTCCCCTTCTAGCAATTAAATTGTTCATAAAACCCCACCTGTAAAACCAGTCTTCTGAAACATCCCTTGGGGACGATGCAATAGTGACCAGGGCCTGAGGTGCAGAATTAAACTGACCCCCCCCCCCCCCCGCCCTTTCGCATCGCCAATACCAGGCTTTAGATAGCCTCCTTTGCAGGCGTTTGCGTGGAACGGGAGGGAATACAGGGTCGCCGGCAAAATCTCTATCGCGTGCTATCTTGAGATCATAACATCGTAGAACTTGCAAATAAGCCCCCCCCCCAAAAAAAAAACGCCGACCGCGCCGGGAAAAATCAGCCCTACCTCCCCCCCTCCCCCCGTGGAAAACGCCTGCAAAGGAGGCTAGCTTTAGAAGCGGCTGGAAAGAGTGGAAATTGGCCAAATAGACAGATAACATGCCAGGGGAGTTAGTCCGCTAAAGGAGTACAGTTTGCCGCTCCCAGATAGCCAATTTCTACTCTTTCCAGCCGCTTCTGAAGCCTGGTAGAGGCTACCTTTCGCGAGTGAATTCATCAGTTTTGAAGGTCAATTCATAATAACAAATGTTCCTGCGCCCCCTCCCCCTTTTTTTGACACATTTCTAACCTTACTTAGGTAAAGTCCCATGTGCACGTATCTTGCATATTTTCCTGGCCCAACCTAATGCGGTATTTGAAACAAATCAAATCACTGCAGACGATTTGGTGGAAACGGTCCCATTATGCTTTATCGTCGGTATAAATGATTTAGAAAGATTACAATTGAGATCCCCTAGAATTGGAGCTTAAAGCCGAAACAAAATGACATGGGTATCATATTACAGCAAAAACGTGTCCTTTTTCTTGTTACGATCTTTATCAATGTCGATTTTTGACGTTTGAAATACATTTAGGCTAAGCCAAGTCCATATAATCTTCTAAAAGGCAAATATACGATTTATTTTGCAGTATCTCTATTGCTTCCCTGGGGTACCAAATTGCATTGTACAATTCCTCCCCAAACGATGCCGATGTTGTTAAAATCCAATTTGGAGACATTAGGGTCAAATTGGAGTTCCTGAGAAAAAAATTGCCGGTCAGTGATATAGAATTTCCTGATGCTTAGGATTTTTTTCCTTTTCTTAATTTCCTCAGCTCGTGATCGTGTTTAATCCCACGCTAATCTACCGATTCATTCGTTCCGGAACTTGCCAAGACTTTGCGTTTGCAAGCGACCGTGACGGCAGCAAAACGATCACTAAGTGCTTTCTTTGTCTCGTGTCGTCTGAAATATGTGTATCAAGCAACAAACAACACAGAGATCCGAGTGAGTTGTCAGCCTAAAGATATGCATGTGTCGTCTGATAAAATCTATCCGCCGTCTGATGAAGAGAAGACCCCATAGCGGCTTTTACCTCAGCTAAGCCCCCATAAGTCACGCGTAGCTTCCTGATGTAAAGAGAGTTGTCATCCCGTCGTTCCACGCAAGATCGCACACCCCCGATTCAAATTTCCACCCGAATCATTTATAAAGGGAGTCGTGTGACAGAGTAGCCGGTCATTACAGTGCCACCAACGGTGGGGAGACAGATTCTTCACCGCTTGGACACACGGGTTCGATTCCCAGAGCCACTTGTCTCGAGAACTAGGAGTGGGAAAACTTCTTATCAAGGACAGTAGCGTATCAGCTGCGTATCTCTGGAGCATCGCCCACAGAAGCTGATTCGAACCACATGCTTTAAGAGATCACGAGAGGGCAAGAAGAGAAATCACTTTCGTCACAACAACAAGGCCACCCTCTACCACGCAGTGCGCCAGAAGAAAAGCCAGCGACTCTCTTTCAGCGTCCGTGACCAATTGTTTCCTGAGATGGCGAACCAGGCACTGTGCTGGTCCTTCTGCGCTCTCCTTCTACTGAGAACAAGCGAAGGAGGTACGTTTTAAAGTTTACAGCGTTTTAGGTTGCTAACAGCGTTTAGTAGTTTAGTCCACTTAATATCTGATGTTTTACGTGTGGTTTTCGGGCGGGCTGTTTTGTCTCCGGAAGCCGATATGCGTAGAGGTTAAGGGCAACATAGTATCCGCCTTTGAACTTGAAGACAACCCAGCGAGAAATTCCAAACTGAGTCGAAAAGCTCATCTTTTATCGGCCTAACAGCAGTCACCCGAATACAGTGACCACATGGTATTTTTCTTAAAACGAAAACTGAAACAAAACCAATTCACCGAAAACATATTTTTAAATGTCACATTTTTTTTTACATATGAATGGTTTCAAAATCGTCAACATTGTAACACATGTTGGAAATTCTAAGTATCCGTGGAAGAGATTATGCAGGCTTCGGTTGCAAAGCTCTCTTGGGCCGCCGAATATTAGGAACAGATCGTGGACGAAACTCCCCTTGGGAATTGAGATATGTTATACCTATATCCTACAGGCTTCTAGATGTGTGTCGATGATATACAGGGTGTCTGTTTAGGCTTAAAGAGTCATTTTGGTCACATAGTCTGACCCTTAAAGTAAAAACGCATGTTTATATGAGTTCTGTGTGGAGTGATTGAGTTTACGTGTCATGCTTAACACGATGAAATATTTTCAGATGACAGAAAAAGAAAACAAAGGGGCTTCAAACTATTACAGATGTCTATTGTGTGTGTGTGTGTGTGTGTGTGTGTGTGTGTGTGTGTGTGTGTGTGTGTGTGTGTGTGTGTTTACAAACGTAAAAGTAAGGCTTGATTTGGAAAAAGACTCTAGAATTTATACAATAATTGTCAAACATATTTTAGGGATTTCGTATTACTAGTATTGACATTCTTCAATAAATAACATTCTTTAATAAATGAAAAAAGATACATTTTTTTATCTTTTATTTTTTGTTTTCTGGCATCGGAAAAAAGTCTGTCTTGTTTCATGTGATCAGTTTAAACGTCTGATTAATTGGCATGGTTGCTAAGGGCAACCGTTACCATGGATACCACAGATCCCTGATCTATCGTCTGAAATCCCTCAGAGTTGCCCCTAATCAACACGTAATCCTCAACCTCATACCAACCAAATATGCTTTTATAATCCTTGAATCAAAGAGTAAAAAAGGTCCCTGCAAAAACAGCGCCCTAGATTGTAAAGAATCGACCCGAAGGATTGTCCGTTGGTTGTAATTTAATTTGAACTTGATAGAAATTGTCGTAACTGATTTTTAAGACTCATGGGGGCGCCAAACGTAGAACTACCGACGGCCCAGGCGACAGGTGAACGTTTGTCATTGTAGTATTAGTCTGGCTAGAGAGAGTTAACTTGTTGTTACACGTCATTCTTCAATCTTCATTTGTTTTTAGTGTACATGTAGACCGCGTTAAGATGAGATTAAGAGGGAGCCGCTGGCTTGAAATCAGATATGTAGTAGTAGACTGGTTTATTAAAAACTTTAGTTGTTACATGAATGCCTCCTGGCAGCCGTGACGGGCTGAATTGTGAGGCAATTTTACAAACATGTCAGTCTAACTCAAACACATTTACAGTCTAAAAACGTTACAATATAATACAGAATTAAAATTAAAGTATACGTGTTCAACCATTAAAAATTCCAAAGGCAACCACTCGAGTGCTACACAAAACAAAACCCATATATAGCGATGTCTGGTAGTACTCAGACATAAATTACTTATAGACAAACTTGCTTAAAATATAAATGCGTAATATTAAGTAACTGTCAAGATTTACACATGATCCAACCACTTTTCATCCCATAAAATACATATGGACATACTTATAAAATTATTTCTTTTTAGATTATTGTTACGATTCACTCTCAAAGAGGTAGCAAAACCAATTATTAGTAGTTCCAGGGCAAACAAGTTGCAGTTTGTTGGAGTTCATTTAGTAAATCAACCAGGGCCGGAATGGCACTTGTCCGGTACCGCTTTGTCCCCACAAGCTGTTGGTACTGGTTGGAATTCCTCAGATGTCTGCTGTTCAGTTGTCCGCGTCTAGGTGGTAGCCAGGAGCAAAACCTCGGGGACTTCTCAACCTTCATAGCGAAGTCAGTGCACAAGCTCTGTCTCCTAGTTGCCAGGCGTTGGAGATCTAGCTGTGTAAGGGTTTCGGAGTACGAAATGTATCGACGCCCAAGGATCAGTTTACAAGCACGTTTCTGCACCCTCTCAAGAGCGGCCGACTGGATGTTTGTGAGGGCTGTACCCCAACAGGGGGCGCCATATTCAAGTATGGGGCGAATATATCCACAGTATATGAAGGTGAGGTCTGATGCTGGTACACCCGACCGACGTAGTTTGCTGATGAGAAACAGCCGTTTACTACTTTTGGACACCATTTCATTGACTTGATCATCCCATCGTAAATCAGATCTGATGTGTAGGCCTAGTAGCCTCGACTGCGTAACAATGGAGAGCGGTTCGCCTCCGAGGGTGAGTGACGGTATCTGAGGGGGTTGTCTCATGAAACAAAAGTGCATTGCTTTGCACTTTTTGGGATTGAGCATCATGCTGTTGTTTGTTGACCATCTCTCAAGGTTATCTAGGTCAGACTGCAGGGTCGATGTTGTTAATGCTGGTCTTATTTCACCGAGATTGAAGTCGTCCACGTACTTCCAGTGTGAGTTTGTGGACACTGGTTCAACGTCGTTAATCATTGCTAGGAACACCAGCGGCCCTAGAAGGGTGCCCTGGGCCACCCCACATGTTAGGAACTCCCAGTCCGATAAAGCCCCCTGATATCGGACTCGTTGTTTGCGGCCAGACACAAAGCTGCAGATCCATGGTATGAGGGATGGTCTTGCTCCCATGTTTATCAGTTTGTTGATAGCGGTATTGTGACATACCCTATCAAAGGCCTTCGAGAAATCTGTAAGAATCAGGGTACCCACAGATATGCATGGCGTATATGTGGCATGTTTTTTTAAGTATCGATAAAACTGTAAGTTTGTTGTAAGTTTGTAAGTTTGAAGAAATGTACTGTAATTGAATATGTTGTAATTTTACTTATGTGCTTATGGGACCCCTGACCTCCCCCTTGAACACTTGAAAAGCGGCCCTGGCCGATATCTCAACTTCTCAAGGTTTAATAAAGGTCGAAAAAAAATATATACATAATGCATATGCAGATACAAGTACGTCTTACGACAGGTTTACGACATTGAAATCGGGGACATTCTTGGGACAGTCGTGGCTGTGTCGTACAATATTCGCCCTATTCTGGTTGTCGTGGTTCCTTGTAAGCCGAATTGGGCTGTATCACATCCTCGCAAAAAATCGCACGACAAAAACATCATACGACAAAAAAATCGTAAGGAAAAAAGTCGTACGACAAAAATCATACGACAAAAAACCGTACGACAAAAAATCGTACGGTAGAAAAAGTTGTACGACAAAAACTTGTACGACATCTGTGTCTTAAAGAGCTCAAGAGCGATGGACACTAAAGAAATATGGGTAAAAGGACACTTGGGACTGATTTTTGGCACACCTTTTCAACCCTCAAGGCTAAACTCTGACTGAAACGGAAAACACCATTTGTTTCTCATTTAGATGAATCACGACGAGCGCTTCGGTCATGGTCGGGTGGTTCTACCAATTAAACCTGACAAAAAACATTCACCCCCCTCCCACCCGACTCATCTGTTTATTCTCATTGGAGACGGGAGTTATCTCTAAGCAGATACTGGAAGGGGAGATCGTGTCGTTTTTCTGCTTCTTTGTTGGAAGAGGGACTGTTGCTCAAAACTTTTCAATGTCATCCTAAAGTAAAATGTATGAAGTTTTCCTGTCAAAGAGACCCCCCCCCAAAAAAACGGTTAGTTGGAGTCATTTTTGCACTGTATCCTAACCAGATCATTTCAATTTACGACGAAAAACAGATAAAAGTGACAGGAATCATGGTGCACGTTGCCAATATGCCCTTGAACGTCGGTAGCACCCGGCCTTGTCTGTCATTGGTAGAAAGGTCATAGGTCACGGCTACACTATTATACATTAGACCATGGAATTAACTAGATTACGTATTAGATTACGTATTAGAAAAGAAGAATTTAAAGAAGTTCTTTTCAAGGCGTAAAAAAACATAAACGTAGAAAAATTATTTTTGAAATTCCAACATGTGTCAAGTGTCCTCTTTTGACCCGAATACTTCAGTTCCAACAGACGTTTTTACTTTAAGGTGACATTGAAACGTCGCCATCTCCCTGGGGATTCCTCTCCTGACGTCATATCCTTTGACGTTTTACGGCCGCAGACAAGGTCGTAAAATCTGTCTGTCACAGACACTAATTCAATCAAAATGTTTCCGTCCAAATCGTCAAATTTGTTTGGATAATAAAAATCATCGTAAGAATAATTCTGATTATTGAAAAACAGACGTTTAATTTTGTTGAAACTGTCAACGTTAAAGAATGTTGATTTTGGTGAACAGTATTGCACAAATCGTCTCAATTTTTGTTGATGGTTTGTAAAATATTATACATTTAGAAAGATAATGCCAAAAGATAGTACTTTTCTAAAACTAACTGTAAGATTCAAACAAATGACAAATTTATCTTTTGAATATATATGTGTTAAAATTTGCAATTGGTCATCAAAAAGCCCCATATCTATGGCATTTGTGGCGTTTTAATGTTTCAAAATACCAAAATATACAAAAACTTTACCAGAATCAAGTATAATCATCAGACTACCAAATAAGTTTCATACTAATTTTACGCTTTTCTACAGGTTTTCAAACGGTGTATATGTATTTGTTTTTCTTTTCATTAAAGAATGAAGGAGAAAAAACAACGTACAGATACGACTAAAACAACGTACATCTGCTTGGAGATAAAGTATTGAATACTTGGCCGTAAATGATCATTAGGGACTCCTGACACAGATGAGTCAGCCTGGAGGCGGCCCGATCAATAGTTTCAAGGAAAATGATAAAATCATCATTTTTATTGGTCACAAATCAAGGCTAATACTAATTACACATACCAATCACCAAATATTCTATCATAATAACATCCCATCTATATAGACAAGAAACATTTCTTATTTATCATTTGAAGACATGTTACTAGTATAACGTTATGTTCGTACGACTTTTTGAATAAGTGACAAAAATAAAAGACATGAAAGTTTCATCCTTTTGGTTAGAAAATATGCTCCATGACTAAAGCGTGCGTAAAGGTTCCGTTTCTTTACTCGCGTGTACGCAAGCTTTAATGTGTGCTTAAAGATAGGAAAAATTGCGTAATATGTATATGTTTCGTACTTTTATTTCATACCCATTGTCTTACATTTTTGTATGATCACCAACAATGGACATTACCTAAATGTTAAGACAAAATGAGACACAAAGACTAATCCCAATCTGAGCAGGTGGCTTATTAAAAACGGATTAGTAGGCCTGATGTCCTCTTAATCTCGAGTTAAATCTGCCCAGACAATGTTTTCTGTCGAAGAATGTCCTGAGTCGTCTGGATGTTTGAGACTACCTCATCCGTACACCGGACACTGGCGGGACCAGGAGAGTTTATATTTCCGTCACAGATCCATGCTTGAGTTATTTTCCACAAGATTAACATGAATATTACATAAACTCCTTTGTCTCTGGAGTGTACGGTCTTGGCAACATATGTCGGTTCCACATCGATTTGAAAATTGCGATTTAAAACCTTTCTTCGTTTTAAATTTCTTTCTTCTTTTTTTTCCTCCCTAAACGTTTCTCTCCCATTTGTGAATAATTTGGGACCACATTGATAGCAGCAACACCTAGCTTTTGTGTTTGAATTATATTTTGTTATACAATACTTATATTTATATTACTAGATCATATTAACTATTTATTATGATTTCATACTACTTCCATATGTACATTTGTGTTACTTTGGTTTGATTTGACTTATGTTACCAAGTTGGATGGTTCCACTTCTTTTGTTCTTTTCTTTTCTTGAATAAAGAAATAAAAATAAAAAAAATAAAAAAAACACCTAGCTTCAGTACACAGCGCACCAGCTAGATGACAGATATAATCGAAACATCTGCTCTTGTTAAACAAGTGGTTGTGAATAAAGAACTTTGCTATTCAAACGTTTCTCTCGCCCATACCTACATCCCGCCCAAGGCCTTGGTAACATTTCCCCCATGGACACGGTGTTGTTTGCCAACACCTGACCTTCTCCAGATTTGGGCCACGGTACAAATAATTGTCCCTTCTGGATCGGCCTTGGCGTTGGACTCTCGCCAGAAACGCACACGTGCGCAATGGAACAACGGTCAGGGCCGTTTCATTAAAGGCACCCAAAGCGATTTCAGGGCAGCAAAACTGGATTTTCAAAGTCAATTTTCTGGTTATATTTCTATGTAGTAAGTTGAATCAACCCTATCCCATAGCATACTGATATCTGTGAGGCGAAATGTGGTGTCGGTGACGGAAAACGGTTGCTTGTTTCGTATCATAGGCTGGTTCTAGCTATTTATTATTGGTACCAAAATAAAGGACTCCTCACGTAGCTTGTTTTTGGGGACATTTCAACCACTTCAAGTATGAAATGATGACTAAAATGTGCTGAGAAATGGCAGTGAATGTCAATATCAGACAGGTTTCCTCATCCAGAATATTTTTGTTTTGCTGCCCCGAAATTGCATTGGATGCCTTTAATATCGGTCTGGAGAGTGGCCCAGAAATTTAATTTCAGAATGTCATGATCAGATTTGTTTGTCATGATTGTTTTTCATGAAGGAAAACAACTATCAATTCAAAAACGTAACTCAATTCGTACATATGCTGGGATTGGTTCGACCAACAATGACAGAGAGTGGTCTATAAGTAATGTTATCATTATCTGCAAGCAGATGTAAGGTTTGTTTTGAACGTTTTTTTGTTGTTGTTGTTTTGTCGAAAGTCCCAATGGTTGAATTGTGTTTATAGTTACTAGTTGAATTTCAATATTGATATACCTCACCACAAGTTGAACGATAGATTTGGTTGGTTAATTGATCGGTTCATTAGTTAGTTGATTACTTAATTAATTGACTGAACGATTCTCAGTATTGCAGCTTCTTTATGAATGCTACCGTGAATGTCCCCTGTCACATATTCAGAACCTTTACCCGAACACCAACCAAGGTTGGCTGAAGTTCGGGAGCAGTCTGACCAGATTTAGGCCACGCCTACCTTTCTATACGACTCGAATCAAATTTGAGTAAAATTTGAGCCAAATTTGACCCCGAACACTGCTGACCTACTCCCGAACACCAGCCAACCATGGCCGAACCTCCCGTCCACACCCGAATGTTTTAAACATTTTCAAACATTCAGCTGGCGCAGCCGAACAGTAACCGACCTGGCCGAACACCAGCCGACTTTGCTCCCAACCTACTCCTAACCTCCGCAGTGTTCGGAAGGACATATTCGGATATGAGTGACAGGGGCTTTAAAGAACTCTCCCCAACTCGCTACACTTTTGGAAGTCATCAATCCGTGTCAGAAACGCTAAGGGAAAATAAAAGCTTTACCACTGTTGATGCAGCTTGGTGCGGTAAGTCTCCAAAGACCATCGTAGCGACAGGAAAAACATATCAAAGCATGGAAGGGTAAAACCATGGGGTCACACTGTCCGTTAACAAGACAGCTTCTAGCTTTTCCTTAGCCCTTTGGCAATACCCCGATACACCTTTATACGATTTTTTTTCCTAAAATAGATTGATTCATGCACCACTGCAAACTGTACAAAGTGTCCACTTCCTACGCCATTGTCACCTTGTCGTTTCTCGTCCACATATGGCCGTTCTCTAACCCATCCACTGACGGTATAAATCACTAACGACGTCCCCATTATTGTTGGTGACAGCGCCACAAGAAGCTGGCATTTCAGCCGTGTCCTGGGTCAGTTCAGGTCGCCCTCCCACTTCGTGCCTTTGTCACATGCTGTCAGGACGCTCCGAACATCTGGTCTATCAAATACGTATTGTTGGGTTGGACGCTGGGAGAGTTGAGAGAGATAGAAAGAAAGAAAGAAAGAAAGAGAGGGGGATAGAGAGGGAGAGGGGGAGAGAGACATAGACACAGACACAGATCCTTTGTCACATATCATCACTGTCAGAACTCTCGGAACATCTAGAGAGAGAGAGAGAGAAAAAGAAAGAGAGGGAGGGAGAGAGAGAAAATGGTAGAGATGGGGAGGAAGATATTCGGAAAGCTAGAGAGTAAATTAAGTGAGGGGGTGATCTTCAAAATCTAACATACACATAATGATGAATGAATGACCAAATAAATGACTGACTATATGAATGACAGAATGAGTGAAAGAGTGTATGAATGAATGAGCTTTCCTCAGTAAATGAACGACTTAGTAAATAGATAACGGCTCAACGAATAAAACGTCTATTGACTATACAACAGTTGTTTTAGGCCAGAAGCAAAACAACTTTCAACACCTGTCGGTATAAGTGTTTTATGGACTCGAATGTTATCTATCTGTGTGTACCTAATGTTATACTAACTTACTAACACACCGTTCGTCTGTGTTACTCCTTGCTACCTTTCCCAGACTTCAGGGTGAGAGGTAAGATATACTGTGACTTTAAATGCATGAGTTTCTATATTTTCTAGGAGGTCCAAGCCCTGCTTGGAACGAATGGTTAAGGTTGGGGTTGCATGGATGGGGACGTAAAGCCGTCGGCTCCGTGTATACTAGTATAGGGGAGCTTCAGCCTCAGGCTTCAAACCTCTGCTTGTAAAAGAACCCAAAACGATCTCGTGTGTTTGACTGAAAACGCGAGCCGTAGTGAAGCCACATTGCACTACTGCTAGCTACTTGAAAACGCATTGTGCTTCACCGCATTTGAAGATGTCTGCTATGCTTTATCTTACCAGTACCTAGAGCATATACTGCGGGTTTAAGTGGGTTTCTAGGTCGTAACACCGGCATAGCAGACTGTCTGGAAGTCACGTAGCTCGGTGACCCGGCTACATGTTGTTCCGTTACTTGACACGATCGCTGAAGTAACACATAGTCATAGATCACACCGTGTCAGCTCCGACAAAAAGACGCCTGTGAATGGGTCGATCACTTGCTTAGCATGTGATGTTAAACACTCAACTCAGGGATGTCTCGAGAAAAAATGAAGTACGGTGTTGATATTTTGACAGTTTTCCTCAACAATACCCGCATTTTCATTTCATATTTCTAGCATTTAACGTTCTCTATTTGACAATAGCGCCTAAAAGTCAGCATTTTCACTCCATATTCTTCTATTGTTTAGTATACATACTTTTCCACACGTCCGTTTTTTTCAATTTCCTATATCGTCGTGTATACCTTTATTTCGATTTTCTACAAAAGCCTTGAAGAGTCGTAACATTGTTGTGACTTTGTCTTCGTAAACGTTGTATGAGTACACCTAAATTATATCTGCAAACCAGACTTTAGACTGTTGTAAGTTTGTAGACTAGCTCCAGGCGCCATGGAAGCGGCCAAAGATTCCAAGAAACCCCCTTCTCTTCAAAGAGATTGACTACCACTCCTCGCCTGCAAGTCCAGCTTAGATACGGTTGATATCACACAAAGAAAGGACAACTTAGTGAACTCAAGGACCGAAGCGAAGTGGGCCCGGCTTGTCTTCGTGTAAACCCTATCATGACAACGTTTGTTGACAAAACACGGTCTACCACTGTTTGTTGTTATTGTCCGATTCGCACAATTTACCGGCTTTGTCGCCATGGTAAAGGCTTGTGTCTGTATTAAGGGGTATTTCCTTCTTTTCAGTCGCTGATTGGTGGGTTGGTTGATAGTGTACAAATTTTGGGTACCTCTATTTTGGTTTGTCAGAATAGCTTGCCAGGAAAAAAAGCGCCTCCTACACGCGTGTACCTAAACTGTAGACTACACTATGCTGGTACGCGGACTTAGTAGTAGTTTCAATTTAGTCAAATGTATTTCCTAACAGTTCATTAAAAAACTCAATTTCCAATTCTTTCATAGCACAACACTGCACTTTATTTAATTTTTGCGCCAATTTAGTCTTGAAAAAGCAAATGATGCCAATATAGGACATCTAATCACGTAGTTATTTTTTTCAAAACTTGTATCTAATTGTTTGATACCAGTTGAGCAATGTCTGAATTTATTAAAAAAATCAATTCCTGCGCTGTATTTAATTTTAAGACGTTTTAGTCTCTCAACAAACGATATACCAATTTCAGAGATAATATTGTACTAAAGCTTTAAAAAATAAAGAAACTCAACTCTTTTTATTTTGAACCATTTTCTCCCCAGTGTTGGAACTGAGGCTCGTAGATGGGCGGAACCCGTTTGAAGGTCGTTTGGAAGTCAGAGACAAGGACATCATAGGGCGGCAGTGGGGCACGGTCTGCGACGACCGGTGGGGCATCAAGGACGCAGAGGTAGGGCAAAGTTCAAGGACAAGGTCCTCAACAGCTTACCGTAGATTTGTAGGAAAACGTCAGACGTGAAAGAGGGAGTTTTAGGCTTTTAACTGTTATAGATCTTAGGAAAAACGTAAATATTAACAGGAATAAAACCTGAATGAATATTGGCATGCTCAACAACGAATGCCAGAGTCTTCTGCAGGCCTACAGTCTACAGTTTCACCTTTCCTTTCACAACATTGTAGACCTACCGTATGTATACTTGTGATTGTCCCTGCAGACCTATCGTAGGTTTAGTCTACACTTTGGCCATGACGAACCCTTTTCCTCTCATAGCCTTGTAGGCCTAAGTTTATCTAGGACTGTCCCTACAGGACTACCGTAGCTTTAGTCTTCACTTTGACCATGACGAACCCATTTTCTGCCCCCACACGGTCGCATGTTGGCGGCTGGGTTTCCAGGGGTCTCAGTCCATACAGGCCTACATATGTTTATCTTGTCCCTACAGGCCTACCGTATGTTTATCTATAACTGTCCCTACGGGGCTGCCGTAGATTTAGTCTACCACTTGACCATGACGAACCCATTTTCTTCCCCCACAAGGTCGCATGTCGGCAGCTGGGATTCCCGGGGGCGATGTGGGCTCACGGGGGCGGGCGTTTTCGCCACGGGTCGGGGAGGATCTGGCTGAGCGAGCTGCGGTGTGACGGGTCCGAGCTCAACCTGGGGGAGTGCGCTCATGGCGGCTGGGAGACCAACTTCTGCGACCACAGCCAGGACGCAGGCGTCATCTGTCACGGTAGGTACATGTTGTATCCAGAACCGTGCTTTATCCAGAACCATGCTCAGGCACAGTCCTGGATAGTCCTTGCGTATCCAGAACCTTGCCTGGGGGCAAATCTACGTCCTTGGATCTCCAGAACCGTGCCTGATCCTAACCCTAACCCATTCAGGAATAGAACTAGATAAGCACACTTCTGGATACGATAGTACACAAATAACGATTGTTACTCATGAAGCAGAGGTTTGTATTTTTAGACGTTTTAGTCGGGCTTTCTTTTTTTGTACCGGTATCTTGTTTTTTTTTCTCCAGCCAAGCGATAGAGTGACGTATTAGATACTACCCTGCCAATTTGATACTGTCTTAAGTTGTAGGCACCAAAAGATCTGCTTGGAGATTAAACATTTGTTACCTCCATGAAAAATGGAGGTATTGTTTTTTGTCTGTCTGTGTGTCTGTCTGTTTATGTGTGTGTCTGTGCTTCCGCATACATGTATTTGTGGTGAAGACCTGGATGGATTGTGTTGATAGTTGGTAGATGGAGGTCAAGCAATTTTTGGGCCTGCTGGTATCTGTCCTTGGTACTGAAAAACTTCCCGGTTTTCTATCTTTTGTCCTGGATATGCTATTGTCTTGATATTTTGGTGGCAGATAGCTTTTCATGTCAGAAAAGAAGTGTTGTAGATTTGGTCCTCCTTGCAGCTTGTTGAAATTAAGAGACTACTTCTTGGCACTGAACTAAGTTTGGGTTACTGGAACAACATGCATGATGACCTGAAAATATGTTTATCTGTGTCTGAATTCTAAAAATGTAACAATTGCAATACATTTTTGTGTTCTATTTCAGTCCCGGGATATCTTGGCTGTTACCGAGACTTTCTCCTTCCCGACGACCGAGTGTTCTATCACGACTACCTCCGAACCTTCGCGATGACGATACAGATGTGCACCGCACATTGCCGAGGACTCGGGTACAAGTACGCCGGCGCCCAGCGGGGGACGGAGTGTTTCTGCGGGCAGGACGAGCATTTCGCCCGGCTGGGGAACCGACGGAAGGACCGGGAGTGCCAGGACCAGTGTGCAGGGGACCCAGACCAAGTGTGCGGCAGCGGCTACTTAGAAAACAGCAACAGGCTCACCATATATGACGGTAGGGGGCGCGTTTATCCTTAAAGGCATCCAAAGTAGTGTCAGGGTGGAAAAACAAAAAAAAATATTCTGAATGAGGAAATCTGTCTGATATTGACATTTACTGACATTTCTTTGCACATTTTGGTCATCATTTCATACTTGAAGTTTTTGAAATAGCCCGGAGTCCCTGTATTTTTTGGTACCACCAATGAACAGCTAGAACCAGCCTACTTTACGAAACAAGCAACTATTTTCATCAGTGACATCAAGTTCTCGCCTCACAGACATCAGTATGCTATGGGATAGGGTTGATTCAACTTACTACATTAAAAAAATGGCCAGAAAATTGACTTTGACAGTTTACTGCCCTGAAATTGCTATGGGTGCCTTTAACTACAAGTCAAGTCATTGCACAACAATTGTAACAGGTACAATGTAAGGCAAAGTGTTGTACATGTATATAGATACATGTACTAACTATTTAAAGTGTTGTATAAGACTATCAGCTAATTACATTAAACTAGTACAATCTACTTGTTGATTCTAAGCCATACAATATGGATAGAAGACACAGTATAAAGTGTCAGAGTGTTCTTAATAAGACTACAGACTAGTTAAGTTAATCTAGTACAATCGATACATATTAAGTTCAGTCTTAGTAGAGGAGCTTGTCTACCTCAGATCTATTATGCAAACTGTAATTTACATAAATAAGTACATATTATGTCTTCATTTGCATATGATTTGCATACTGCATTTCCAGCTACTATGGGGGCGTGTGGCGGGAACTGGACAGATACAGAGGGCTTCATCTACTCACCTGGTTTCCCTGGCAACTACACCAAACACATGACCTGCACGTGGACAATCACGGTACCCGAATATCACGTGATCGATCTGGACTTCACCATGCTACAGCTGTCCGACGGTGACGTCATCGCGATGGAGGATCCAGCCGCGGGATTCAGGACGACGTTCACTGGTGACGTCATACCGGAAGTCGGTATTACCTGTGCGGAAACGTTACACATCTCCTTCTTGTCTGCATCAAGTAAGACTGGGCGTGGTTTTGTCATGACATATCAAGGTCAGTTGAAGGTCATGCACTGTTCAGAGTAGACCTTTATTGTGGGGTGGGGGGTGCCCTGAATTGAACTCGGGCCAAACATGTGTTACTAGAACTACATTTAAACCTGTACTAGAGGTCACCTTGAAGTTCGTATTGTGGTCACCAGGCCATAGTGGTCACTTTTAGGCTTTGATATGTCCACATTTTGGATAAGGCATAATTTCCATTTGACAATGATATAATGTTAATAACAATGCTCAATATGCTGTTTCAATATCATGTATAGAAAACAATATGATTATAGGATCTACATGTTTTATCATTAGAACTTTTATAAGGCTTTGAAACATCCATATTTTGGATAAGGCATGATCTTGATTCGACAAGATTTACCGTTTATAATATGTATTGATGTTTTTTCATTATATCCTTTATGTTGAGCTGTTATGTATATTTATCACCCACAGCTCTTAACCGGACCGTTGTTTATAACGAGTCAGCTGAATGGAGGGAAGCGTGCTGGCCACCGAAGGACGATCTACTCATAGAACCTCACACTCACCAAGACTTCAGTATGTTATTGTTTTCTCATTAATACCTCCTTTAAAAATGGAGGTATTGTTTTTGGTCTGTGTGTGTGTATCTGTCTGTGTGTGTGTTTCTGCATATTTGTGGTCAGCATAACTTAAGAAAGCCTGGATGGATTGTGGTGATATTAAGTCCAATTTTGGGCCTCCTTGCATCTGTCCTTGGTACTGAAATACTTTCAGTTTTTCTATCTTTTGTCTTGAACACGATATGATTTTGATATTTTGGTGGCAGATACATGTAATGTTAGCTTTTCATGTCAGTGAAAAGTAGCGTATGTTTGGCTCCTCTAGCAGCTTGTTTTTAGCATATTTGCTCTGACTACAAGGCATGTGTTGATACTTGGCAAGTGGGTAGGTCTTGCAAAGACTAGTGACTTTCCTTAGCACTTCTTTTGCACCTCCTTGCATCTGTCCATGGTACTGAAACACTTCTGTGTTTGTATCTTTTACCCAAGACATGTTATAGTTTTGATATTTTTGTGCCAGATAGCTTTTCATGTTAGTAAAAAAAGTGGTGTTAGGTTTAGCTCTAAGTATTTCATGGAGGTCTGAGGTCTCCAACCTCGATCTGTTCTTTCAAACCCCTGTCACATTCATTGTAGGATGAGTGTACAACATTCTTAGGATAGTTGTGGATGTGTTGGGCTTGTATAATAATCAAGCTGTTCCGTAGTACTGTAAGTCTTGCTGCTCAAGAGTCTTGTTGCTTGGTGGTGCTGTGGCAATACAAACATCATCATGATATAACCTACACTCTTCCTCATTTTCTATTATTCAACAGATACCAACTGGGTGCTGATTATAGGGATAGCAGTCGGTGCAGGTGTGGTGGTGCTCGTGCTCTGCATAATGTTGCTGGCCATCGTTCTCACCAAAAGGTGCGTCAGTGTTTTTGTTTGTTAATAAAACAGTTGTTATTTTCTGTTAGCATAAAGCATCTGCAAGTGATGATGTCACCGTTACTATGCTGACTGTTTGAGAACCTGACAGAATGGCTTATAGATTTGTATATGGATGAAGATTTTTTTGTCACGTGACCGCAAATTTGGCAACTTCCAGGTTTGGTCATCCAACATGGCAGACAATACATACAATATGTAGTCACATGGGGGCAAATGTGCGTTTGAAACAATCGAAACATTACAGGGTTAACTTGCATTTTGATTATATTTGATCTAATACTTTGCTTGTTACTTCTATCTGGGATGGAAGTATCGTTTTGGGTGGCACAAATTTATGATATGTTTGCATGTTTGGGTTCTGAAGTGAGTGGGCAGTTGTTTTCTTGCAGTTGATTGACAGGGTTTTGACCTTGCCCAGGGTTCAAGAATGTGGTGGCCAGGAATATGTGAAACAAAAACCATGGTGTAATAGCAGAGTAGGCTTCGTGATACAATCATATGAGTAATGATGCATTGTATGATGCAATACATTAACACAAACTATATCTGTTCTCCAGAAGTTTTGAAATCTCTAATTTCTTGTTATTCTTTTGTTTGCAAACAGGAAACAACAGAACAGCAGACAACAAGTTGTCGAGATGCCAGATGTCGTCTTTGAGAACAAGAACACTGCCCTGGGTTTAGAAGCGCGCACGCGCACTCGCCCCTTCGTACACTCCTCAGAAAACGTTTACGAGATCCCCACGCCTTCCCCAAACGCGTTCTATGAGTCGCCGAGCAGCGAGGACAGTTCAGGCACGCCCCCTGGTGGGAATGAGTATGAGAGCAGCCTGGACTTCCTGCAGGGTCTGAGGGAAAGCTGGCCGCCACCGCCACCGGCACACGAGCTGCCGTGATGACATCACTATCCTAACGTTTGTCTCGATCACCAGAAGCTAATTAGACCTCAAGGGACGACTCCGGACTGTAACTTCAGTGCAAAACCGAGCACAGCTTTTATATTCAGAGGCACCTGACTTGAGCAATCAAGATGGCGGACAAAAATGGCCAACCCACGAGGCAGGGTGACCTCTAGCATCAAGAGGTCATGACCTATTGCATGATGATGTCAACTTATAACAAATGTAGTGGCAAGAGTATTAGGGGGTTGTTGAAAAGCCAAGATTTCAGGAAGGGGGACAATCTATGTACATTTGTAACAAAGAGACCACAGAAATCTTGTAAGTAATCCAGGCACAGATTGTAGACAATGTACCTGATTTTTCATATCTTGTTAAATACTTGTCAATACCTGATACAAACCGAAGTTAATCATAACCAACTTACAAAAAGGCAGGACTGTTATGTTGTTGAAATAATTTGGTTGTAGAATTAATGTTACATGTCGTTTGAAACACATGGATGTTTAGAATGAAAATTGGGGGGAATCGTGTGTCACTTAACTCTTAGTCCATTTTTATATGGGATCAAACAAAAAGTTTAGAATTATCAATACATATTGTGAATATCAAAATTAAATTGTAGGGTAAATGTCAATATGATCATTGGTCGATAGATTGACAGGGTAGTTGGATGAAGAGTCGAGTCACAATTTTAGTACCGGAAACAATTTTATATCTTTATATCAACCCAGATTTAAAGAGCGCAAATGCTTTTTATTGTGTATGACTATTTGTAACTGGGACCAAGTACATGTGTGTGCTCGAAAGTAACTTTGGAAAGAAAAGGAGAAAATATTATGGCATATTATGTAAGACAAGCGTTTCATTCTCACGGAGCTAACTTCTATATTTTATAAACTTAGCTTCCGATAATAATTACGCAGTCTTTGTCTTGTTATGAAGTGAAGCTGTTAATATTTTAATTTTTTGCGCATAGAATTTTAAAGAGCAAATGCTGTACATATCCTCCTGTGTTGCACGTTTTTTTGTCTACTATGAGATCACAATCTTTCTTGTACATGTAGATACACTATATGTAAGTTACACATACAAGAATTACCATTCTGTGTAATTGTAATCTAGATATTACTGCACAAGGAATAGAACAAAATTTTCCTGTACCGATTTAAAATGTATTAGAGATAAAAGAGTAACAGAAAGCTTGTTAACACTTTCTAGATGTTTGTAATTTTGCCACACTATGAGTAAATACTTGTATATTTACTACAATCCTATAGAATGTAAAGAAATAAATGAAATGGAAAATAATTTGCTTCCCTTTGTTCGCTCCAAATAAAAGAAGGCAGAAATTTTGACAAAAAAGCGCTGTATTCATGAAGCTCCTACACGCCGTTCTAGGAATTTTTGTCTCAAAATGAAGGGTTTGCAAAGCTTAAATGGTTCTTTCCGGATAAATTCATGATACTTAGGTAGTCAGGGTGAGTGCCAAGGTCAAGAACAAGAGCCGGAAAGACCTGAAGTAAAACCTCCATAAGAGCCCATCTCATTTCCCAAGTCGCAAAATGACCAAATCTGGGAATGATTGGTTTCCATTCGTATTGTAATAGAATCGCCATGATTTTATCCGTATATTGCAGTCATGCACATGTTGTGAAGAAAGAAAGAACAATTTTATCCGCATGAGAAAAAATTGCAATGTTTATTTCTTCAATCTGCATGGAAATCAACATTATTCATACAGCACTTGAAGTCCCTGCAAACAACTTCCAAGTTTGGATAATAAACAAAACTCTGTGTGTGGACGTAACAATTAAAAACACTTGGCCCCAAGATAGGATATTGTGATAAAATAACACTTTGTTGTCATAATAAAAAATAATAAAAAAACATCTTATAGATGTGCTTATAGATTAGTTATACTAATCACTGAACAAATTAAAACTTTAAAAAGTGGTTCAACAACATGCAACCAAAGAACACAACTTTAGCAGCAAAACATGCTTATTGGAAACAATCATATGATGTTGGGATTTTCTTATACACAACCAGAGATTCTCTGATCTTGCTTACGTTTCGATGCCTATCAGACACCTTCCTCAGAGTTTCTGACTGGAGTACTGCTTCGTGCTGCTATATGTAGCCGATGTAGGTGGCGCTTTTCTGTCAAGAACACAATCCCAAACGGGACGAGGTCAGATACAAACTCAGCCACATTTGGGATTGTGTTCTTGACACAAAAGCACCACCTACATCGGCTACATATAGCTGCGAGAAGCAGTACTCCAGTCAGAAGCTCAGAGGAAGGTGTCTGATTGGCATCGAAACGTAAGCAAGGTACATGTAGGAAAAATCCCTGGTTGTGTATATTAAGAAAATCCCAATATCCTATGTTCTACCAACCTGATGAAATTATTTTCAAAATCATACTTCCAGTGCTGCGTGCTACATCTGAACATCTCTGCTTTTAATCTCTCATCTACACATAGATGAATTCTGTTTCTATATTCATACATAATGCATAGGTCTAATCTGACTGGCATAGTTTTTTCATGACAAGACTTGGAACGACACAGTTCTGTTTTTTTTACTACAATACACTCTAACCCTAGCTGTTTTCTTAAGTGCTGGCAATCCAAAACTACTCTAAATTCGTGTGGTTAAC
This sequence comes from Branchiostoma floridae x Branchiostoma japonicum, assembly GCA_013266295.2. Taxonomy (NCBI): domain Eukaryota; kingdom Metazoa; phylum Chordata; class Leptocardii; order Amphioxiformes; family Branchiostomatidae; genus Branchiostoma; species Branchiostoma floridae x Branchiostoma japonicum. Next base: position 7,557,733 of record CM023825.1, on the reverse strand, counting down.
TTTCACTGGCCTGCAACATGTACATGTGGTCAAAGAACCAACTGCGAGAAGATATTTGTAGAGAACACTACTTCAAGACAATAATGTTCGTCTGTAAAAGCCCTATACAGGCTACCTTGTATAAACAAGCCAAGTTTTCTGTTCCAAAGACAAGTATTTACAGCACAGTTTGAACGGTAAGTCCAGTTTTACCACTGAATGTTTTACATGTAGGATATACCTGGTAATGTGTGGTAAGAATGCATCTGTATGCAAATTACAACAGCTGTATCAAGGGCAGTGGTAGTGTACAAATCTGCACAAAGTACAAGTGTACAATGTATTTCTTTACAGTACTGAATGCAGAAGGCCTAGGGGCAAGCCAGTTTTCACATTGGTCAGTTATAATAGTTTCTATCAGTAACTTTTTGATTATCCTTTTGCCATCTTCAACAAACCCAACAACTTAGTACACATGTACATCCTGCTTACTTCCAGCAGGGGACAGTTCTCAAGGTCTACACCATCCACAAAGCAATCATTTTTTTCACAATACTGAACCTTACCTCAATGTCTTTCTGCACAATCCATAAATTCTGCATCATTTCAAATGTCTTTCATACACCTTCCTAGTAAAAATCCTTCCTTGGCCACTCAATGTAATTTTGATTCTCAGATCAAATGGTTGCAAAATGCAGGAAAACAGGCCAATTTATACAGTGGAGAGGGCTTTCTTCCACCTTGTATCATTGTGATGATGGTTTTTCTGAGATTTTATTATTGTGGATTAAATTCTAAAATCTTTTTATAAATTTTGTTGAAAAAAGTTTATAATCCGATTTCTTACATGTAGGATTCAGACAGTATTTCTACCATCTTTAATAGATCTGAGAAGTAACAAAAGACTTTTGCGTGGCCTACAACCAATTCAGAACCATCTACTCTAACAGGCAAAAACACCCCCTCCTGTACAGTGGTACATTCTCCATTCCATTCTTTGTTTTCCACAAGGAACACTTCACTTCTCATACAGGGGTGTTATTTCAATTTCACATACTGACCCACTGTATACTATACAAATAAAACCAAGAAACCATACCTCAAACTTTTTCACAACTCCACATACTAAAACCCACTTCCATGGCAGTAAAGTACAAATGGCTCCACCCTTTAGGCATTGCCAAAAACAGCACTCTGGTGCCTCTAACACTAGAAACATCAATGTCTGCAACAAGACTTGTAGACGTGATCTGTTTTTTTTACTGATGATACCCTAGTATAGGGTATCCGAGAATATGCCAGAGTCTTGTATAGAGCAACTTGGTCGACTGAATTTTACATCAAACTGCAACACTTTATAATTACATGTAGAACTTTGTATCTTCTAGGAATACCAGTAATGTACATTAAAGTGTATTCATTGTCTCTGTCAAGTCACAAGTTATAGTCAGAACAATCTTTCTATAATATTCTTTCTGAATTTTGCCCGATTAAATTTAAAAATTGTTACCTTGTAAACTGGATCTGTTTAGCTTGTATTTCTATCTGACACATAATTTCTAGCTCTCAGATACATGTACAAACAACTTTAAAAACGTATCTCTCATACCCATGCAATTCCTATAAGGAACAAATAATGAACATTATAACCAGTATATACAGGTGTATCTTATCCGGGGGCCATTTCGAACCTCTCACATTTGTACAAAGTAAAATCAATAAATTCTATGAAAAATTGTCTACAAGATCTGCACTGTCAATCAAATTTCATTTTGACAGGCTTCAGAAGTTTTGAGTTGGGCCATGGCAGTAAGCCTGCATGGCAATATTGGCAAGCGAAACTGGTTCGGGAGCACTGCTGAGGCTGGGATAGGGGTTTCCAAGATACTGGATATCAACCTCTTTTAAAACCATAGAACCTCAGAACGCCTACCCCAGCCTTGTTGTTCCAGTATACATAATCAGTTTTATAGTGCAACAAGTGTAGACCAGTGCGCTGTACTGACAGAAGATATGCCTGTGGCGTAGGGCGGATATGAGCTCTGGTACGGCGCGTCTGGGTGTCATCTGAGGGTCACCATGACGGCGTAGTGTTCCAGGAAGTGATGGTACGCGTCCACCACGTAACCCCAGTTTCTCCACAGCAGCATGGTCACCAGCAGCGCTAGGAGGGAGCTCACCACCCGACTTCTGTAAACAGCACAGAAACACAAACATCAAGGTTCAAAAACTTTATTTGCAAACTCATGCATGAAGGCTGATTTCAAAGGAACACACAGATACGATTACATAAAAAAAGCTAAAAAATGCATACATGTTGTCTAAAGATATATCTGATGTTTGTACATGTACATGTACATATGTTACAGGACTTCTTCTTTGGAGGCAGAGAAAATGGAGGTATTGTTTTTGGTCTGTTTGTGTTTCCATATACTTTGGCCAGCAATAAGTTAAGAAGCTATGGATGGATTGTGATGATATTTCGTATGTGGGTAGGTCTTGGGAAGGTGAAGGTCAAGGTCAATTTTGGGCCTTCTAACAACTTCTCTTGGTACTGCAGCAGAACTTCCAGTTTTTCCATCTTCTGTACTAGTTTATCAATTGAACAGCTCTTTAAAGACTAGTTTTCCTTCATAAAAACTGTGTATGGGTGACCAAGAAAGGCTAAAACAAACTATCAACAACAGTGTACGAAATACTTTTTTTGAGCCAGATTGCCCAGAGGCAACCTAGGATGAAAGCTAGGTTGCCCATCAAAATTCTAGGTTGCCCCAAATTTAAACTCTTCTACATTTATTTATGATTAACTCTGTTAGAATGCAATGTGAATTTATACATTTCTAACACAGAGTTGTTTCCCCTTACCTGAAGTGATGAGCTCTTCCATCGGAACTTCTCAATTAACAGTTCCCAATGGAAGAAGGGACATCCTTACCACAAAATTTAGGTAGTGCACTGGGCTACCTGGGTGTAGAAATAGGTTGCACCAAGCAAAATATGGTTGCACAGCGCAACTGGGCAACCTAGTATTTCACACGCTGAACAACAAACAACATTGCACACGACAGAAGTGGTGTTATTACCGTGTCTTCAGCATGGGAGTGACCATACCCGCTAGCGTGGAGACCAGGACCAGGATGACCGCGATGACGGCCAGTAGAACGTTGATGAGTTTGGAGATGAGAGCGCGGGCGTTGGCACTGTCCAGTCCCTCCATGGACACCAGCTGCTGCTGCTGCTGGGCCAGCTCCATCTTAGATATCTGTGGATACCAAGGTTCTTCTTAAAGGGACACCGTCCGAGAATGATACCAGGGCTAGGAATACCAGCTTCATATGCACGTTAGTGCAGGTAAAATTTGAGCTGTGCAGGTATTTCTGATGTCTACCTGCACCTAACCTGCACCAGTCCATGCTGGGTTTATATATACATGCACCTTGTAAATAAGTACTCTCCAAACATGTACATGTACTAACATAATTACGGATGTTTACCTGTATGTGGATGGTGTTCAGTACTAAGGACAGGTGTGTTTACCTGTTTGTGGATGGTGTTCAGTACCAAGGACAGGTGTGTTTACCTGCATGTGGATGGTGTTCAGTACCAAGGACAGGTGTGTTTACCTGTATGTGGATGGTGTTCAGCACCAAGGACAGGTGTGTTTACCTATGTATGGACGAATGGTGTAGGTGTGTATGTGAATTTCTATTTGCTGCATTGACTGTTACCAGTTATGAAGTATAAAAGAAATAATGGCAATGGTTTCTGAACAGTTTTCAGTATGATCCATACTTTCTACATTCTGAGTGGTGCAGGTAAAATTTGTCTGGTGCAGGTAATTTTCAATGTTACCTGCACCAGTGCAGGTATGCAGAAAAAAGCTTAGGATGTTGTGCCCCGGATACTGACTCTGGTCTGGCAGGACTCGAGTGCCTCCTGGATGTCCCGCGCTCGCTCGTCGGACTGGTACGCGACCTTCTCCTCCATGGAGGCCAGCTCCTGCTTCAGGTTACTCATCTCGTTCTGATGCAGCTCCGTCAGGTCGTTCAGCTGCTCCTCCAGTCTCTGTGGGGAGGAACGTGTACGGAAGAAGTTGGCAAAGAGGAAGAACAACTTCCAGGAATTTTCTTTGGAATAATTATTATTCGTCCAGGAAAATCTTCAGACAAAAGTAAAACTGCCACTGCCAGGATTTTTTTGCAAATGCAAAGATTTTCCAGAAACTCTATATTAAGGAATTCTAGGATCTTGCAGGAAATTTACATGGAATTCCAGGAAATCCTAGTCTGTAATTTGCTCTCCTCTAGTCTCTATGGGGAAGCATGTACAATGTAGATAGGAGAAAGTTGGCAAAGGGGAAGTGCAATTTCCAGGAATTTTCTGAGGAATTCCAATATTTTGCCGGAAATTTACTCGGATTCTTCCATGAAAATCTTCACACAAAAACTGCCAGGAATTTTTTGTTAATGCGAAGATTTTCCAGGAATTTTAGGAAATTAACAAGGAATTCCAGGAAGTCTTCTCTGTAACTTGCTTAGGATTTTCATGTAAGTTTAGGGACAAGCCATTTGTGGGGATTAGTGTCAGAAAGGAAGAGGGTATGTTTTAATACAGTTTTCTAATTAAAAAAAGACACATCCTTTAATAAACTGCCCTGGCCTGTCCAGTACTTCGTAATATCTACAACATATAGAATTGTAGCACATGACACCAAAAACACATGGTACAGCTTTGATGCTACTCTACACCAGTCAACAACAGTTACTGTGTCAGGTATTCAGTTTTCATTCACTTTTATTCCTTTTACCAGTTCATCACACATTTTCCAGGTGAGCCTGGATATATAAAATGACCTTCCAAAACAAGACACTCGGTTAATCACACGATACTGCTGGAATACAGAAGACGTGCTTTCTCTTCCTCTGGGGTGGCATTGTGGAACACATTACCACATCACCTAAAAGCAGCCAATACCCTAGCAGCCTTCAAACAACTCTATGTACTGGACAATCATTGATATGCAAATTCCAAGCCTGATATTTAATCTTGATTTCTATTTTGTTCTACCTTGGTTCTATGTTATTTGATGTTTCAGGCTTCATTATTGTTTTCATTTATTTGGGTATTATGATTTCAAGCGCAATGTATGTTATTTAAGTTACTTTGCTTTTGAATTATTTAGTAATTTTGTAACTTAACAGTTACTTCTGTTGTTAGGTGTATTATTTTGAGTTTGATGTTTTTGTCTGGGGTCTTCCCCAGGCCCAGGGCTCATTGAAAAGCGCCCAACGGGCGATATGTATCCCCCTGGTTAAATAAATAAAAACAAACAAACAAACAAACAAACAAACAGTGACTACGCGGCCGCAAACCTCGCAACCTACAGTCAGTCTTGGCATGCGATATTGCTGGAAGTCTCCAAGCTTTTTCATCTGTAACTGGAAAAATATTTCTTTTTTTAAAAAAGGGAGAGTCCAAAAGAACAGGACAGATGCCACTTGGCAGAAGTGACAGGCGAGGCCGAAGGAAACTAGGAGGGCCCACCCCAGTGGTGTTGCCAAAATGTAGGAAATGGAGGATTTTAGTAACACACAAATGTTTGATGTGAAGAAGACACTTGTTTTTATACAGTCCAGCACAACCAGTAGAAGATGTAGTGGGGAAACCTTGACATTGGACAGGGTTCAAATCCTAACATTCAGAATTTAGAGGACAGAAAACTGCAATATTTCATATAAACAACTAACTACTAGTAGTACATGTAAATGTTGCCAAAATGTAGGAAAATATATATGGCAGTTTTCTTAGTGACACAAATGCTTGATCTAAATAAAACATTCGTCAGTTTGTAAAGTAAAGCCCAACTAGTAGAAGAGTAAGAGGGGAAACTTTGACATTGGACACGAATCAAATCCTTGCACTTCCAGAATTTCAAGGACAGAAAACTGCTACATTATATAACTTCTTAGTAACTATAAAAGATTCTGAAGACCAAGAATGTTCAGGTCATTATTTAGTTTGTTAATAGAACAAGTAAAGAAATCCTAAAGTCAACCATGGGATGTTAGAAAAGAAAAAAAAAACTTTAAAGGACAGGAAGGACCATAATTCATAGGACATGTAACTGAAGAAGTTTAAAATCACCTGTCATTTCAGTTCTTGAACATTCATAAGATTGATACTCAACAATTAGGTACGGTTTGTACAGTCATATTAACAAAATTGTTTAAACCATTCATGCTAATCTAATTATCTAACCATCAAATGTTGAACTTGAAAGGCCCTTATAGCTACATTATAAGGTTTTTAAATTTTAAAATGGTACATGAAATCTATTTTGCATAAATTACATACATTTATATTTTTCTAAAAATACCTCATATCTGTATCTCTCTTCTTGCAGAGCTGTTGTTAAGAAGGAATACTCCTCTTGCATCTGATTCTGCAAAAAAAGAGACAAAAATCATATGTTATGTACTAAACAATACAATAATGGCATATAGACATGCATAATGGCAGGGAATTGAAGACAGGATATTGGATAACCGTTTCTGGGACCTTTGACCTAACTTTCTGTCAGTGTCCCTGAGGTGCCTAGCATGTGTAAAGAACTATGGAGACACAAGCAAACACACATTCAAACAGGCACACTGGAAACAAAACCTCCTTACACTGGGGTAATAAGAAACTATTATAATTTATATAGCTCTAAAAGGCAGACTGATGCAGCCAGATATGGTGCCTGACTGGATGCCACAAACCTTCAGCTCGGCCATGGAATTCTGGAAGAGTGCCTGACTGTTTCTCATCTCCTGCAGCTCCTCCAGGATGGGCTGCAGCACCTGCGCTGGAATGGACTGGGACGACGGCCCGGGCTGGATCTCAGGGCTGTGCATCACCATGTGACCCCCCGACCCCGAGGTCATACTGGAGCACTCGTCTTCGCTCCCGTAACCATGGTGACTTGCGGGTTGACTGGTGGGATGGCTAGAATAAAGGGTACGTTGATGGTAACTTTCATTTGTCTTGCTACGTGCTTTGTAATGTTTAATGTGTGGGTCATGTCACCAGCAATAGCTGCCTGTGCCCCACGTGTATTGCATTCAATTTGTCACAATCCCAATAAAATCAATCAAGTCTGTTAAAAGAATAATTATACAAAGTACACATTGACACAGTGTGTTCTTTTTAACCAACTAGCAAAACTACGAATGATAATCACATTACAACTGTTACAATGTTTCACTGTTTGTGGATGCTGGACAACAGTTAAGCCAATTTATTGGCAAGACCTAGGAGCTTCTGTCATTGGTCATTGGTTAGATCAAGTGCTGGTGCAATTGGTCAGATCCAGGAGTTGATGTCATTGGTCAGATACAGGAGCTGATGCCATTGCCATTGGTCAGATTCAAGAGCTGATGCCACTGCCATTGGTCAGATTCAAGAGCCGATGCCATTGCCATTGGTCAGATTGAAGAGCTGATGCCATTGCCATTGGTCAGATTCAAGAGCTGATGCCATTGCCATTGGTCAGATTGAAGAGCTGATGCCATTGCCATTGGTCAGATTCAAGAGCTGATGCCATTGCCATTGGTCAGATTCAAGAGCTGATGCCATTGCCATTGGTCAGATTCAAGAGCTGATGCCATTGGTCAGATCCAAGGGCTACAACCATTGGTCAGATCTAAAGCTTAGTAATTGTACAAATCCACAAACTAAATGTGTTAAACTTACCTTCCACTTGAGATGGCTGAGATATTGGAAGGTGTGAGAAACTGTCTGCTGAGGTCTTCTCTCTCATCTAAACTGTCTTCTGTAGGGAAAAATGTAAACAACCAAAATTAAAAGTAGCACATACGTACAGGCTTATGCTGTAGAATGTGTGTGGCTCTCCTTAAACATGGGACCTACGGCTTTACGTCCTATCTTCGGTGTTCAAAAACTCATTTTTTCCTAGAACAATCGTAGAGTGGAACTCGCTGCCACCAAGTACAGTAGGGGCATCGTCAATAGATAGCTTTAAACAATGTCTAGAGTTAGACGTTCAAAGGTTAGGTGTAACAAGTCGTTCGGTGTAATGTAGCCAGCTGCCGCCGCGCCGTGTGCCTGCGAAGCTGGTGTGTTACACCAAAGGGCGGTTATACCGGCTATATAAATACAGATACAGATACAGATATCTGAGAGGACACCCCTAGCCAAAGCTAGGTATTCATCTTATACAACTGAGTCAAGTGAGGAAAATATGGTGTTAAGTCAAATAAGTGCCTTTCCCAAGGACACAACAGTGGGGCCTGCCAGGGATTCGCACCCAGAACCTTTGGATTCTGAATCAACAACCCTAACCACAAGACCACCTTGCCTCCTTCATGATTAGAATAATGGTTCATCAAAAATGACGTAAGGATACTTACTCATACTGCTGATGTTGTCTGCACTGCCAAACTTGTTCTTTATCAGGTGAGCAAACTCTTTGGGTTTATTTACCACTGCCCTGTTGGGAAGAAAGAGGATTTTTATTGAGTATGAAGTACAGACACTGACTCTGTTTCCTTTCTATCCCAAGCAGGCAGGCATGAGGGAATATCAGTTGCAGGAAAGATGGGGGGGACCTGGTATGGAAGGAAAAAGAAAACCAAGCAAAATCCCAAAATTGTTGGGATCCAAGCATTAGGAAGGAGATATAGGCAGGCATCCAATATCTGTTTCACTTTAACCATGCACTGTAAGGATTATGATGTTGTCTTCTTCAGGAATTGTTGTGTACTCAAAAGTTTCACATTCAAGGGATTACTCCTATATATTTTACAAATTGGCATTCAAGCATACCAATATGTTAACTCAAGGATTGAAAACAATCTGTTTTGGTACATCAATAAAGGTAATGAGATAGAAAAGAAAACAGTTACTCAAGCAACTGGATAGAATTTGAAAACTGTCAGACATTTCAAGTAGCATCCACTACTTTTTGTCAGTGAAACATGCTATTTGAAATGTCTGACAGTTTTCCATTTCTACCCAGTTGCTTGAGTAACTGTTTTCTGTTGGTTGAGTAACTGACTATGTTGTGAATTTGTTTTGATACGCATGCATGACAGGGTCTGTGTTTGATGCTTTATGTATAAGGTGTTACAATTATATTTTATGGGGTTGTTTTTAATGATTTTTAACCTGTATTTCTCTACAAAATATGGACTTCTATCTCCAAGCAACAAAATCTAACCTAAAACCACCAGCAAGATGCCCATCAACAAATTAAAAGCAAACTAGAGATGAGACTAAAGAGCACCACAAAACCACTGCCCCTAGCAAGCGTCATGTTGATTTTGCAAGCAAACCCCAAACTGACAAAACCTTGGGTTTTCTAAAACTAAATGTAGGCGAAAAAGTCAGTCTTATTAACAAGTTGAAATAGTAAGTTACACGACTACATGTAACTTAAAAGTGTTATTTTTTTCTGGTTTCCATCTGGACTGGATAGGAGTGAAGGACCTTGCTAGTGACTTTTTTCTCTCAGAAGAAGGTGTAACTGGTTTGTAAGGCTCCTCAACGTTTGAATCTGTCTTCTTCAACACTGGCATCCTGCAAAGTACCGTAAACCATTATCATTAGCACAATTAGTTACACATCAGATTCTATAATTTAACATGTAGAGCAGTCACTTACTCCTTAAGAATGAGAAAGAGTTAATTGTAAAATTATTGTGGAAGCTGTAACAGTTATTACTAGGATGTGTGGACACTTTTCCTTCTTTAGGAAGTTTGTCAGCAGAATCTACTTGTGGCATTTAGTGGTTGCCTCTGTCAGCAATTGTATTAATTGAATTTGTTTGAGGTAACTATGTTTTAGTCAGACTCTTTAACTGCACATGCTGTCAAATTTTGTCTTGTATTGTCAAGTGTTTTAGTTGAATGATCACACAACCTCTTTATTTTATGAAGAATTTGAGGAGATTAAGGATATCATGTATTTAGTACAATTTGTAACTTTCCCTGTCCACAAATTGCAAACCATATAGAAATACCAAGCAAAAGGTGCAGCTGTAAAAAAAACTGGTGTACTGTAGAAGTGTTTGTCAAGCAAGAAAGGCATATCAAATTTATCAAAATTATATGAAAACAAACACAAAGTTATAACAAGATGTGATAGATAAAATACACAAAAAGTACAAAAATGTAAAAGATAGACAAACTTATGATATCAACCATGCAGATTATCCCAACATTAAACATGTGCAGTACCAAAATGAGACAAAAGCAACATTTCACTGTGGCTCAAAGGTTGAAAGAACCGGAAGTGTCAATCACTCACAAGCCACTCCCACATCACCTTCCCAACCAATCACAGAACAGCTTGTACCATCACATGATTTTATCCAGCTTTGTCAAATTTCAAGCCACAAGCTACAAGACAGTGATTATAATATAAGCCAAAGCAAAAACATTTCAAGGAAAGATACTACTTAAACTACAACTGAGCATCATGCATCTTTAAGGGGGACAACCTGACTCAACTGTGACCTCATTGTTTGCACAAAGGAACTCACTTTGGAGTTCAAGTAGAGATATCCAATTACCAATTAAAGAAATAGTGTCCACAAGTCCAATGACATAATGCCAAGACTGTTAACTAGTAAATCTTATTTCACAGATCTAGAAGAAATTATCTAAAAGAAAAAACATGCAGTTGTGTTACATGTTGTATACTCCAGCAAAACTATGTTGACTCGATGTTTAGCAAAACGATTATTGAAATGACAGTGTGCAAACAATGACATCAGGGCAAGTGGCCATAATCATGGATGAAAAATATCTACACATTCATGCAGTTAAGCATTCAAACAAACAGCTAAATTCATCAAAACAAAAAAGCATTATAGAGACAGTTTATGTAGCCTTAGACTACAAAGACCTTTAACCAAACAAAAGCGGTGCAGCAGAAACTTCCTACTCATGTGAGAAATTACTTTGGATGAAACTCAACAAAACCCAAAGGTATTTCTGAACGAACATGAAACAAAAAGGATCTTGCATGCACATGTACATGTAATTGGCTAAACAATGAAACACCTTTTTGAGAAAAGGAAAAAATCCGAAACATTCTGCCAGTGCAAATCATCATTATTGCAAATAAGACACCATGTTCACCAAAGAACCAGCAAAGACTTATCAGAACACCAACAAAAATCACCAAGATCATAACGTTAAATATAGAAAAGAATCTTACATGATAGCTTTAGAAATGAACATGCTTCTTTGAATGAAAACAAATGAGCTGAAACTGGAAGTCACGGAAAGTGCGATATCACTGCTGCAAACCAAGACACCATGAAATGCACCTTAAAGAAATAAAATGCACCAAATGACCTGGAGTCTGCTACAAATCATTAGCCAATGAAAAACAACCAACGTTAACCCACAAATAGTGAAATATCACTGTTGCAAACCAAGACACCATGAAATGCACCTTGAAGAAGAAAAAAAAATGCACCAAAGAACCTGGAGTCTGTTGCAAACCAAGCCAATGAAAAACAACCCAGAAAAAACCTGCATTCAAAAACAAAACAATTTAGGCCTGAAAACCAAGAAAAGAACCTTTCCAACCCCAATTGATATAAATGAAGAACACAGAAACCTTTTCAACAATCCAGCCTTAACGGGGAGGGAAACTTGTCGGCTAACGGCCTCTTTTGCCTCATCTCCACTGCCTTTCCTTGTGGTCTTCCTGCAAGGCAAAACTTCCAGCCTTAGGAGTTGCTTAGAAGTGTTAAATGTGTTCACTTGGTAGTAATCATAGTACAATGCTAAACTTTATTCCAACACAAAGAGTACACAGGGATCAAATTTTCAATGACCAGTGTTGCCTTCATCAGGATAAGTAATAACCAATCACTTCCGTACGTCAACCCACAATATATCAGGGCACTCCAGCCATCACTAAACAGAGATCATGGGTGCTATAAACTCCCTGGTACATTGGATCATGTTACTCACGTATCTGTTAAGTTTCGTGTGAATAAGGTGCCGCGGGTTTACGTACGGAATTGGTTGGTCATTATGTATCCTGATCAAGGCGACAGTGGTCGTTGAAAATTCGATCCTGTGTACCTTTTGTGTTGGAATAAAATTTAGCATTGTACTATATTAAATGTATTATACATTGTAGGTATTGCTCTACAGTGGATAGTATGTTTAAGGGACAAGTTGTCAGGGAGATCCAAGAAGCATTTGGGGGGGGGGGACTGAGAAAGGGAAGCAGGGCCATGCCAAGAACGTGCAACATGAAGGAGCCAAAACCAGAGAAATCCTAAGGATAAAACCATACAAACCAATTATAATTTATTTGATTAATGACTTGAAATGAGCAATGTACATGTAGGAGATGTGCACTGCATGAAAATATGCACAAAAATATGAATGATACTTCAAACAAAATTGATAGTTAAGAATTATCTCACACTTTTGTGATGTTGGGAATAATTTGACACACGATCCAACAGTGTAACGCAGGATGCAAGCCTACACAGTGTAACATAAGAACAAACTTTTATCCATTTAAAATTCACTTCTTTCAACTTTAACTACTTACACATTTTTCATAGCTGAAATGTCTTTCAAGAGAAAAATCTTACAAAATACTCTTGAAAATCTACTTTTGTGAAGACCAGAAAAACAAGGGAAAGAGATGTCCTTCAACTTGAAATTGAATCTATATTTTGATTTAACTTAAATCAAAATGTAGATTCAATTTCAAGTCAAAATTAATTGTTATTAAATTTTAAGTGTTAGGGGAAGGAACTACATGATTCAGTCAATCCAAATGGGTTTTTTAAATGATTATACTTTCCATCATTATTAACGTTAAATATGTATTATATGTATTCAGTTGTTTCTGCCACAATTCTAATGCCTCAATCATACATACTAGTATTCTCTGAAAGGTGTTGCTATGATGCCTTGTTACTCGGCAACAGTAACTAAGGACAGCGAAGTACAAAACAATGTGGTTAAGTCTGCCATAGAGGTCAGTGCTTTAAATCCATAGATCAGGAGGAAAATTAAGTCCTTAATCCCTCTAATTCCTATCACAGCCGACAGTATGCCTTCCTGGTATAGACACCTTGCTATCCTCACCGTAACAACCATGAAATCTACCTGGTTAGCAAGACTGTCTTTCGAAAGATTCAGAATTCAAAACAAGCTGTGTACAATGCAAAGCAGTTCTTATGTGTTTTAAGGTCCTCAGTACTAATTGCATTTCTAAACAACAGAGTGTGCTTCAAAGTGTAGAAATGAAAATTATGTGGTATACGTACATGCATGAGAGAATGAAATATGGATAAGGCAAACAATTTTAGAACGGAAGTGGGGTTCTAGAAAAAAAGTACATTTTTTCTAGCCCAAGATACATATTCTTCAAAATAACTATAAACAAATAACTATTATAATTGCCATCATAGAATCTAACAGTTAATTGTTATCACTCCACAACTTTAACTACCCAGATTTTCCATGCTCCAATAACATGCCTTGTGGAAAATCAATTTCAACTCATGCTACAATGTACTAAATATGCTATTTATAGCTTAAAAAATCTAAACATATCACTTCATATCACTTTCAATCTTGACATACTAGAAATAACCTTAAAGGTTAATGTTACAAAACCTTCTGCAACAAAAACTTAAAGTAACAAATTAAAATGTAGCTCTTCTAATTTGGTAACCTCAAAATGTTAAAAGCAATTCAAAATTGAAGGTGACACAACAAGTTATTTCCAAAAAGTCCCTGGGATATTCAGAAAACATTTGTGTACACTACAACAGTGGACTCACCCTGAGAAGCCTGTGATTCCATCCCGTATATTTGCACCAACATCTCTGTAAGTGTCAAAAGAACACAGGTATAAACAACATTAAAGAGATCAAAATTTTACCACAAAATAAATGTATATCATACATTCACAACAGAAAAGTTTTGTAGCAGTTCTGTAGTTCAAAAGTTAAAATCAGTGTAAAAAATCAGTGTATATTTGTATAGGGTGGAGCCCATCTCTGTTTCTATAGCCCCTGGGCCACACATCTTTGTGCAAACCCTATAGGAGGGCACTAGTCAACTGATACTCTTTCCCAAATGCTGAGTGCTAAGCATAGAAATCAGCATTGAGCTATTATTCCTACTTGTCCTTACCTAAGTCCTTGCCCCATGTCTCTGAGTACTTCCTTCGGTTGTCGGTGTGCGACCACGCCGTTTTCCTGCGCCTCCTTCAGTCTCCGCTGGTAGTTCTCCAGTTTCCGCTGCAGCTGTTGGATGTTGGTGGCCGACTTCTGGTTCTTCTTCTCGAACACGCTCTTGATACGAGCGGCCTGTTGGCGGTCTGCGTTCGCCGCCAGCTTTAGGTACTCTGAAACATGCTCTGCACAAATAAAGGTAAAGTTATCAAAATATAGAATAAACCACGAGGAGAGGTGGCAGACTTCACCCACTTCCCCATACTGCTTTGAGTAAGGATGTATATGTATGTGTACTTGTATGTTGCATTTATTAAATCTTCAATCATGATTGTAACCCATACATGTACATGTATCTTCACTTGTTATATTTTGTCTGACCCTGACCTCTTCCCTCATGACCTCAATGAAAAGTGGCCAGCAGGCTGATTGTAGTATTCCATTCAATAAAAAAGGCTCAAACAAACAAACAAACAAACACTTCCAATTCCACACCGTCAGACAAAAATAGTAGCATATTTTCACTTTTTTTATCATACAAAGTGACATGTCTTACTGTATGATATTTATGATATCATATTGTAAAGAAGGTGCAAAATACATAAAGTATGAACTGTACCATCTCGAGCCTTCTGTTCCTGTTTGATCTGTTCTGTCGTTTTCTCGATTTTGTGCTGTAAATTTTCGATGGCTGCCTTGACCCGCTGGGGGTCGGTGCTTGTCGCGCCGTCAATGTCGTCTCCTGGAAGGGAATCCGCTCCCTGAGAACCCTGGGAAGACATGGTCGCCGTCGAATACTCCGCGGTGGCAAGTTTTTCTCCTCCCTGAAATGTTTTTAAAAACCGTCATGTTTCTTTAAAAAAGATGGTATACAATTACATGAGGGGAACTACTTTATGACTTTTACCGGTAAAAGCGTGGTGAAACTTTCCAAGATGGTAGCATTCAAATTAGGAAAATGGCCTTTTCAACATAATGTTCAATGCAATATGATAACATTAATATATAGATTATGCGTTTGGGAAAGCATCTATAGCAGTAACACCTGTGATGACAGACGGTCACCAAAAGGTCCGCAGAATAAAACACTCGGTTGTGTAAAAAGAGTCTCTTTATTCAGATTATGTTTCTGACTTAGGGAAAAAGATACCGTTTTAGTCTTATCCAAGTATCTAATAACCTTGTTAAATGATGGTGATAGGTGTAAAAAAATTAAAAATATATCTCAAATTTTGGTAAAATAACATTTAATTTTTTTTCTAATTTTGCATAACTGATAGTAAGTAGTAGCAGTATACAATCTAAGATTTTACCAAAGTTGCACAAAATGGAACTGTGGGCCAAAATACAAAACAAACAAGTAAACAAACAACGTACCTCTGCCTCTGGTAGAACCAATGGCTCGTCGCTCTGGCTGGAGGTTGTGCTGACGGCGCGAGGTCGTGCCAACAGTTCCCCGCCCGTCGTACTCCCGTGGTCGTGTAGAACGGCCGGACTGCGCGAGCGCGGCAGAGCAGCCACACTGTGACTCTCACCACGATGCCTTTAGAGGGGGGGATGAAATGGAACAATACATTTGAAAATTACAGCTGATACTGGTATTATTGAGAGTACTGAAGCAGATAATGAGGAATTAATCTCCAAGCAGACGTTCTGGTGGCAGAATCGTAACAGTTTATCTCTCCTAGCAGTTGCGATTTTACCACCAGAAGATCTCTTTGGAGGTTTAGAAAGAATTACAGTAACTAGGAAGCCAATTCCATTGAGACATAACTCCCTAAGCAAAAAGGGACTAACTATGGAGTTAGGTTTGGACCACTATCAATTGTGGGGGTGTTTGTGAGGTATACATGTTTTGATTGTGATTTTTCCTTCTAGTCTTTTCGTATTCAATTTTGATCATCCTTTCTTTTCCTCTTTTGGTCATTTCATATTCAGAAGTATTTTGGGTTTTAGCCACCTTCCAGTTCACCCCATTTCCTGTGTCTGAACTTTTAACCTCCTGTCATTCTGCCTGTCAATCTCCCCCCATCCATGTGCTGTCAACCTACA
Organism: Branchiostoma floridae x Branchiostoma japonicum; assembly: GCA_013266295.2. Lineage (NCBI taxonomy): Eukaryota > Metazoa > Chordata > Leptocardii > Amphioxiformes > Branchiostomatidae > Branchiostoma > Branchiostoma floridae x Branchiostoma japonicum. Next base: position 7,541,475 of record CM023825.1, on the reverse strand, counting down.
TGTACTCTGTCCAGACAAACAGACACACAAAGCCACAGCTCAGCCACCCAAAACATATATTACTTTTTTATACTGTTACCCAGAAGTAATATCAAGACCTGAAGCCCTGAGTACCCACATGTCTGCGCTCTGCCTGCCTCGCTGCTGTTGTTGTATAATCCTGGCGGCAGGGCTGCGACTACGAGATCGGGCGCGGGGCTTGGCAACCGTTATCGTGCTGGCCGTGTCTCTGTGTGGCGAGTCGGACCGGAGCATCAGATCCCTGCTGTTGGGATCGCTGCCACTGCGCGGTCTGTGTTCACGTCTCCATGGTAACAGGCCTCGTAATCCTGGCGGGAACAGCGGGGGTTAGATGTAATGTAGTGCAGAGAAACATCATTTGGTCTTTCAAAAGGCATGGGAAACTTTGTTTGCTTTACAATTACACTCAGTCACATGTTAATATGGTGGCCTCGAAACCTGTTACAGGTATTCTAAAGTTTTGATTATTATGTGTGTACAATTACGATGTACAATATATAATTTTTCATTCATTCGTCCATCCATTCATTTCATTGACATTCTTCCATAGATGCATTAAGGCATTTATCATCTCATTCATCCATTCCTTTCTTCGATTCTATTCTTTCTATTTCTTCCATCCATTCCTTCCTTCATCTTTTTATTCTTTCATTATGCATGCATTTAACCAGGAATTTATCAATAATTCATTCTTTCCTCCTCCCACCATTCCATTCATTCCTTCCTTCTTTCTTCCAATATTCCTTGTCTTTCTTCTGTTAATCCATTCCTTCCATCCATCCTTACATTCCTTTCTTTTCTTCCACCCATCCATTCCTTCCTTCTTCCTTCCAATATTCCTTCCTTCTTTCTTGTTAATCCATTCCTTCCATCCATCCATTCCTTCCTTCCATCCATCCATTTCTTCCTTTCATCCATCCATCCATTCCTTCATTTCTTCCACCCATTCCTCCCTCCCTCCATTCCATCCATATCAATGGTTTATTGTGGCAACTCAAAACAACCATACAATGGCAGCTTTTTAGCTGAATTGTAGTATGGCATTACAAATAGATAATATTTACACTTACACTGTACTTGCTCAATACAACTTAAAATGCCTTACATTAGGCCTGCACATATTAAAACCATTTCATAATTTCATTTCATCCTTCCATTCATTCATCTAGCCATCCTTCCCTCCATCCGTACCAGATCTGTTAGCTGGCGAGGAGGAGCGTGGCACGGGGGAGGACGATCGGCGCGACAGTCTGACGGCCGGCGGGATCAGCACCTCGGGAATCGGGGAGGAGCGGGCCTTGGTGTTGGCTGAAGCAGCGGACAAGGACGCATTTCCCGCACCACCTGGAACCAAACCAACAGTCTCAACGCTGCGTACACGACGTTTCCTATCCAATGGCATCCTGGGATAGCCTTTGCCCTTCCCTGTAGGCTGACTGTGTACTCGTGTTTGCAAAGGATCATGGGAGGTGATAGAGACTGGCCACAAAATTTATGAAAATTGGACAGTACATGGCAGAGAGAGACTTCATTGCATATTGTTCATTTATCAATATTTTCTTTTGGATTTTTACTTACTTGTATCAGGCACTGAAATGATAAGACAATGCCGCTTTGACTACTACTAGTATATTTATTAAGGCAATGCAATGTGTTATTTTCCAAAGCAAATTGTTACATGAACTCAAAGCTTGTTTATTATTGGGTAAAGCCCAAAGCCTTTGAGCACTTACAATGTCATTTCTTTACAATGCCACAAACACACAAATCCAGGATTAAAAACATTCTATAGTACAAAATTTGTTACATGATTTTCAATAAAATTTGATGTCACTGACAATTATATGAAATTATTATTAAGGTGCTGAAATATGAAATGTGACAGTTTCTGAAAAAGGACAGTTTATTAGAATCTGATACAACATGTACATATACGTATGAAATGACAGGAGCAACATATCTTAATCTTTGTCTTCCATTTGAATTCATTGTAATTGTCGTGCCAACTGGTGTTTTATACTTACATGTAGTCTTACATATTATACCTTTTGGTATAACATTAACATACATGTATTCAATCATTATTAACAACACAAGCTCCAAGCAGAAGTTGGTATAGAAACTCGAAACATTTTCTGATCGGCTGCTTTTTTTCTGACAACAGAGCTCAGGATAGACTCATAGAGTATGATCAGGATTAAGGTTACAATTTTCTACCCAACATCTGCTTGGAGATTAGAATTATACAATTCTAGTGAATGCACAAGTAAAGAAATGAAATACAGAGAAATGCAAGCTGAGTTTGCAGCGTATATTTTGTGAGTGCATCGCTACTACAACTGTATGCTGTGTAATGTATCTGTTAAAAACAGTGACAATTGTGTTAAAAATTAGTGAAAACATGATGGCACACAAAAAAGAATTTTCTTATTAGTTTACCTGCTTAAAGATTTAATTTCACATCACTGATTAAAAGCAGCGAGACACATCTGTTATTTGTTTATTTGCTTGTTTGTTTGTTTACCCTGGGTTTCCATGGTTTTCCTTCGTGGGTCTCACATACATGCATGAATGTCCTCTGAACTAGTGGGAAAGCCTGAACATGAAGAACAAAACAAAAAAATAAAAATAAAAAAATAAGAAAGGAAAGCAAAGAAATTTTTAGTCACATTCAAGAAACAAATCTATTTACTAGTTGCTTTCATAATTATGATCACCATTTCCAAGGTACTAGTATAGCTACATGTACAAATAGCTGAACTACAAGCTATATCTACATGTAGATTAGTCAATGTCAATGTTAAGTACATATACAACATGAACTACTTCTACCAGCATGAAGAGTTGCAGCTAAATATAATCAACCTCCAAAAAGTGAGATGGGTTCAGGCACAATTGACCCACCTCTGGAGTCATGTGACCAAATACTGGGTCATTCGCTCTGAAAAAGGCTTGAAGTATAAATAAAAAACAGTTATGTGCTACGTAATTTTTTCAGTTACGAACAAGCTTTGATGTTTTAGATCTGGTGAGCTGGCTGAAAGGAAATTTCTCACCAATTAAATACACTTTCATACAGCTGTTTACTTTTTGGGTGGCAACTAGTTCAGGGTGCGCCCACTCGGAGTAATAGTAACATGAATGAGACCTTACATGTATATGTTTGTTACAGGTGACTCATCAATACTAGGAAATTGGTTAATCATATATAATGACATCATGGGGCAGGAAATATGACATCCACCTGCAGTGTTTGATTATTATAAATTGCATCATCAAAAACTAAAACTGTAGGTTGAAATATACAAGGTCTACAACTCCCATTTAACCAAATTCCAGTACACTGACGTTGCCTACACGCATGTAGACCATGAAATGGAAAAGCTGTCACCATGTCCCTTTCGGCATGTTTCCCAAATAGCTTGAACTAAACTTGCCAAAGGACCATTGTGCCAAGTCACTAACAATGTTAAGGTCGTAAAGGGGTATGTCTGTGTAAATGTTCAAAACGACTTAAAAAACAAACATCTAATTTGCAATTGGTAGCTTTGCAGCTCTATTTTCTACATCCTTTTCCCTCTAATGTTGCTATTTGACCAGAAAATTCAAGGGTAGATTTAGTTTCCAACACAAAGAAGTCGCGACTCAGGAAATAACATTAACATGTGGATCGTTACATTATCTTATCAGTTACAGCTTATCAATATCAGCCTGACTAAGCAAGATACAAAATTGATTTCTTTTAAGGCACCCAAGGCAGTTTCAGGGTAGTAAAACTGGATTTTCCAAGTCAATTTTCTGGTGACACTTTTTTTTATGTAGTAAGTTGAATCAACCCTATCCCATATTCTGATATCTGCGAGGCAAAAATGCGATGTTGCTGATGGAAAATGGTTGCTTGTTTCGTATCGTAGGCTGATTCTAGCTACAATGTATTTATTGCTGGTACCGAAAAATAAAGGGACTCCCCATGTGTAGCTTGCAATTGTCCTTGGGCTATTTCACAGTTCAAATGCTTCAAATATGAAATGGTGCCTCTAACGTCCCAACAAAGGGGCGTCCCTAGTCGAAGCTAGGTTCTTATTTATACCTGAGTGAAGTGAGGAAATTAAATTACATACCTTTCCCAAGGGCCCAACATCTGGGCATGTGAGGGTTCAAACCCAGAACCTCTTGATTCTGGGCCAGACTCTCTAACCACTACACCACAAAATACCAACTGTGTAACTTTAAACAACTGTACTTTTTATAGTAGTTACTTAGTACATCGACAAGATTTTGTTGTTGTTGCTTTTTTAAATCATATAAAAATGCTATAATTTTTATTCAAACGGATTCATTCATTCATTCATATCATAATCACTGTAAAGTACAACAAATAAACCAACTGTAACGTTAAGGTCTAGATCTGCTTCCGTTCTGAGTCAACGTTGAACCAAGGTTGTCTCCGACCTAAAAGAACTACTAGCTGAACAACACAAATTAAAACCAATTCGTGAGTGACGCTCGTAATTTGTATAACGTTAATCAGATGGTTAACGTTAACGTTAGATATTGAGATAACGTTATTTTGTAGAACATGCCTGTATTATAATGATATCACAACGTGACCCCACCCCGCTTGTTTGATGCCCTGAAGTAGCATTTCCTAAATCATAATTGCACAGCTTTGAGCATTGCTAGAAAACATTTACAACGATTCAACCAGTAAAACATATCGCCGCCTGTCAGTAACGTTACGCTTCCAAAGAAACATATCTGGGTCGCCCCCCTCCCCCTTATGTTCGACGATTGTTCAGACATACAGAGGATCTAGCGTTAGCTCACCTGTAAAACGCCGGACGCACACTCACAGACGCCTGGCTAGACGGAAACTGGGGATACAAGCCGCTCGGCGAATCAGTCTTTGTTTATTCAGGAAATTCTGTCATTCAGAACCAGGCGAGCCAAAAAAAATGCCGGAAGCTTTGCGCGCAGAGCTGACAGGAGTAATACTAGCGCGTGGTTTGGGAACAGCTCATTCGGGAAGTGACAGGTGTTTCTATGACCACGCAGAGGCGACATCTGGCGTTTAATGTCATAAATGCATCCTCTTTTCGTACATTTTACATACAAATTGCACTATCGAAGAAAGTTATCCTTGACCAACATTTGCTTGTCTCTTTGTTTGTGTTTGTTTGTTTGTTTGTTTGTTTACTTCCATGCGTTAAATTCCGTTTGCACCACCCTCTGTTAGACTCTATGGTACAAACATACAGTATGTTTCATCTTTTAACTGCCTAGGTAACCATATAACCCCAAACCTGTCTGATGATGAGTCCATCCGGTCTCACATCAGAGGCTTTTATACAAGAGCTAACTCTTTGGTTCGAAAATTTAAGTTTGCATCTGCTGAAGTTAAGCGCACTTTGTTTAATGCATACTGCTCTTCCATGTACTGTGCTCAGTTGTGGAATCAATACTCGCTGGGCACAATCCGCAAATTACGAGTAGCATACAACAACGCTAGGGATGGAGAACTCTTGTTGAAAGCCACATTGCCCCGGCGGCTGTGGCATGACAGCTATGGGACTGGTGAGGTGAGAGAGAGATACAACAATGCTTTTAGAATTTTGTTTGCTTACAGTAAATATGATAGTGCTAGCCACATGTTTGTAACAGCTGCAGTTGACACTTTTGAAGCCCACATGCGCAGGAGAATATTAACACATTCCTTTGATTGTCACACGCCTCCTCAGCTCAAACAACGGCTTCATAAAACTTGTAATTCATTCTGATTCATTCTCTCTCAGCCACTTCTGGAAGCACTATGTCAACCTGGTATTTAAACAGTCAACACTTTAAATCTCCATCACCGTTGTATTTTAACTTTACTGTACATACCTGTATTATATTTATGTTTGCGTACCTGTATTTCTAATTTATGTAGTGATATGGGCCTTGTGCCTGAAATAAAGAATGAATTGAATTGAATTGATTGTAAACAGGCCTAGGTGTATGATGGTAATGTTTAATCATTTTGTGACCTTAGATTTTGCGAGTGGTGTGCTTATACAAATCCTTATTTGGTCTTCCTGACTTTCTAGTCAACAAGTGAGACACCCTACGTATACGGCCATTGCAAGGTAATCTAAATTTAGCCCGCTGTCACCGTGTTAGGATCCGGAAATGAAATAAGACTGTTTCTGTCGTTTAACTTATGATAGTTTACCATAGTTTGTTTATCCGTAAACTTGTTAGAAGTACACGCATTTACTCACACACACACACATACACACACACACAAGCGCGCGCGCGCACACACACACACACACAATGAACACACGTTCCCACACCGTTTTCACAGGGTTACTGAGAAATCAAGTCAGTTCCAAAACAAACACGTAGAACATTCTTGGTGATGACGTCACAGACAATGCCTGTTTACAAAAGATATTTTCGCACACTGAGGTGGTATAAGGGAAATTCCGACGACAACGAAACTCTCCCCTCATCACACACACACACACACACACACACACACACACACACACACACACACACACACACACACACACACACACACACACACACACACACACACACACACACAAAGAAAAAGTGACGGGTTAGATTGCTCTGTCGCTATCCCCATCAGATTAGTTTGTGTACTTTACCGGACTTTACAATGGTAGTAAATAAAAGTCAAGTCCAGTAATTACATGTACTGCCATTGTTAAGTCCTAATTTATTACACTTGACTTTTATTTACTACCTTTGTAAAGTCTGGTAAAGTACACAAACTAATCTGATGGGGACAGCGACAGAAAAAAAACAGGGTATATAAAAAGGTAACGATCTTTCCCCACCAACCTCTGCTTGGAGAGTACCGAATAAAAGCGTCGTTCAGCTGCAGGTTGGCGATCTTGCGGCTGGTCCGAAGGAAAGAAATTGAGGCAATGTGGTAAGGGAATTTCCGATGACGCATGGAATTTCCCTTTACACCTTGCCTTTTCTTGGCACACCCAAAACGGGCAGATAGAAACAGAACGAGTCTTTAGCGACCAAAGATAGAGGTTGTTCATGTTGACGATCTTGCCGGTTCGGAAGAAAGAAAAGAAAACAGAGTCGCACGTCCTTATCCCGTCGGGATGGAGAAAAAGGAAAAGCTGAATCTGGAAACATGGTTGGAGTGTTGGGTAAGTGTTGTCGTTTTGCGTACTGTCCGTTGAGGAGCAATCACCATGATTCGTCGTACAATATACATGTACGTAAGGCTTTTTGTTGTAGGCTTTTCACAGAAGCCATGACAGAACCTACAGTCGATCGACATTGAATGTACCGTGGCCCCTAAGTCCAGTATTCATTTTTATGCCACTTTTATTTTCTCTGGGTACTTTTATTTTCTCTGGGCTACCTTCATTTTCTGTGGGTACTTTTATCTTCTGTGGGTACTTTTATTTTCTGTGGGCTACTTCCTCCATTTTCTGTGGGTACTTTTATTTTCTGTGGCTACTTTGTACTTTTGGACTACTTTGACTTACTACTTTTTTTTTCTGGGCTACTTTTTTTTCTGTGTGTACTTTGCGAGTTTCTGGAGCGACTGGAGAAGCGACTTTCATTTTCAATTTGGTTTGGTGTGGCCAAGGAGGTTAGAGGGAGGAGCCACATCAAACCAAATTGAAAATGAAAGTTGCTCCTCCAGTCGCTCCACAAATTCGCGAAGTACACACAGAAAAAAAAGTGGCCCAGAAAAAAAAAAGGAAGTCAAAGCGGCCCAGAAGTACAAAGTAGCCACAGAAAAATAAAAGTACCCACAGAAAATGGAAGTAGCCCACAGAAAATAAAAGTACCCACAAAAAATAAAAGTACCCACAGAAATTAAAAGTACCCATAGAAAATAAAAGTACACATAGAAAATAAAAGTACACATAGAAAATAAAAGTGGCATAAAAATAAATACTGGACTTAGGGACCACCGTATGAATGCAATGATCTACGGGACTGATCTTTTCTGTCACAAGCCAGCTGAATGGTGTACGAGACACCGGGATATTGTCCACTGTATATATAGTACTAGTAGTCTCGTATTCATGCTTGAGGGTCGGGACCGTGGAAGACCAGGCTCTTGCATTACTTATTAGTGTCTCTGCACTCCGCCATTGTTTTTTCCCAACCAATATTTCCCAAAATTTCCTTTCAAAAACCCTGTCAAGCGATGAATGTGAGTGGACCCATTATTGATTAATGCACATGTATACATAACGTAGATTTTTTAAAAATTCGTATTTAATCTAAGACAGTTCTTTTTCCAACTATAGTTTTAAAAATATTTTTAAACGTAATTGTAAGTAGGTCAGTTCCTGAATGCCAAAGCTGCATGTACCCTGGTCAAATTGCGTTTTAGAGCTCAGGTGATACACGTAAAGTGCCGGGTACTCACCGCTATCCAGCTGTCGGGTGGCGGACAGGGAGTGGCGCCCCTCCCCATTGAGGAGCTAGAAGTCTGCAGACTACAACAAACACACACATTGTACATAATATTAGAGCGACCACCTCATCCAAACTATAATACCCCTACCCCTACCCCCGCCGTGCCAGAGCCCTCAGATAATTGAAGTTGTGCACGTATAAGCAAGACGATTTAAACCTTCTTGGTATAAGGAAGAAGCGTCATGATGGGTTAGTTCAACCATCGAAAGGTTGAGATTGTGCTGTGCTTGGTTTTGTTTCCTGCTGTTACATCTTGCATGTTATGTAGAGTGAGAGCAAAGATGATCATGAAATGAAGACACTCAATAAGTCCTCAACAGGCCTGGGCTGGACTCGATCAGAATTCAAGCTTGGTATCGGTTCCTGTTTTGCTCGTGTTTTGGGTAAACTTGACTAGGCTGGGGTTTGGCATAACACTATATCATGTCTAGTCTCTTGTCACATCCTTGGATGTCTCTGCATTTCGCCAGCGAGGATGAAATGAAAACGCAAGCACCCCACAACAGGCTGGACTCGATTTCAATCTGCGTTTAATTGGTATCGGTTCCTGTTTTTCTCATGTTTCTCATGTTTTTCTCATATCACCTCATTGTATACTTTATTAATATAGCCTATCTTAGTACTTATACGTAGAATCGTAACAGATCTTAGTCAGTAATTTAGTCGACACTCTGTGAAGTATAGTACACGTAGAACCTGTATAGTTTATATACACCTGCTCATTGTATCCTTTATAAATATAGTATAGCGTAGCTTAACACGTATTTGTAGAGGTGTACTAGTTCTTAGTCAGTAGTTCTATTCAACATTCTGCCAAACATAGTACCCGTTGAACCTATATGTAGAATTTTGCTGGACCAATACCAGCTAGTAATCTTATCATCTGCCATACATTGTACCTGATACACATGTGCAATAAACTTTGACGTTCACAAGGGTTTGGCATGACAATGAACACACTGTCTTTGCACTTTCATATTCGTCGAAGGTCGTTCTATGATGTCATACCGTATGTGATACATAGGATTTTCAAGCACATCTTGACAAAACCAGCCACCGGCCACTTCGTTAGCAAGACAGCTGAGTTCCGTAATCTAGATCTGGAGAAAAGAAAATACTAAAGAAAACTAACACCAATCGTGAATTTCTTGAAGAAATGTGTAATTTCTTGAAGAAATTGGAGACAGATGGAAAGCTAAAGATGGTATGAGTGTTGACGTACATGTAATTGTTACCACTCCTCGCTACAGGGCAAGCTTCCAGAAGTGGACGAAGACCATGTCAAGGTACTCGTTATTGTTGTAATGAATGTTGTTTTTATATCAGCCACTAAATGTCGATATTTTATGTATATGTGATTCAGCTATTATCCATTGTGTAACATAGAACCTTTCCACAAATATCTGATAACCGGGTACAATTTATGAAAGATAGCAGGAAGTAATAGTCAAAACTAACCTGGATGCTCAGTCCACATTTGATCTGTCTGGTGTTTGTTGCATTCCACGTTCAACGCGCGAGCGAGAATCGCTGTGCATTATATTACCCATAAAGGTGAGAAGTGATCATCTTTTGTTAGTGTGAGGTACGATTTTGTGTTTTTCAACGTGAAGTAATGATTGTGAAGATGTGGCAACAAATATATTTGTTACTGAAGGAGTACCTGGAGATCGTGGAGAAGCTCAAGATTTTTGTGAAAGTTGCAGAGGAAACAGGTGAGAAAGTCATTGAAAGAATTTGTGAAAAAAATTATATTTCAGAACAATTCTTTCCGAAAATGTGGGGAGAAAAATGCCATGTATTTGCCTTTCCACAACTAGCTTCGTTCTTCATATTCAGTCCTCTCATTTTTACCTTCGCCAAGGTTATGTGTAGCGTTCATATTTTTGTGTGTGTCTGTACTGTAAACACGACAGCTCGAGAATTGGAAGGCTTCGATGGATTGTGTTCATATTTGATATGTGGGTAGGTCCTTGAAATCTTTGAAGGAGGATAACTCAAGAACCGGTTGCCAGATCGTCGTAATTTTTTGTATATAGGTAGCTGAAGTAATGGTTGAGATAAGTAGATGAGAGTTATGCAAATCATGATCTAATTTGCATATAGTTAATGAGGAAATTTTACAAATCTGCTGTGTTCCATGGTAGGACTATTCAAACTTGTAACATGTGTAAGTGAAGACGAGCGGAACATCGTCAGATATTAGTTATGTACCTGCCGGTAATTTCGTACTTGTAGCATTTGGAAGTTAAGTGAATGTGAATATAAACATAACTTATTCAAATCAGGACTTCATCTGCATAATTTGCTAGAAGTTCCTTCTCTGTTAAGATAAAACTGTCATTGGGTTGAGAATATGATCAACTAATTTAATTCATGCAAATGAGGATCTTATGAGCAGAATCAATGAGAAACATTTATACTTCGTCAGTCGTAAGGGTTCACATCATTTGACGAAGGTATGGGGTGGTGGAACTCTAGTTTTTCTCTGTTGTTTTTAAGGTCCGTCCCCCAAAACAGCTCATGTGGCAAAAGCTCTCCTGGAAACGATGCACCATATCTTCTATGAGTATAAAAGTCAGGAGTTTTCTGCAGAAATGGAGCGTGCTCTGACTGACCTACAGACCATTTCTGATCAGCTGTAAGTAAAAACCAAGGCAGTTTCTGCAGGATCGGTATGAAACAGAAGATTTTTCTCCATAAGGCCACACCGCCTTAATTTTATGGATGACATCCGCGCGCGCATTGATTTTCGCCTGTTCTCAAAAAAAAAAAAAAAAAAAAATCATGTCTTTCGAGGCTTCACGGAACTCCGGAACTCGGCTGGAACTCAGTACAGACTGCCGACTCATAAATGCCGCAAAAAGGGCGGCTTATCGTAAAACGAAGGAGGAAGCTGTGAAGGAGGATGAGACCTGAACAAGACTATCTACATCTACCTCCTGCAAATAAAAACTTGTTTGTTTGATGCAGTCACTGTGTCCTGTGCTTCAATTCGCAACACCGGCTTTGTATTCCTGTGGTTAAGCAGCATTTTTTTTTTTTTTTTGCTGAATTTTTTGTCGCCCTCTCGCATTAGTTTTGTGGTCCCCAGAGGATGTCATCCATAAAATTAAATCAGTGTGGCCTAATGAAAGTTACAAAAATGTGGAAAAAGGAGTGAGTTACATCATAAAATGTTTTGATAATACATTGACACTTATAGCACATACTGGGCCTCCTTTCCTTTAAGCATGCCATGTAATTTCGGCAAAACTGTTACGTTTAACCCTATCTAGACCGGGCTTTTTTGGCATTCGTGGGGCCGGGGGGGGGCTCATTCGGCCCCCCCCTCAGAACTCATGAACGGTATATCGTATGATCACCAAATTTTCAGAGGATGGTGTGCTACGAAAAATAAATCATAAAAACAATTTTCATGTCGTTATGACGTAATATGACGTCATTATGACGTCATTATTGTGATTTTATTGGCCAAAACCGCCTAGATAGGTTATTCTCCTAAAACGCAATGGTGCACAACATAACTTTAACAAAAAGTGTTTATGATAGTATATTAGGGTGTACTGAGACTTATGTTGCCCATAGCAACACCGGTGACGTCATAAAATGACGTCATGCATATTTAAGCTATCCGCCATCTTGGATCATGAATCTTGAATTTTGAAAAATAGTTTTTTTTCAAGATAAAGTCTAAAAATACATTGGAAATAGACTTAAGACGTTCATATGAACCTTTTTTGTAAAAAGAAATCGAAGTAGTGATGAAATTTTAAGGAAAATTATCCGTATATACCTAATGTAATGATATGGTCCGCCATCTTGGATTTTGACCAATGACGTCATCAAATTAGCATAATTTATGCACTTTTATGGATAAAAATTACATACAATTACATTAAATGTTATTAATATTAGAAAGCATGTGTAACTTGACATAAAACCCTGAAAAGTCTATTGTTGAAACGAAAATTACTGAATTTCGCAAAAATGCCTTTTTTAAACCCGTTGCCATGGCAACAAAAAAATTTTGAACTTATCTCACTGATATGAAATTGTTGCCAACTATATTTTAGGAAAAGTCACTAAGTTTGGTGGTTCTAGCGCAAGCCGTTCAGACGTTACCCGACGTCAAAGTTGGCGCGGGCACTTTTAGCCCCCCCCCGGTCTAGATAGGGTTAAAAATAGGCGCAAACTTTTTGTTACATTTCATTTCCTTTAGATCACAGCAAGATTTGGAAACGAGCTGGTCAATCATTGGAGGGGTAAGTTTTTTTTCGAGAACTATCGTAGAGTGGAACTCGCTGCCACCAAGTACAGTAGGGGCATCATCACTAGATAGTTTTAAACAATGTTTAGAGTTAGATGTGCAAAGGCTATGTGTAACAAGTCGTTCGGTGTATAATAATATAATATAGCCACCGCGCCGCTTGCCTGCGAAGCTGGTGTGTTACGCCGAGGGGCAGTTATACCGGCTATACGGATACAGATACAGATACAGGTACAGATACAGAAGTTACCACAAAAAGTATGTTTTGAGAGATTTTCGACGTCCTCTGCCCCGAAGTAATAAGGCCCTTGTCAGTTGCTATTACCACCGAATAAACCACCGAGCAGGTAATATGAAATGAGGACTTCTGATTGGTCAACGTCACCTGGCTGTATGATAACACTAATTAACGATAAAGTTCAAAGTTAATGCCACATGTAATTGCTTATGACAATCAATCAATCAACCGCAGGCATCAAGGAAGATGCATAGCGGCTGTTGACATGTCCCTCCAGGATGTTCTGTTTTCGGCCAGAGCCCTACATGTCAACACATTCTACTGCAAATAATACGTGTTGGGTTGCAAGCCCTACGCCGGGTTTTCCAGAGTTTTCCTTCTCCGCTGAGGGTTTTAGGTCACAATTAGGGCACAGCAAAAACAGAGGAAAAAGAAAGAAAAGAAAAGTTTAGGAACTAAAAAGGAAAAATGAGATGAGTTTTAAGTCTCAGGTGGGAGGGGGGTGCCACATCATGACACTGTCCTGCGTTCTAACATACTTGCTAACAAACAGAAATCATAAAAAGAACTTAGGAATACTGTAAGCCCTATCTACAACTTAGCTGTTGTGTTGAAAGGCCTCCAGGAGCCACCCCCACTGAGGCTTATGACAGCTATGTCTATTTGACACACAGTGGTATAACAACATCAAGGGTTACTTTGGCTTCAGCCTAGGGATTCAGGACATCCGCGAGGAATGTCATAATGACCCGAGGCAGGGGATTGAATGTGTCACAAAGAAACTGCAAGACATGCACCAGGAGTACATAACCAATCAGATCAAGTGGCAGGTACGTGATCGTTTTTAGGTAAATTCATGAGCAAGTCACTGGACAGAACTCTCACCATAACATTACCTTGCCCACTGGTCTGCACTGTTTGGATGCTATCCACTATTTCTCACGTGAAACTCAGACTCCAAGTCTCTCATGATGCAAGTCTCTATATAATGTATTTTAGCAGCGCTACACCACACCACAAAGCTTAAGTCCTCTGTCACAACAACACAGAAGTCAAGAGTTAGAAACCAAGTGTCTTATCCATGATAAAGCAGTCAACGAAAATTCGATTTTTTCTATTTGCTGTTGGGCAGAAAGTACAAAATTTATCACATTATATGTTATGGTTTGATCACTAGTGATACTCTGCGTTCGTTCTTGTATTTGCAGTGTGGCTTCAGCTTGCTGATGTTTTTGCACACACTCTGGGCGTCCTGGACAACATTCTCCATCTTGAATCAGTTCTATATTGCGAAGGAAGTATACACCAAGACACTGCAGCAAGTCGTAGCCACGCTCTCAGGCGTTGAGGAGAAACTTGTGGCGCTTATCAATGACTTTCGTCAGGTGATCAGATTTATGCCCCCGGAAGTATTGTTTTGGGTGGCTGACTAGACTAGTGAGTTTGTGCGTGTTTCGTGGAGGGTGGGAGTTGATTGACAGTTGATTGATAGGAAGGCCAAGGTTGAAGGTGACCCAGCACGCGCCGGGTGGGAGTAAGTGAGTGGTATGTGGAGGAATTCAGGAAGTGGTGTAATACGCAATGAAATGACATCGTACAGTTCCAATATACATTCACGAAAACCCATATCTTGCCCTTTTTTGTCAATTATTAGCAAGTGTCATCCCTCTCTCTTTTTCAAATGCCCCCCCCCCTCCTTTTTTAAAATGCAGGATCGCCCTGTGAAGGCCGATGCTGTGCAAATACTCCTGTTTCATCTACAGAGAGGAATCATGGAATTGGACAGAGCCAAGTCGCTACTCCAGGAGAACAAGAGCAATGTCAGTGCCAGACGTTCGGAGCATATGGCGGGATCTGTCACCAGGCAAGAGCATTACACATTATCATTAAAGAGCATGTGACACCAATAGCACTGAAATACAAGTCACTCACTCACTCACTCACTCACTCACTCACTCACTCACTCACTCACTCACTCACTCACTCACTCACTCACTCACTCACTCACTCACTCACTCACTCACTCACTCACTCACTCACTCACTCACTCACTCACTCACTTATGTGCTCCTTAGTTCCTGAAAATAGTGAAACGTGATAGGCATTCAACGAAAAAAAAACGTTTGGACAAAAAATACACAAATACATGAGACTACATGTACATGATGTACCTTTACCTTTTTAAATTTTGAACAATGTGAAAATCATTTGCGTGAGTCGAATAATTGATATCTGTCTTATCCTTTCTTTATTCAGCGTGGTCCACTCGTACAGATCCATCTCTGAGTATGTCCTCGCAGCTTCAGCCGGAGTTAACCCGTTTTACAAAGCATTGGCCGTGGTCTCGGCATCCATGGCTGGTGTTTCGGCACTAGTACACGGCACAATGGCGTACAAGTGCCACAAGGCCATCGCAGAGGCAGACGCACTCCTGACTGACATCAAGACCTATGAAATGAAGTAAGTTACTTCGAGGAAACAAATATATTTCCGGGCATTGCGCGAGAGTAACTAGATGAGCAATGGATCATAAGTTGTAAAAAGTTTATGGCGTCCGGTCTCTAGTAAGGATGTTTGTAAAGCCCCTGATACATGTATATAGCTTCCTATACTGTTTGTATTGTGTATATGTATGAATTTCCAAGCTTCATATACTCATATTTATCACTTTCGTCTTCTATACAAAATGTCTGTACATGTTTTCTTTTATGTTAGCCTGTTTCATTGGTTTTTGAAAAGTTTTTACTTTGTTTTAAAATGTTAACGAGTCCTGAAAA
Source organism: Branchiostoma floridae x Branchiostoma japonicum (assembly GCA_013266295.2). Taxonomy (NCBI): domain Eukaryota; kingdom Metazoa; phylum Chordata; class Leptocardii; order Amphioxiformes; family Branchiostomatidae; genus Branchiostoma; species Branchiostoma floridae x Branchiostoma japonicum. Next base: position 7,525,697 of record CM023825.1, on the reverse strand, counting down.
TTGTAGCTGTTTGATGACTATATTATATTGTACACGTATTGTCGCTAGGTTGGCCAAGACAGTGAAAGAAATCGAAGAGTTTCTCCGTCTCCTTCACGAAAAAGTGAACAGCAAGAGTCCTACCGAGCCTGCACCAGAGGAACAACAGATAACTGTCAACACGATGCTGGGGCTAGTGGTGGCTGGCATTGTAGTCATACTGGCTGTGCTGTGGCAGTACTTCCGTTGATCGTGGCAGCGGTTCTCAACAGAATTTTTTTCACAGCGTACTTAAGGGGTTCAGGTACAGCAAAGAACAACTTTCTGTGGCCCAAGCCGAGCATTGTCAATTTGAATCCCAAAGACATAATCACAGCATGGAGTCTGGTATCCACCCCCCCCCCCAAAAAAAATTTAAAACTCATAACCCTCTGAGACACTGTTTACTTCTAAGATGTATGGGACAGCTTTTGTAAAATCATGTTTCCCACTGTTTATAATAGCTTTACTCTAAAGTCAAATTTTAATTTTCTTAAAGATTTATGAAGGGTCACAACGTTGTCCCAAAAAAGAAACACACCTACACAGTGTAATGTTGAAAGACAGTGTAGGGGGCTAAATCACAGCAAAGGGGGGGGGGGGGGGATCACAGCATAGGGCTAGGGGGCCCCTTCATTCAAACAGCCTAGTCAGAACTATGGACAGCTACATGAAGTATATATATATATATATATATATACGTAGTTGCCTCTGTGTATGGAGTTTTTGTTTTCGGCGTGTTTGCTTGCTTGTGGGCCTGTAGTTATGAAGAAATTAGTTCTAGTATTTTCTTGAAATTAGGCTGATTTAGACTCGATGAATTTGGCTGACTGCTTTGCGGGGTGGGTAGTAACACTAAGGGCTAGCAAGACAAACACTTGTTTATAGTTATTTCTAACATTAGGTGAGGCTGATTTCATGATCTGGAGCAAGCTTAAGGTGGCAGTAGATAGAATGTACAAGATGATAAAATGATTAAAATCCCATCAGTGCTGATGATATGATCATGATGCGTGTGTGTGTGTGTGTTTTCTCAGAGGTACTATATTCAAGGAATGGTCAGGATGGAAAATTTTGACCTGTTTTAACTGCCTCCAACTTTCAATTTTCAATCAGTGTAAACCATGCAATGCAGGACAGTAGATCATATTTCGAATGGATCCTTTGCAGTTCTGCAAGAACATCGTACATGTACCCAAGGAGGTTCAATAGATCAAGGAGGTTATACGGAACCCGTATAACCTCCTTGAATAGATGTACCTGCAATCTGGCTATGTTGATGTAATTTTAATACAAGTCGCTAGATGTCGTCGTTTAGTAATGAGTCTAGGAGGACTGTATTCCGTCAGCAAAAACAGTTACAACGACAAAATTGCAGTTGTTAGCCTCCTTCGCAGTCTTGTGAGCGGCGTTATTTTTTCGGCGACCGACGCGAGTTATGTCGCGGAGGGACGGCTTTGCAGCCATGCGCCAAGGGAGTTTGCCGGGGAGAGCGGCGAACCTTCTCTCCCCGGCAAACTCCCTTGGCTGCAAAGCCGTCCCTCCGCGACATAACTCGCGTCGGTCGCCGAAAAAATAACTCCGCTCACAAGACTGCGAAGGAGGCTAGCATTTGTAACGTTACACCACTACACCACTTGGAAACTGTCATACCTTCTCGCAACACCAGCATGCGACGCGGAAGGAAGAAGTTTAATTTGGAGAGATCTTTAATGCAAATTCATACCTGAACGCTAATTGTAAGTGAGAAAATGATATCGTACATTAACATAATTTTTTATAGAATTTCACTAGAGCACTTCAGTGTCCACCGTGTGTCAAAATTCAAAGCTCTCCATGTCCCCATTTCATTAGATTGAAGTGCCCTAGTGATAGGGTTACGGAAGGAAGTGATGTGCGAGATTGAAGTGGTGATATGAATACTCGTGTCAGATGTGCAGTTCTCTATGCATGCGGTCAAGTGCCACTTAAGGCAATGTCACAAAATCATGACTTCACGGGTGTAATATGTGCGAGTGCATCTACATGGACACGCTACACGACTTGAAGAGAGAGAAAATGAATGAAAGAGGGTAGGGGAGATGTAGAGAGAGAGGAGGGATTGAAAGATATATAGATGACTGGACTATTCGTTTAAACGTTTTTTCTGACTAGTGTGTTCAAACGTTTTTTTTCTGACTAGTGTGTTCAAACGTTTTTTTTCTGACTAGTGTGTTGCATGCAAACGTTTTTTTTTTACTAGTGTGTTGCATGCAAAGAAAAGAAGAAAACTCTTATGCATCTACTTTTTCCTTTACCAAACGAAAGCCCTTCATATCTGGTTTTGCATGCAGATTGATATTCTAACAATTTATTTTTTCTCAAAAGTGTTAAGGATGCTTAAATCCAAAACTCAGACTTTGACTTAACAACCCCAGCAGCAGCCATACACGTCTGAAATGTTACCTATGGCTAATTATCGATCCACAAGACTGTTCAGGTGAGAAACTATCTGTTAACTGACCACGAGTAAATATGCAGAGATTTCGGCATTACTAACAGGTTAACAATTAGGGATGCTTGGAGATGATTTGTACGTGTAAGGCCAGTAGTGTAAAGCATGTGGCGTGGCGGATCGATAATTTATCCAGGGCAGCCTGGCCCATGCCCTCAGCAATGTGAGGACACGACTTTGCCATGACGTCCATCGGTCGAAAACAAAACGGGCTGAAATAAAGGGGATCAGGTCCTTTGACCTTGAAATGAAGTATTCATACGTCTAGTTATGGACTCATAAACGTATTTTAATTCATTAGAATCTCTTGGTATATGTTATTTATTGTGATATATATACTTCTTGTTCGATATTTATGGATTGTATAAACATGTAGAAAAACATTAAGGAGATCATAAACTGAACACCCCCAAAATGTCAATGTGGAACGGGCCATTGCGCAATGTCCCCAGGAAGCGAAAAGCTAGACCTCCAGTGGTAGACCGCAGCAAGACCACATGTCAGGGAGAGCTCGCAAGATAAATATACCAGAAGCCAATTTTTCGAACAGAATCATTGGGATCAAAGTAATATAACTATCTATTTGGAAAGTAATTTTTGAGGTCTGGTTTGATTTTCATAAAGAGTTGTTGGGGAGTTCGAATGCGTTTGGTTGCGTTTGGCCGCGGTGGAGAAAAATGGCTGAAGAAGAAGGAGCGACCTGAGAGTTTTGTTTCTCACCTGTTTACCACCGAAGGAACGCCCCTTTCTACAGTTCCTCCCACAAGGTAAGCTTCCCGTTTCATTCGATCTTCACCTTAACGTCCAGTTTTGATAATCTGAGGTAAAAATTGTGTTTGTCTTGCAAAATTAGCGCCGTTTTCTGAAGTGACCTACTTTTGGACCCTGTCGGAGAATATTCAGACGACGACATGGTCATGGCCACGGGGAAAACGAGACCAATACTTCAAAATTCCCTCACAAAACCTGTCGTAACTTCTTCCGATCGCCTCATAAAATGGCGCTGACGTAGTTTCCCTCAAGTTGAGGTAAAAAGATCGGTAGAATTATGCACAAGGTTGCAGGTTAACCCAGATTTTGTGTGCTGGTTGCACGAACATCGGTAACTTGTCTGTCAACAACTCACCATACTGCTTTCCACCAGACGCCCTACTTACATGTTTGATAAGACTTTAAAGCAACATTCTTACGAGAAGCTCGTGCAAAAACCTACAGTGGGAAAATCGCAAGCCTTTTCCCCAAATTTATGTACTGCAGTGGTTGTAACACGATATGATCTAATATTCACGTCAGAAAAATCCTTCTAGAAGCTCGATGTTGTTGTTGTTTTTGTTGTTGTTTGTTTAAGGGTATCAGTAGACAAAGTTGTCTAGACGGTACATGCTATTTTGGCCATGATTAATCCCGAGGAGAAGGAAAGGACGATTGTTTAAACGTCTGCTGTTAAAGTAAACAGTAGCTGGATGGAGGTGGTTGTTTGGGAACTGGTGACCTTGGGCCAATTGTGGGTGTGCCAGCGGAAAAGAAACGGGCGTTTAGCGGTTTAAGAGACACAAACTGCCGTAAATATTCCCTCCTTCAACCACAAACACAACCTGCTACTGTTTTAGCACGTATCCATGTCAGTTCTGTGACAAAACTGCAGTGAAATACGTAGAGTAGTTAGAAAAGGTAAGGGCCCCACAGGGGATTTTATGTTTACCACCGATCATAAGCTTATCTGTTGGCTTAATCTTTCTCTAATTCGTTAAGAACCTTAAGCTGGATTAGTCCCTTTTTGATAATTGCTGTCTTGGTTATTGAAACCCAATTGTTTTTAAAACCATTTCTTTTTTTTCTGATAGTTTTGACTGATACTGTACAAAAGAATGAAGAAAATGGGGAGGGCAGTTGAATTTTTAAAAGCAGCAGAAAGCAGGTCACTCAATCTTTGGCGTTGAAAATTTTATGCGGAATTTATGTCTTGATATTACACTGTACCATTTTTTTGCTATTGTCATATCCCATTTTACCTTGATTACTGTGACAATTACGTAGGTTGTTTTCTAGTTTAGGTCACTCAAGATGATACTGGCTGGCTTGAGGTATTACATCAGAGTATCATATTTACTGCAACTCAGATAATATGCATCTCACACCTATCTGTTATTGAAAATATGTATACAGAACATCTTGAAGTAAAGGTATCCTGGTTGTCATCTGAAAGTTATGTAATTACTAAACCGCATAGCTTCAAGCTTGCATGGACCAGTGGTTTAGTAAATTACCTTACCCTGTTTCTGGACCCAGCGGCTCAAAAGTTGGAATTTCGGCTTTTGTTGCTCTGCTCTCCTGACTTGCATGTGATCAGAACCAGCCAGAAGGCAAACTGGAAAGAAGCGGTAGCAGAAAAGAAAAGTGGGACATTAAACTGTGACCCTTTGTTCAATGTGTTTGTTGGCTGTTATAAAGTATAGGTGAAATTTCCTTGTACATTTTGTACTAAATCTACAAGACAACTTGTCTAGCCCTAGCACATGTATAACCTGTTTGAAAATAGGGTTCTATACACGAAAACTGTCCATAGATGGCAAAATGACAATTAAAAGTGGAAATTTGTCTTTGATTGAAAGGAATAGGATGGTGGAATTTCTAATGTTTTACTCATATTCATGTTACTCTTCTAGGCAAAAAAAGTTGTTTACTGGCCCTCGCCAAATATAATGAAATAACATTTTTCTAGTCCCTTTTGTTTGTTGCTGTGGTTCCCTTTTTTTCTAATCAATTTCATAACTCAGATGAATTTGTATGCAAATTTTTCTGATTCCCAATTTCACACTAGATTTACATAACAGTGACAGATATGATGAATAAAGTAGGCGTATTCCCCGAAAATTGCTTAGGGAGGGCCAGGAGGAACCATTATTAAATTTTCGCTTGATGTAGGTGTAGGGGTCAAACTCGTATGAATAATGAAGAAACATCTGTAGTAGGTGGTAGATAGATGACCAGTGCTGGTTTTGGGCCTTTCCTGGCTTTAGACGTTAGTCAAAACAGATGGTTGCTGGGTCAGTTGCTAATTAACTGTGGTATTTTTAAAGGACCTTCAACCTCTTCCTAATCGCTTTTCCGGAGAAAGCCTTTATAGATCCTGCGTTTTTCCTAGAAAATGCCTGGTGGCTACAGTCAAGACTGGTAAGAGAAATTTTTGACCCTCTTTTTTCAGTTTTAATCTTCATATGAAATGTAGGACAGTAAGATTAGTCTAAACGACTTCTTATGATTGTTAAGCCGTAAATATGCCAGGTGAGAAGTCACTAAAAGAATTTGCTTGAAAGAATTTTTTGGCCTGATGCTTCCTTATTTGGTAATTTGTTCATTGAATACCCATGGGTAAGCCGTAAGGTTTAAAAATTGACATCCTGCCCCTCCCTCGCCAATTTGCTGAGAAAATATTGTTTCACGGTTTGGAAAGCATATCTAGTGATTTATGTGGCCATATTTAATGCATTATAATACATATATCATGAAGATTATAGCCATTTTATCATGAAACCAATACCTTGTTGACAACTTTTACATAGTGTGCCATTGATTGAAAGTTATGCAATATTTTACTTTGTCATACATGCATCAGAAGATTGATAACACATTGATTAAATCTGAAATTTGATTTTCCGACCATATCTAGATTCTTGACCTGGATATTTCCTAGAAATCTTGGCTTCATGCAATTTGTGACACATGCTTATAATTATGTGCTGAACTGAGCTGGAATTCAAGTTTACGTACATGATTTTAAACTAGATCTTGTCTTTTTAGGTCACAAAAACATAGGAATTCCAATCTGGATCAATTTGTGATGACCAGTCTACCAAAAACTGTCTTAGGGTGTGTGTTACATCAAAGTACATTTAATCTGACTTTCTGACCTGGTCTAGATCTAGACGTGTTGCGAAACCTGTTCTGTTAGTGGTCATGTGATATGGCATCAGGGATGTCATTGGTCATCGCCAAAAAACGACGGACAAACAACAACAATGGCATCGGTAATTACGGCGCTTCTTCTAGATCCTTCCTTTGTAAGTGTGCTACCTTCTAGCATTGCAATGTCATGTTATTAGCACAAGTTTGATTCAAAAACATTCGAATTCAACAGTAAGTTGTGGCTTGCCGCGACACTGTTTTTAGACTTGAAGGGTTCGAGAGTTCGAATCCTGGTCTGTTTTTGCTCACTGACTTACACACTTCTGAAATGAAATTAAAGGGTTGTAATACTAATCCTAAATGGTTTTGTCAGCCATGGCGCCTCCTTAGAAAATTTGCTTATTGAATTTTTCCAAAAGAGCCGCAGATGTCAGATCTGTTTATACTGTTCTAACACTAGTAACAGTGCGTAGGTTTTTCTCCTGAAATATGTCAGTCATTCAAAAAAAATATCTATGAATTGTAGAATAATGTTAGCATATAATACATATCCCAAGAGTATGACCTGGAAAGGATCTGTTTTGGGCAAAGGTTCATATTGTATGTTTTCATTGAAAATAAAGAATGTTGTGGTGATACTTTTTGTAGTGCTCTGATTGGCACATGTACATGTACATCGTACAATTGTAGTATGATCGTAGACTTAAGGCGTCCTTGGATTGCAGTGGACTGAAGTGCATATGTCGGAAAAGGCTGCCTTGCAGGTGGTTGGTTCTGTCACAGACTCTGCTTGAATGTTCCACGGCATCACGGTGACCTATAACGAATGTTACTGTGCTGTAAGAGTGCAATGCTTCAGAAATGTCAAGATGGCTGGTACGTATGCAGAGTGCCCTACTACTAGCACTAGAGAGCTTAGCATCCGCTGCGAGATTTTCTATGATGAATTAACTGAGATTTGTAATTCTGGGCTCGAAGGACCATCTGCTTATCTAGGTTAGTGCAAGTAGAATTGGAGTTGCGCACTGCCAGGTATTTCTGCAAGAAGTCGTCCATAGAAACTGCGCTACCTGGGTTAAGAAGCAAAATATGTTGTTTGCGCAGCACATCTGGGCGATTGTGTGGCCATATCCACAGAGGCTGACACCATTGAACCCCTAGCCTGATTTTTTCAGTCTGCAAAATTGTAGGTTGCTTAATTTTTCTTCTGCACTATTGAAAATGTCTTTATAAATCATAAAATGTAGACTGCAGATGGGTATTTCTAACACTGCTTGCACTGGCCTACATGTATGCTAAAACCAGCCCTTGGCTTGACACTGGGATGACATATGGCCCCAAAATGCCTAGCAATCTTCATTGCATCATCCTAGGATTACATTTCAAACCGTTGTATTGGATGGTCAGACAAGCAAGAAAATTACCGGTACAGGTAAAATTTGTCTCGACGTACACTGGCAGAAAAAGTATTTCGTGGCCTGTAATATTATTATAGGAAGTCGCCCACATGTAGTTAGGGAGCGCTTTGGCAAAGCGCTCTTCAAACATGTCACGTCATGCTGCTAAGGTAGGCGTTATAACTTTGTCCTTGGGTAAAATCCATTCCGTGAGACTTCTGAGTGTTTAGAAATGAGTTTCAGATCTTGTGGGCAACCATGCACACTGTTGAAGTCGTCTTTGTCAGAAAATTGCCCTGCGTTTGCGTTGCAAACCCCATGTATAATGACCTTTCTTTGAATGGCTTAAGGCACGGCGGCATTATGTAACTTGTTTATATTCAGGTCTGGTCTTGGTTGGAAATCTAACTGATCATTTGAATTTGTTTTGGTGATATAAACTTTAATAGTGAGATTTGAATAAAAAGTGAGAAAAGAATTATTTTGTATTTGATTTGCTGGTACTCAGTGATATTCTGAATCTGAGTTTAAAAATAAAATTGCACAAGTTTTAGGACTTGCAGCATGTATGTTGTGATCACTTTGTTGCTTAGATGGACTTTAAACTCGTGCGTAAGAGCAATGATGTCACTGTTGTGCATACGATTGCATACTTATGAAACTGTGACCACATTATCCATATGATTATGAATTCCTGCATATGGTGACCTTGTTGTATTCAATTTCAAAGGTATGTTATAATTCTTATAAGGACTGACTATTATAATGAATATGACTGCAGTCTGATCATGTATTTATATGAAAAATAGCTATTATAAATTTGTGTAACATCCATAGTGTTGCACAGTTGTCACATATGTTGGGTGAAGAGATTCTGAATCTGATGTACCGGTATTACAAGTTGTTAGTGTAAACGCTGCATGAATTTTGCTAATTGCATTTTAAATGGTAATCCTAAATCCTGAAATATTCAGTATGCTAAGTTAATTTAAAATTTGCTCTTCCACCTGATTCCTTGGTCATGACTTAAATCCGGATGACAAATTTTAAACCCAGGAAACACTTTGAAAGTGTAATCTGTTATCATAAAGTAATGTCCCAGTGGTAGTGTTAATACAATTATATGACATTGCAGCCAATTCTAGAAGGTGACAGCTGTATATGACACATGATGCCACCAGACCTTTTCTAACATCTTAACAAAGACGCTTAAGTCATTCCCTGTTGGCAAGGCCATTCTTCTTTTCACCCAGCTTCTGTCTTGACACATTTACCATTTGTTCTCATGATATCGATTAATATTTGATAGATATTTGAATGGTTTTCCATGTTTCCATAAGCTGATGTCTTTAACTATTATACTTATTTTGCTGCAATATTGACAATTATTTTTGAAAAGCTGTGGAGTACAATTATAAGTTGTTAGCCTCATAAAATTTCAAAGGACATTAAAACTGTCAATGGTACGATATTGGAAGGAACCCAAAAATATTATCAATATCGTTTGTAAGTCTTATAGTCAAGGCTGGAACTACCACCTGCATATGAAGGTTAGTGCAGGTAAAATTGGAGCTGTGCAGGTATTTCTGATGTCTACCTGCACCTAACCTGCACTGGGCCAAATTGTACTGTACAGTGGGTTTAAATATACATGTAGGTGTATGTGGATTTTATTTGCAGCATTGACTGCTGTTATCACCTATGAAGTATAAAAGAAATGATGGCAATGGTTTCTTAACAGTGTTCAATCAATGTGATCCATACTTCCTAAATTCTGAGTGGTGCAGGTAAAATTTGTCTGGTGCAGGTATGCAGAAAAAAACCCCTTTCGAGCCCTGCTAGTGCTAGTGATGTTTTTTTCCGAAAATATGGAAAATTCATGAATAAGTCAGTACTTAATGAGTTATGGATCACTAATTGTGCTGACTGGCAAAATGTGAAAGGTGAAAACATATGTCTTCCCTACCTTTCAATTTTGACTCTGGAATAACCTGATATGTGACCTAATTTTGGGATAAAGCCTCATCAGTCATTCTAAGGTTTTACAAGCTTAATTAGTTGTTTAGCATTATACATAAATCGGTCAAAAGTAACACTCCAAAACCTTGCCTGTACTACTTTTTTCTGAACAAAAGTATCTGCAACTACTGTATCTTGGAAAATCTACCTTTTTTTTTTTTACAAAAGCTAATTTACAAGCATGGTTGCTTGTTGACTCTTCAATTCTCAAATGAAAGTAATTTAACCTTCTTTGGATTTGGTTCTGTCGTAAAGTGATTCCCCTCTTTACACATGTTACTGCCTTAGCTCAGACATGTACACCCACCACTATTTGCCTTCGTCAAGAAGGGTATGTTTTCATGGGCGTGCGTGTGTGCGTGAGTCTGTCAACAGTATAACTCGAGAAGGCTTAAATGGATTGTCTTCATATTTGGTAGGTGGGTAGGTCTTGATGAGGTCTAGAAGTGATAGGAATATGGGCCCCCTGGCGGCTTGTTATGGTACTGCAGCGGTACTTCCGGTTTTGAAATATGGTGATCTGGAGGAGGTAGGGTCATGATTTTTGGATGGTAGATAGGTCTTGTGCTCGGGAAGAAGTGACATAAGTTTGGGCCCCCTAGCGGCTTGCTCTGGAACTGCAGGAGCATTTGTATGAAAATGTTTAAAGTAGGATAACTCAATAACCGGTCGACGGATCATCCTGATATTTGGGGCATAGGTAGGGTAAGTGATGCTTGACATAATTAGATGACCAGTATGCAAATGATGATGTAATTTGCATAATTAATGAAGCAATTATATAATTCAGTTTCCTTCCATGATAGGGCTTCCATGATACTCTACCTTCATTGTGACACATGGGCTACAGGCTGTCCCAGAGGGAGAAAGTCCCAGAGGGGATAGACCATGTAGCTGCAGGCTGTGTTGCCTTACAGCCTGCACAGATGTTTTTCCCTTGCCCAATACACGATTGCAGCAGGGGTAATTTTCACAATCCAACTTCCATATTTAGGGGGACTAATATATCACTTCTACCTTCTTAAGTTATATAACGATAACATCTTTTGACGAAGGCATGAGATCGTTGACCTCTAGTTTATTTTTCTGATAATATGATATGGTCAATCATGACTGACTTTTGAATATTAATGAACTCTATCAAAGGTTATCAGGCCATTCAGGGCAGGAGAAAATGTAATAAATTAGTACCAATTGTTATTTCAAAATTAGGGCACCTTATACTGTTTAGTGAGTTTGTAGTTAATTATTGATAAGGCATATGTTTGTATGTCAACTTTGGTGTGGCGTTTCTGTTGAAAAGTCTCCACATGCAAAATTACATGTTTTAAAGCTTAGAACGAAAGCCTATAGGTTGTTGTTGTCAGTTACAGCTCGTTGCGCTTGATCTTTGTTCGGATGCAGCGACTGTAAATGCTTCTCTGTGGACAATACATTGTATCTCTATAACCTAACCATCTGAAATTCTACTCTTGCAAGAAGCCAACTTATCAGTTGGCCTTTTGGGTAAAGGTTGCATCTGGTGGGAGTTTTGAGCCACAAGTATGTACGAAATATAAACAAAGGGAGTTGGCAACTAGGCCTGGGAGTTGGCCCAGGTACAGTATTGTCTGTCTTGGACAGGTATGTTTGGAATGGTGTGAATGAACAATGAACCACATACGCCTGAAGGGACAGCTACCGGCTTAGGTTTGAACACAATCACGGTCGTCCTTTCCAAACAATCGCACCGCCATTCACCTGAAGTGTAAGTGGATTATGTATCTATTAGCTTTTCATCTGTTATTTGTTTTGTCAAGGATTTCATTTTAATGATTGATGTACGTATAATAGTAGTTAAACCAATTTGCAAGTACCAGTTCTGTATGTAAATTTTTTATTTATTTTTTGTGGTCGTATCTTGTCTTGTTTTCTTTGTTTCTTTGTGTTACACCCGGAAATTTAGTCACAGTACTGTAATTTCATTAAGTACATAAACTTCTCTGTTTACATGGATATCTAAATCAATTTCAATTTGCTGAAACAAATTCTCTTTTGTTACCTGAGATTGTAAGATAAGATTTATGATCACATAAAAAAGGATTACGTTAATCCAGATTGCCGAAAACAGGAGATCTATAACAATATAACTCTTGACCCCAAAGCAAAACTGCTGTGCCAAAAAGTCGTAAAAAGTCGGTATGTGCATGTAAGGGTAACATTATACTATGTGCATGTAGCGTATTACATGATACAACAGGCATCAAATTCGAGAGCTACCACGTGTATAACTTGTCACTTTTGTTTGTGTACAAATATACCATTGATTTAAAATTAACATCTTGTAAGTGTTAAATAGGCCAATACAAGATCATGTTATTTGTTATATTGTCTGTGACAACAGCAAAATATAAGCCAGCTCTTTGTCCTGTTCAAATCATAATTATATTCATTTATGATTATGCATCCTGTCTGTTATTGAATGCCACAGTGGTATTATGACCCAGTTCCCCTACGGCCTCAAGGCTGAGACTTTTATATAAATTACCTTAAATATATCTCGTGATTGCGAATAGGCACTGAAATAAGCTTTTTACTCTAGCTTGCCGAGGTCTAATTAAATGTGTATGATAATACTGCTTTACTGACAATTGGTAAAAGAAAAGGTCCCATAGCCTTTTTGAGGCCATTGGGGCAGTGGGTTGTTACTCCACTGTGTCTAGGACAATGGAGGTATGATACACATGTATACTATATGTAACTTATTTATGCATGTAATATATTGTAAGGCAAATCGCTTCAAGTAGTTCTGTCTACAAAAGGTAGGTATTCAGTAATGAAAAAAAAAAATTGTAAGAGGTTGCAAAATTAGCCCTCTTCACGCATAAGCTACAATTTACATGTCCTTATTATATACCTCGCCTAGCACTCACAATCAGTTAGTTATGACCATTTTGTGTTGACGTGTTATGGTTAAGTTTGTTTCTTTAGAACGAAGCACCACATGTACACTACCAGGATTATGAATTGATCTGTACATGGGGTGGCATAGAATAGGCAAATGCAAGATGTTGGCTATGCAATTTGCAGATGAAAATAGTTGAAGGTTTTGAAAACTGTATCTTCCACGACCTTTCCACCCAGAAGATCCAAATCTCAAAGCTGTACATGTACATGCATGATTTGAACATCAAGCCAAATTTCAGAATGCTTTTCATCATGTTCTCCTCATTTTCCGCCATGTAGATTTTAACAGTTGCGCTATTGGTATACAACTTATATAGTACATTTAAAAAGCATCACTCTCTTCCAATATGTCTACATAGAATGCTCAAATGTAGCTATTTCAGTACAACCTTGTTGAATTTTGTCCTTGCAGAGATAAAATGCTGGCATCGTGCAATTTTACAGAATTACAAGGAACATAGGTCACCGGCCACCGATTGTTGCGTGCGAATTCAGAGTTGAAAAACATAATCCGCCTTTGGAGGGCACAGGAGTATGGCCACTTAGCTCTTGACTCAGAATAAACCCTCTGGATTGTTTTTCAGCTTTGGTATGAATGTGGTGGCTGATGTTCGGATGATCTGCTTGTGTTGTGAAATTCCCCACATTTGTGGCTTTGCATTATGTTATTGTTAAATACCAGAATATATGGTGTACCTGAACAAAAAACACTATTGGACACCATTTTGTACACTAGAAATAGGTAAATTACATCTCCAAAGTCCAAGAAGACAATTTTGACAATTCAGCACTTGGTAATCAGGAAAATTTGTAAATATTCTTCTTTTTAGATTAAAATATGTAAACCCTCATACAAAGACAATAATTAACTACTACAAAAGACAGCTGGCTACATGATTGTGTAGCTTACAGATGATTGGCTAAAATTGTATCTTTTGTACTTTGTACATAATATTATACAGGTCCAGACCTGTACATGTACCTGAACCCGTGTACCTGTATTTGTTTAGGTACACAGCTCTTGGCTGACATATATGATTCAAAATCCTGGTATATGAAAGTGACCAGTGTTAAAAGAGAAATCCTGGTATATGAAAGTGACCAGTGTTAAAAGAGAAATCCTGGTATATGAAAGTGACCAGTGTTAAAAGAGAAATCCTGGTATATGAAAGTGACTAGTGTTAAAAGAGAAATCCTGGTATATGAAAGTGACCAGTGTTAAAAGAGAAATCCTGGTATATGAAAGTGACCAGTGTTAAAAGAGAAATCCTGGTATATGAAAGTGACCAGTGTTAAAAGAGAAATCCTGGTATATGAAAGTGACTAGTGTTAAAAGAGAAATCCTGGTATATGAAAGTGACCAGTGTTAAAAGAGAAATCCTGGTATATGAAAGTGACCAGTGTTAAAAGAGAAATCCTGGTATATGAAAGTGACCAGTGTTAAAAGAGAAATCCTGGTACATTGTATATGAAAGTGACCAGTTAAAAGAGAAATCCTGGTATATGAAAGTGACCAGCTGTTAAAAGAGAAATCCTGGTATATGAAAGTGACCAGTGTTAAAAGAGAAATCCTGGTATATGAAAGTGACCAGCTGTTAAAAGAGAAATCCTGGTATATGAAAGTGACCAGTGTTAAAAGAGAAATCCTGGTATATGAAAGTGACCAGTGTTAAAAGAGAAATCCTGGTACATTGTATATGAAAGTGACCAGTTAAAAGAGAAATCCTGGTATATGAAAGTGACCAGCTGTTAAAAGAGAAATCCTGGTATATGAAAGTGACCAGTGTTAAAAGAGAAATCCTGGTATATGAAAGTGACCAGTGTTAAAAGAGAAATCCTGGTACATTGTATATGAAAGTGACCAGTTAAAAGAGAAATCCTGGTATATGAAAGTGACCAGCTGTTAAAAGAGAAATCCTGGTATATGAAAGTGACCAGTGTTAAAAGAGAAATCCTGGTATATGAAAGTGACCAGTGTTAAAAGAGAAATCCTGGTATATGAAAGTGACCAGCTGTTAAAAGAGAAATCCTGGTATATGAAAGTGACCAGTGTTATAAAAGAGAAATCCTGGTATATGAAAGTGACCAGTGTTAAAAGAGAAATCCTGGTACATTGTATATGAAAGTGACCAGTTAAAAGAGAAATCCTGGTATATGAAAGTGACCAGCTGTTAAAAGAGAAATCCTGGTATATGAAAGTGACCAGTGTTAAAAGAGAAATCCTGGTATATGAAAGTGACCAGTGTTAAAAGAGAAATCCTGGTATATGAAAGTGACCAGTGTTAAAAGAGAAATCCTGGTATATGAAAGTGACCAGCTGTTAAAAGAGAAATCCTGGTATATGAAAGTGACCAGTGTTATAAAAGAGAAATCCTGGTATATGAAAGTGACCAGTGTTAAAAGAGAAATCCTGGTATATGAAAGTGACCAGTGTTAAAAGAGAAATCCTGGTATATGAAAGTGAAAATTTTTCTTGCCTTCTCTGTGCCATTGCAACAGGTTGTTGAATGTCATTAGAGGATTGTGTGCTGAAGGATTGGCTTGTCAGTTGTCACAAAACCAGACATACCAGTTTCTTGTCCCAACTAATAAATGTGCTCTGGATCTAAACTCATAGTTTGATTACTGTATTATAAGTTTCATCTGTGCCAAACCTCAGACTACTTTTTCACAGCTGTCTTCAGGTTGATTTGACTTACCATTCTTTTAAATTTTGCATAACAGATTATTACACATGCATATCAGTTTTCTTGTTTGTGCGTACATTGTGTTTTTGATCTTTTAGATCTGGCTAACCTGCAATCATTTATGTATGAATTTTGCACCAGAAATTGATGAATTTTGGTATGGAGGTGTAGTTAGAAACTAGAATGGCCATTTGGGAGGAAATATACAAAATATCTCATGCCATCGCTCCCCCATACAAAAAATATCAGCTATTTGCGGAAAAAAATGAAAAATACGAAACGTGTATTTACCATGCAAATTTCATGTCATTTGGCTAAAAAAATGACAGAGTTGAATGAGAAACATTACCTTTGATATGATGTGAAATATAGTATTAGTAAGTCTAGACAACACCCTCACTAAATGAAACTTTGTGTTAACGAGTTAATTGATGTAGGTTGTTTGAGGACATCCATTGTTCATTTGTGCACACCTTTTGATCAGGTGTCCTCAAATGACCATCTTTAGCGCCCTTTGTTCTTTTTTATCACCTTCTTTTTTACTACCCGTACTTTCTTTTGAAGTGAACTGCAGCCGATTCACCTTGATATGCATTGGCAATACTCATGCGCATTTAATGATTTATTCGATTGGGCAAGCGTCAAAGTTCAATTCATATGTAGTAGTAAACAATATTTGATACATAATGATAATTATATATGACGTGAACTGCTTTGTCTACTATACAGGACAATTCCTGCCTTGCAGGCTTTCAAGTAAATATTTCAAAAAGATTTGTTTGCACTAGTTTATACCCGAACGTTCATTGAATCGGAGGGTCGCGGACGAATACTGTGTTCAGCGACCTCATTAGTCCATTGCCAGTTTGATTTATCAAGGTATATAACGATAGGTTGTTGAACGATTATACGTAAGGAAGTGTTTTTAAACCGTGTTTTGAATACTCTGGTACGTAGCAGGAGCTGGAACTCAATCGTAAGTTAACAGTCTAGTTTCCATAATTATTGAAAACCTTACTCTTGAGTGTATAAGAATTGACATTAACTGAGGTCGGTTGCAAGTATATCCCTGATCACATATATCGCATGATGCACCTACAATGTTGTTTTTTTTTGTTTCTGCAACTTCACGATCTTGTCATATGTTGTAGGTTTGAGAAGAAACAGGTGCAATAGTTAAATCTAAAACTATTGCATACCTGTTTCTAATCTTATGGCACGATCGTCGCGAAAAATCTCCGTCGTAGATGCAATTCTATTTTCAACATTTTGTAGAAAGAGTGACCTGTTTCTGTGATCCTAGCCTGGAGTCCAGGCTTGTTAGCTTTGGTCCGCTCCGAACGTCGCTACCCTGTCGCTGTTGGTGGGGTTGCAACGTTGGGAGCGGACCAAAGCTAACAAGGCTACTGTAATCCTGCATAGTTTAAATCGTATACACTGCAGTGATCCATAAATGCTCAGCTTGTCTTAAGGCAGTGTCACAATTAATGACATCAAGCTATAAACTGTACTGTGGAGCCACAGATGAGCAACATATGAGACTCAAGCCCAGACGTCGACACACAGACCTCGGTACAACTGTTACAGATTGAAAATTCAGAGAATACATTCTTTGGAAGTCTACTTGGAAGTCTTAGGCTTAAAAAACAATTGTTGTTGGATATTGTTGCTCTTTGGTGGCTCTAAGACGAATCATTTTTACCTCAAGTCCAAGCTTACCTTCCATATCATGCAATGTTTATTGTTGCTTCAATAAGGGGAAATATCAAACATTATTTAAGTTTTTATTGAATACAAATGTTGCAGTTTACACTTATCTGACAAGCGTGTTGATGATGACTGTTGTTTGCTGGCAACAAGTTTCCATGCATAGTTTGATTTTCAGTGCGTAACTTTAAGCACAAGTTTCATACGCAAGGAAACCCCCTTTGGTAACCTCCTGGTATGGTGAAACACTAGACCTGGGTTCTGTAATGATGGTATGATGTATGCAGCAGGTCAAGGCCTGTGTCCCCACATGGGGAACAGCTGGCACTGATTAATGGATTTTTCGGGGTGCCAAGGACAAGTTTAAGAATGCATCTCCTTAAGGAAAGGCTGTCAATTTTGCACTGGTAGGTAGCAAATACTAGCAATATTTGGTGCACAAATCATGTGCGTAAAAGGCGTGTTGATAATCAAGGCATGTAAGGGCGTAAAAGGGTTATCGCAGGTGGCAAGTTTAATCAGAGTCACACCAAGAACTTTTAAGGAGAAGGACTTGTTTTGTACTTGTAACAAGGCTTCTGGGTCAGGGTTGTATAAATATATTACCACTAAATGTAAAGCGCCTGGCCTGCTACTTACTCATAGGTCGTCTGGGGACAATCTAGCCTTTTAAGGGCTGCCTGGAGATGGAAAAGGGGATTGACTCGTAATTTCCTGTTCACAGTATCTGTGACTTGCATATATGGCATCTTCAACATTGACACATTGTGTAAAGTCTACATAGACTTGATTTTAGTATGTATAAGATGGTCTGGAGGCCTAAAATCTTATTTCATAGCTGCTGGTTTGATAGAATGTTCTGCAAGGTGTGTCCTCTTTATTTGAGGAACATGTTGTCAGTATGAAATTTCTAATTTTGTGGTACATATATACTCTCAGCTCCTTTTCAACATACACTCTCGAGACTTGCTGTTTAGTGACACGTCAAACTGTAATTTATAACAGTCTGCAATGAGGAAATGCCAAAGTCGTCTGGCGGAATTTGTTGGTGGTTGAATAGAAACTTGGTTGACGTGACAGAACAGCACTTTCTTATGTCTGAGCACTTATATGATTTATACTGTACATAGTGGAGCTTGCTGGGCAGACTGACTGCTAAATAATGTGCTTGACAGGGTGTGTTATTACCTTCATGAAGAAGGTTATGTTATTTAGGTAGCGTCCGTGTGTGTGTGTCTGTAAACACGATAACTCGAGAATGCTAAATGGATGTAATGTCTTGATATTTGGTAGGTGGGTATGTCTTGATGAGACCTCGAAATGATTAGATTTTTGGCTCCCTGGCGGCTTGTACTGCAGCAGTACTTCTGGTTCTGATATCTCGTGATTTCGACATGCTAGGGTCACAAATTATGGATGGTAGATAGGTCTTGTGCTCAAGGAAAAAGTAATGCAAGTTTTAAAGTTAGTTTTGCCTTCTAGCGGATATACAGATATATAATATAGATATACACGGGTTTTTCTAAAAAAAATTTGCATGAGGGAGCAGATCACTAGCATGGCAAGGGAGCGTTGGAAATTTTTACAAGGGTAACACAGTTTGTAATGCTAGAAATAGAATGCATTATTATGATGTTTTATTTTTATATTTTCACTGGAAAAAGATCATTTTGAGAAAGACTTTATGTTGTGTACTAGTATGTAACCACTTATAATACCTGGGTCGAGGGTTCAATCTGAAAATTCATATGAGGGTGCTGGCTGATTACATGAGGGAGCAGCGCCCTGTTTAGAAAAAACCCTGATACAGATATGTAGTGTGACAATTGTAATCATGTGTAAAAAGTTCCATTCGCCTTGTCTTCATAATAACTGCCTCTGCTGTTGGCACATGGCCATGGCCATTGTGGGTACGCTGCATGCAGAAACCAGCAAGTCATGTTAATTTCATTTTCCCTCAGGCGCCACGACTAGACTTAGTGGTGAAAGTGGGCGGGCATGCTCTCAGATCTTCTTTCAGAGGTCAATAATGAAATGTCAAACGCGGAAACAAAAAAGAACCATGCTATACCTACGGATTGAAACTTGCTGATGACTTTAATTTAAGGGGAGTGTTGACTTGCGTGTCTTGCGCCACAATTTTAGTTAAGTAGTCCTTGCAAGTCTACTTTGTTGTAGTCTTCTAAAGAGAAATATGCAGACACCTGATCAAATTGCATGTTGTGTACACCTTAGTGGCAGACAAGCCAAAGGTAATTAATTACAGGTATTTCAAAGATTCCTAGCCCCCCCCTCTCATTTCCACCATAAATGCTGGTAGCATCAGTGTTCTAGCCACTGTCTTTGAATCATTTGACAGAATTTTACAGCTCATGACGGACAAAAATTTTGTCCAATCCGTCATCTTTGACGGACAAAAATCGGCGTGGAAATACGTAAAGAGATGTCATTTAAACTTAGCTTAGCCTACCAGCAAAAGTTGCTACTCAAAATGCAGGAAATAACATTTCAGAGGGTCAATTTTCCTGGGCCCCCTAGGATTGTCGGGCCACTTGACACAATGTTACGTCAAACAAAATTGAGATGACCAAAAAAATTTCAAGCTGGCTAGAGCACTGGGTAGCATAATCTTTGTGAAAGCAAGGTGGGGCTTGCTTGGGGCTTGCTTGATCTTACCAGGCAAATGCTAAGTTTTCATAGATTATGTCAACATTTCTAAGTAGTACACATAAAACTTAGTAGTATTACTGATTATGTAGCTACATGTATATAGCCCAAGTGCTTTGTTGCTTTCTTCAACAAACAAGATTACTTGGATCTATTCAAGTCCCAACAAGTCAATTTGAACCACTCTACCATACAGTTATATTTACCTTAACTAGTCGTTTCTGAAATTACTTGGTTACCAGTATCAGATCTAAACCCCACAAACTAGAAAGAAGAATTATTATAGAAAATCCTGTACACGTGCAGTAAAATATTAATTGTAACCATAGACAACATTGCCTAATTATGATAAAAATAACATATTTTTCAAGTTATAACTGTGACTGTAAAAAAATTTTGTTTCAATCTACTGGCAGATTGACCTACTAGACGTATTTCAATTCAGACTTTGTACCCTTTTAGTGTCAACCGTATTGTCAACCGTAGTGTTGTCTTGGTGTTTTTTCTGTGTACATTGTACCATTACCATGCACCAGGGCTCGAAATACTACCTGCATTTTCAGGTTAGTGGAGTTAAAAATAGTAGTGTGGTTGGTAGTCAAATTTAACTCAAATTCTATTCGTATAAAAAGGTAGGCGTGGCCTAGATCTGGTCAGACTACTCCCAATCTTCAGCCAACCTTGGTGGGCCAGCCGTGTTCAGGGGAAGGCTCTGAATGTGTGACAGGGGCTTTAACAGACATAATTGGGTTACTAGTCTAGGGTCAGAGGACATCTGGTTTACTTTGTAGATTCCTTTAAGGCAAAGGAATCTACCTGTTGAATAAGTCAACATTTCATTTCCAATTGCATGCAAAATATTCCCTAGATCTTTTCCTAAGCCTAAGTACATAATATAAATTCAGGTACAATGTGAAAAAAATAAGATGCAAAAAACAATTTTTCTCTATTCTAGGAAAAGAAAATGTTCCCATCAGAAATAGGTAGATAGGTAGATCTCAGATATTTTGATCAAGATTGTATATTAAACATTACGTGAAGGACCTATAAACATTTTGATTGTCAGTGTATGATAAATTGATTTTTGTGGATCAATTTGTGTAAAATTTGTATGAAGCTCCTTGTATCTTTTCCTAAGTTTCACGTGATTATTTTCCTAAGTACAATGCAAGTAGTTGAGGATAATGTGAAAGAAATAAGATGCAAGAAGTAACAATAATTTGCTTTTCATGTAAAGAAAATATTAAGAAGTAGGTTGACCTCACTGACCTAGATGTTTTTTGATTTACAATCATGATTGTATAAACATTACATGAAGGACCTATAAATATAATGATTCATTTTGATTGTCAGTATATTGATTGATTATTATCATCATCATCATCAGCCGGATACCGAGCAGTTGATCTCAAGTTTAGTCCATGACAAGCATTCAGCGTCAGCAATCAGCGCAGCAATAGTGCCAGGGCTCAGGTCTTGATTGATAGTCGTCGTCAAATTTGTGTCAAATTTGTGTCAAGCTATTAGTGAAACTGCTTACAGAATCGTCTAGAGTAAGAAATTCAGCTTGTTTTGTGGACTGTGTTTCAGGGGTGCTGATGTGAGAAGCGAGACAAGATGAGTGGACGTAGCTCCGATACAGCGCCGCTGGCGCGGAAGCGGAAGCTCTCAGACTCCCAAGACAAGTAAGTCCCATAGCTACAACGTGTCCTCCCCAAATGAAGTGATACCTAACGCAACCTGCGCTAAATTTTTGGAAGCAAAAAACCTAGAATTGTTAGAAAATGAAAGCTTTCTTCACTCATGATCAGTATTATGCTAAAAACCAGCTTGCAGAAACCTTGCCATTTGTTGAATGAAGAAATGAATAAAGCAGAATTTGACTTTTTGTACTAACAAATTAGTGTGGAAAGACCAGAAAAATGACTATAAAAGGTTGGTGTAATAACATGCACTCTGTGAGAATACATTTTGTACAAGATGTTATCGGGCCATTATCCTCAAATGGCCTCAGCACACGAATATATATATAGAGATCTGTATTAAGTTGATTGTGTGCCTACGTGCACGTATGACCAGGTATTATGTCAAATTAGTTCGGCATACTTTGACCTGTGCAGAAAATACTGTCTGGCAGCTGCAGATGTTGTGGCTGAAGCCATTTATTGTATAAATTGCATGTAATAACTGATATTTCTGTCAAATAATTATATTTCATTTTGATGCCTTACACATTGAGCACATCTGTTCAGTTACAATTATTGTACATTAAGTGGTTTTTTTTTTGTATTGCACAAAAAAGTTAAAATACTGCATTTCATCCAATATTGAATAATTTTTCCACCGACATAAAGTTACAGACAGGGATAGCAAAATTAAATTTTTTGACATTTGAACCATTTCGAGTGGCAAATGGGTGGTTGTATGACATTATGGCCTAGCAATCAGCATGCCTGCCTTATAGAAATCCTGTCCAATTTTCTTTTCGTCCAAAATCATGGCACTATGTCTCTAATATTTTGTCCATGCGGTACAATTCCGGCTCCCGGGCTATGTTACAGCTTAACAGAAAGAGATTACTATTTCACATCCTGGTAATGTATGATACATTCAATATTAACAGCGTGTTTCCAGTGACGTCTAATCCCTCATCCTACCTGCAACATACATCTAACGTACGTCAAACTAACCTTTGTCCGTAGCGCTGCGTTGTTGATTGACGTCATACCGGAGAATTGAGCTGCATCCAATCCATATTCATTTCAGCTTACACAAGCATTCATTAATATGTGTATGGTTACATAGGAGTCCTCCTCACTAGGGTATTCTCTGTCAATCTGTGTACTAAGGTGTGTTTGTGTGTGTGGGGGGGGGAACTCCTTAGATTTATACTTAAGTATGTGAGGCTTTAGTTTTTAATCTCTTCCGCCTATTCATTTGTCAAACCGACAGGAGAATCTATCAGTCTCTTCTGTAAGATTCAATTTTTGATCTTAGTGTGTCTTCTTTTCGTGATCAGGCCACACATATTAGAATGTATCATAAACTTAGGCCACACGAATTTAATTTGTTGGTTCTCGGATTTTTTCAGAAAAAATATGAAGCGATAGGGCGAAAAAAACAGGTCTAGGCATCCTGTGATAGCCCCAAATGCTATGATCTATAGGAGCTGTAAAGTCTATGTACCAGGCTGGTTTATAATTCAGAGTAATCAGACAATGAATTTTGAACTTTTAAACAAACCACTGCATTGATAGATGGAAAAACTGTAACAAGTGTCCATAGGCGACAATCCTCAGTGAATTTTTATATTTTGCAGATTGGGAACAGTATAGTGCACTACATATTATTTATTTGATAGGGTATCGTAGTAGGTGCAAACCATAAGTCACAATCCCAACAGATACTCACAAATGAATATACACAACAACCACCTAATATCTGCTTATAGAACCTCACCTACCACACAACTACTTAATCTACAACCTATTCCGCAGGATTATAAAGATAGGGGTGATTTTGAAATATGCATTTACCTCAATATAAAAACCGCTACGGTAAAAACAAAGACACGTGCATCATCACGGACATAACGGCACACCACATGCCCAATTACATAGAAATACAACGTACAGAACCATGACTTTTAGGTGCGAACACATTTGACAATTCCGGCCCATACATAAACCATTACGATCCGCACATCTACCTGAAGTTGTCTCTCCCCCCCCCCCCCCCGCTATTCAAAACAACGGGTTTTTCGCGGCCAGTCTCATATGCCACTAAATGTAGGGGTGCTTCTGAAATATTACATTGACCGCGAAAACACCTACGGTAAATATTGAAATACTTGCATCATCACGGGCATGCCTGCAGACGACGTATAAAATTACATGCCGATTGAACAAAGGGAACCGTGGGTTTTAGCTGCGAACACGAAAAACCGGCTGACCACAATACTCCTGCAGGAGGTATGCCTCCTTCACGGAGTAACAACTAGGAAGACAAGGACTTTCTTCAACTGTTGGGGCTAGAATATGAGCATTTTAAAGGAGTTGTTTCAGAACCTGATCTTTTTCAAATCAGAAAACAATGAAGCAAGCGAATCCGAGAACCAATAATTGATTAAATTGCTGTGGCCTCACCTTCATCCACACTTATCTAAATTCATTGTAGTTTTAAAGGCTTACAGTATCAGTGTCCTTACATGTACTTAAGTGTCCTTGCACTACCTTTGTCACATCGCCAAGAAGACATGTAGCCATAACACCGAAAAGGTGTAAAAAACATTTCTGATAGATGTGTTGCGTGATAGTTCATGTTGTGTATATTTGACATGTGTCCTTTAATTCTGTGTCTGTAGATAATGTTATTCTATCAGTATGACAGAATGACAAAAACAAATGGGCTACAAAGCAGTATTCTCAAAATTTTTTTGAATCTAGTTGAATATATAAATGTTATCGAGCAATGAATTACTTTCAATGAATACGTGACTGTGTGATCTTTGTATCTGGTGCTCTCTCAATTCTACCGTACAATTAAGAAAATACTGCAGTTGAAGCAAGTAGTCATGAATTTTTCATGACAAATGTATAATAAATCTCATGCAGAAATGATTTGGTGACCTATTGAATAAAGATGCAGTGCCAAGGACTTTCTGTTTTTCTAGCACTTAAAACAAAATTATGTTAGTAGTAACGCTTCAGTGAGTGCATAGATATATTGTTCTGTAGCAACAAGTTGCTACAGTATAAATCAATGGCAGGGCATGAAATACCACCAGTCCTGCATATGCAGGTTAATGTAGGTAAAATTTGAGCTGTGCAGGTATTTCTGATTTCTACCTGCACCTAACCTGCACCGGTCCATGTACCGTGGGTTTATATATATTTCTAGATGTATGTGGATTTTTATTTGCTGCATTGACTGTTACCACCTGTGAAGTATAAAAGAAATGATTTCTATAGTTTCTGAACAGTTTCTAGTGTATGATCCATACTTTGTAAATTCTGAGTGGTGCAGGTAAAATTTGTCTGGTGCAGGTAATTTTCACTGTTACCTGCACCAGTGCAGGAATGCAGAAAAATTTGGAGCCCTGGATGGTGACCTGGTAACAGATGGATGAGCATCTTGTCATGCAAATTTAATAGCTAAGCAATCTAGCCATTGTATCTTGGTAATGGTGTATATTTGCTACATAAGTCTTACACCCACACACTCACACACACAACATTCCAATGCCTTCCTGCAACCCACGATTTGCAGACGGATTTTGGAGAAAAAAGGAAAATTATATTTAATTATCTGCACTCTCACCGATTTAGTAGATGCGGAGACCGAGGGCTTGGTAGAAAACACTTTAATAGTGCAAAGCATGAGAAATCACGGGTGGGTGGGTTGGGTGAAACTCGCTATGGAGCGCACCTCACAAGAACACGTCTGTCTACGCTGAGAGATTACTGACGACTGAAGTCACGTGAGGTGACATGTCATAGGGGTCAAAGTTCAAAGGTTCGAGTAGCTAATTAATTCATTCGAGTCTTCACCCGAATACTCCCAATTATCTGCACTCTCACCGATTTAGTAGATGCGGAGACCGAGGGCTTGGTAGAAAACACTTTAATAGTGCAAAGCATGAGAAATCACCAAGACCAAGCCCGGAGGGAAAATGGAGGGTGAGAGGGGAGTGCAGTAATTGAGAGTTTGCGGGTGCCGAGACCAGCGGAGGCGGCGAGTCTGTCATTACAAGTATGGGCTAGGCTAACGAAGGAACCTAGGCTACTGGCTAAGATGGCTATAAGCTAGGTGTCGTGCGTAACATTCTACACGACGAGTCGAGAATGCAAGTAACATTGCGAACGGCGAACGCCTTTACAGTTGGTAAGAAAGGTGCGAACTGAGTCAGGCTAACATGTGTTGCTACTGAACGAACGACTTCGCAGAGTAAATAAAACGTGCGACCTAAGTTGGGCTAACATGTCGTGCTACTGAACTTCTAGTTCTTAACGAAACTTTAGCAAGTCTAGCCTACAAACAATGGAAGAAAATGTATATGCTGTACCGCAGTAATACCTAGTCACAAACAATGAATAAGAAATACAGTGGAAGCGATTTCGCGTGCTGAGGCACGGCAACTCAACGAGCAGAAGCTATTATACAGTTAAGGATGCCAACTACTAACAAAATACAGCCTTGACTATGGCAGTCTTAAGAAGTCTACAAACGTCCGTGTGAGAGGTTGGCTTTGATTGTCTATGAGAAGCCGGAGTGTCTGTAAGAGTCTGCATGGCGACTGTTCAGATCGGCTGAAGAGTCCGGAACATGTCCATGGGAACCACTAAGCCGTCCTGGGAGACGTGAATGGCGCGGCGAGTCAGGTGTCTGTCGGCGTCGAAGGAGGACATAGATTTTGGAGCGAGGTTCGACTTCGAAGTAAGGGGAAGAAGGCAACACAGAATGCTGTCCATAAAGTGGCGTGTAAAGGCCGGGTCAATTCTAACACCTCCCTGATACGAAGCAGAATGGCCGGTCACGGTGGATGGGAGCTTGCGCTGCGGGGCGTGAGGAGACCGGCGCCGGAAGGAAGTCATGACCGGTCTGAACTCGAATTCGTCCGCAGGCGGTGGTTCTAGGCCGTGAGACCGGTGCAGCATCCGGGCTCCGTGACCAGCCAGTTTGGGGGTAACGCGACGGATCTCGCGGCACCGGCGTGCTTGAACATCCGGGTACCGTGTGCAGTCGAAAGTCCGTGAGGAAGGCAACGTCGCGGGGTACATCCGAGGCCTGAGAACAGAGGGCCGTGTGGTGCATGACAGTACTTGGTGATGTGTCGGGAGGGACTAAAGTGTGCTTGACGGAACCCCATTGCCGGGAGAAAGACGAGCGTGAGGCATCGTCGAGATTTACACGGGGAAGCTGAGAAGTACCGTCCGAATTGTACATCTCTACACTGTCGCTGGAAGAACCAACGCAAGGTCTGCCGGGAGCATGAGCGGAAGTGCCTGTATTGTCAAGGAAACATATGTGCTAGCACGGCCCTGGGCCTGTGCTGAGGGGATCGTATCAAAACATACATCGTCTGTACCGTGCTTGGACGCACCGCCCCGGTTTGAGGTGAGCGTCTCGGAACAAACATCTTCTGCAGCGTGCGTGTAGGCACTGCCCCGGTTGGGGAGGAATGTATCGAAACCAACAACGTCCGTAACGTGCGTGGTAGCACGGCCCCGCTCGGAGGGGAGTGTATCAAAAGAAACCATGTCTTGAACGTGCGTGGAAGCGTCAAAACAGTCAGCGTCCGTAACTTGCATGAACACACAGGTTGAGAGAGTCGCGTCAAAACAAACAATGTCCGTAACGTGCGTGTGTGCACTGCCCCGGTTGGAGGGGAACGTATCAAAAGAAACCATGTCTTGAACGTGCGTGGAAGCGTCAAAACAGTCATCGTCCGTAACGTGCATGAACACACTGGTTGAGATACTAGTAGTCGCGTCAAAACAAACAATGTCCGTAACGTGCGTGTGTGCACTGGCCCGGGTAGAGGGGATCGAATCATAACAACATCGGCCGTAACGTGCGGGGAGGCACAGGGGATCGTCTCAAAACGAACATGAGCCATAACGTAGACATGCGTGGAATCAGTGCCCCGGTTTGAGGGGATCAAATCTGAACGAAGGGGTGGTCACGGCCACGAGTGGTCACAGGGAAAACGGAATCAGGACTTACAGGTAGGGAATCGAATCAAACCAAACATTGTGTCCGTAGCGTGCGTGTGAGCACTGCCCCGGATGGAGGTGATCATATCACAGCAAACGTCGGCTCACAGGAGCATCAGAACCGTCGCACAAGGGCAGGTAACTATTGTCGCAAGTGTACATCTCCGCGGTGTCTGCGAAGGAATCAACACCGGTGCGGCATTGAGGATGAACATGGCCGTACGTAGTGTGCGTGAAGGTACTGCCCCGTGGAGACAGGATCTCGTCGGAACAAGCGCCGTCCGGAACGTGCGAGCTAGGGCAAGCCCAGTTGGAGGGGAGCGTATCAAAACAAACAATTTTGTCCGTGACGTGCGTGAAAGCACTGTCCCTGTTGGAGGGGACCGTATCAGAACGAACATTGTCCGTAACGTGCGTGGAAGCACTACCCCGATATGAGGGTGTCAGATCAAAACAAACATTGTCCGTAACGTGCGTGGAAGCACTACATACCCCGGTTTGAGGGGATCGTATCAAACAAACATAAATTTTTTCTTGACGTGCGTGGAAGCACTCCCCGGTTTGAGGGGATCGTATCAAACAAACATAAATTTGTCCGGAACGTGCGTGGAAGCACTCCCCGGTTTGAGGGGATCGTATCAAAACAAACATTGTCCGTAACGTGCGTGGAAGCAATACCCCCATTGGGGGGATCATATCAGAACAAACAGTGTCCGTAACGTGCGTGGAAGCACTCCCCGGTTTGAGGGGATCGTATCAAAACAAATTTGCGTGCGTGGAAGCACTCCCCGGTTTGAGGGGATCGTATCAAAACAAAATTTGTCCGTAACGTGCGTGGAAGCACTCCCCGGGTTGAGGGGATCGTATCAAGACAAAATTTGTCCTTAGCGTGCGTGGAAGCACTACCCCACCTCAAAACAAACATTGTCCGTAACGTGCGTGAGAGCACTCCCCGGTTTGAGGGGATCGTATGAAAACAAACATTGTCCGTAACGTGCGTGCGTGGAAGCACTGCCCTGGTTTGAGGGGATCGTATAAAAAAGCAAACATTGTCCGTAACGTGCGGGAAAGCACTCCCCGGTTTGAGGGGATCGTATCAAAACAAACATTGTCCGTAACGTGCGTGCGTGGAAGCACTGCCCTGGTTTGAGGGGATCGTATAAAAAACAAACATTGTCCGTGAAAGCACTGCCCTATGTTGAGGGTGTCATATCAAACAACCATAATTTGACCGGAAAGTGCGTGTAGGCACCGGGTTGACGGCGTCAGATCAAAGGAAAACATCGTCTGTAACTTGCCTGGAAACACTGCCCAGTTTGAGAGAAACATGGAAAAACAAACGCCGTGTTCTACGTACGTGCTATCATGGCCCCGGTGGAGAGGAACGTGGGGAAAAACAAACATTGTCCGTGACGTCCGTGCTATCATAGCACTTGGATGAGGAGATCACATGAAAACAAGCATCGTCCGTAATGTACGTGGGATCACTGCCCCGGTTTGAGGGGATTAAATCGAAACAATATCATGATCGCTACTATGGTTCGTCACAGGGAAAACGGAAGACTTACAGTTTGATGCACGCCGCCGTTACCGGCCGGAGAAAGGTCCCTGTGCGTGCGTGACCGGCGGTCGGTCACGCGGAACTGTCCTTGCTGTCCGAAACAGACTGCGTATTGTCCGATTTCTTGCGTTTGCAATCGGCCTCAGGGTGCTTGAACCGCTTGCTGGTCTTCTCCCAGCAGAACTTGCACGCGTGGTCAAACCGGCAAGTCGAGGAGAAGCATTCCTGTTTGTTGAATTTCCAGCAGAATCGAGGCGTCGTCTGCTTGTCAGTGGCACCGCCGGATGAAGTTGTAGACTTGAGTTTCGCCACGTCACCGTCAAAGAAGTGTTCTTTAATCTCGTCCCAGTCCGCGGACCATGCTCCCGGGTTACGCAACGCCTTTTGGGCGGCCGCGGCGTGGAATGCCCGTACAACCGGCCACGTGTACCTTGCCAGCTTATTACAAATGTACTGTAACAACGCTAACCGGCCTTTCATCTCCCATGCAGGCAGAGTCGGGTGTTGCAGTAACCCCATGTATCCTGACAAGAACTCCTCCACCGTCAACTCGTCATACTTCTTCTGCTCTGCTGAGTCGAAATTGTAGACGAAAGACTCCGGAGACAGAATCTTACCTTCTGGCTTCTTCTTTGCGCCTCCGAGTGTGTCGCCGTATTTGTGTTGCACCGCGGCCTGCAGATTGCTGTTGTCTCTTAGCTGCTGAAGTGTGATATCCCCGGGTCCCAGCGCCGCCACTCCCACCGTCTGGGCAGTGGCGCCAAGCTCCGTCTGTGCGGAGGAGTCGCTGAACGCGGGCTTTGTTTTCGCCACGACGGTCTGGGTGGTCTGGGTCTCGTGTGCTGGCTTTTTCCCCGAAGCAGTGGATGCAGCGTCCGCGGCCAGTTCTTTCTCCAGATCGATGATCTCCTGCGTCAGTCTTTTGACGTCAAGCTCTCGCAGAAGGTCTTCCTTGCGCTTCTGTAGTTTTTCCAATGTTGCGTCGTGCCCAGGGAGCGCGGCACCGTCGGGGGCGGGCAGCCCCTCGCAGTTCTTGCCCGCCATTCCTGGGCTGTGCAAGGCCACGTCTTCCCCACAGCCTGGGCACTTTTTGATCCTCTTCGGCATACCGATGACTGGAGTAGCTGGCCACGAGCAAGGAACTGTGACTAAGCGTAAAGTTGGGCGAAGATTGAGGCTGGTACAAAGCTTGAAACTCGCTATGGAGCGCACCTCACAAGAACACGTCTGTCTACGCTGAGAGATTACTGACGACTGAAGTCACGTGAGGTGACATGTCATAGGGGTCAAAGTTCAAAGGTTCGAGTAGCTAATTAATTCATTCGAGTCTTCACCCGAATACTCCCTCTGATTCAACAACTTGCAACGTTACAGGGCAATTAGGTGAATCACACATTGTTGAAAACCTTTGACTACTGGTATCCTACTTGTTACACTTACAGTAGGGATTTTTAAACTTTGGTTTCCTCCTATCCGTCATCTGATGGAATTTTGCTGCTCATGACGTTCAAAAATTTTTGCCCTATCTGTCATCTTTGACGGACAAAAATCAGCATGTAAAGATGTGGATAGAGATGTCATTAAACTAAGCTTAGTCTACCAGCAACATTTGCCCCTTAAAATGCAGGAAATACATGTAGCATTTCAGAGGCTAGAGATTTCAAAATTTTGCATGGTCCCAAACCCCTCTATATCTATAGAATTTTTGTGCCGGCCCTCGACATGATGTTATGACAAACAAATTTGAGATGACGGGAAAAAATTTCTGGCTGGCTAAGAACACTGCATCCGCCTTTCCTTTTTCCTGATTTTTAAAATCCTAACAGGTGTTTGAAATCAATCTTACATCACTGTGTGCGTAAGACGACTAAAATTAATCACAATTAGGAGCACTTGCTGCTTGTCAAAGTAGGGCTGCATATTTGGCATGATCCTGGGTTTCTGTCTTCTTGCCAAAAAAGTTGATCAAAGTCATCTGTAATGTGTACAACTACCGTCATGTGCTTAAAGTGGGCCTTTCCTTGCATACTGTGTTTAAAACATCCATGGTTAGGAGCTAATTTGAAGAAAATGGGGCAATCTAAGGCTTGCTGATGAAGGGGAAATTATTGTCAGATAGTGGCTTACCACATGTGGCTTAGTAGCATCGCTGGTCAATCCAAATTTTCCGCTTGTCACATGTATCTGCTCTCAAGGGTACAAGGGCACATGGTGGGGGTTGGAGGGCACTAGACCTGTTCACTGACAGTTATTTAGAGAACCCCCTGTATGTGCTCATTTTTCATGACAATTGCCCTGAGTTTCTAAAACTTTCACAAAGTAGTACTTGCATTTGCATGAGTATGGCTCATGTTGACTCTTCATTGTTTAACTACATGTTACCAGGGCATTCATTATGAACATTGTCATGATTACCAAGATAACTGTAAATTCAGTTACTTTTGCACTCGCAGTGGTTTAAATTTACAGGGAAAACAAGATTTTTGCAATGTTTTAAATTTGCGTTTGAACCAGTTCTGTAGGTGTATGTGGATTTTTATTTGCTGCATTGACTGGAACCACCTATGGAAGTATAAAATCAATAATGGCAATGGTTTCTGAACAGTTTTTAGTCTGATCCATACATCCTAAATTCTGAGTGGTGCAGGTAAAATTTGTCTGGTGCAGGCAATTTTCAATGTTACCTGCACCAGTGCAGGTATGCAGAAAAAGTATTTCGAGCCCTGTATATACAACATGTATGTAATGTATATACAACATGTACCACAGGACTGAAGATTGTTCACAACAGTCTTGCATGGATGGTTTGAGTAACTTTATGTCCAATCATGTTTTTTTCCTCTCCAGTACTGTGATGAGCAAATGTGTCCAGGAGAAGCGAAGACGGGAGCAGGAAAAGATGTACATTGAAGAGCTAGCCGAACTGATCTCCTCCAACATGGAAAACCTCATGACCATTAAGGCCGACAAATGTGCCATTCTACAGGAGGCAGTCAAACAGATCAAGGCCCTCCGACATCAAGGTAGGAACATTTCTCTGCCCTAAATGGTAGACTTCATTTTGTAGAAATGGCTGTAGTATCCAGTATTTGATTGTACTGTTGTGGGGTCCTTGACAAGGGTGGGCAGCAGCCGGCTAGTCTTCACACCATGTTTGACCAGGCGGCTCTGTCCAGCTGGTCCACGCTGGTGAGGCTGCACAGTTTGATGCCCTTCTTGACACACTCCATCCAAGATTTCCATGGTCTATACCACAAGCACTGTGGCCTGGTAAGGCCTAGGAGAAAAATGTTACGTATCCGGTTTCAGTCCTGAAAAAACTACAGTCGGTGGTTATGGATTCTCTTTGTTTCTTTTTTAGATTTAGACTGAAGTGTTTCAACAAAATAAAAATACAGTTTAAAACTCAATTTCAGGGCTGTCTCCAGGAGCTATCCCTTCATTTGCTTGTGGGGAAGGGACTAATATTTCACCCAATTTACTCAACGAACATTTGCTTCAGAATCAGAATATCCTTGAAATAACTTTTCAAAGGGTTTGAAATTCTGACATCAGATCCAAAATTTCATGGACTTGCCAGTGGTAGACCAAAAAAAGGCAAGGCTTGTCGGGTTTTTGCTACTGTCGGTCAGGAAAGTGGGAACATTTTTTTCTTCGGCCTAACTGTAGTTTGGTGATGGTGATGATGCAGCCACTACTGTCTCGTTCAATTTGTCCTTATCTCTGGAGTCATGTCAGATACTGTAATTTTCTGATCACTAATGGTTCCTAATTGCAGTCCAACCTAGGTGAACAGTTACAATAACGATCGTTAAATATGATTGAAAGAATAAAAGTGGCAGGTGGGGTCTGCAAAGAAGGCCTAGGGGTGTGGACCTTTAGTTGCATGCAATGTCAAGGTACTAGTAATTGAATAACATTCAAATACTAACAAAAAATTGACAATGTCTTTGTGAAATAGCTTTGTGAAATATTTAGAAATTTTGTGAATTTCCTGTTTCCGTCATCATTTTTGAAATTCTAATGCTGATACTGATCCTTTGTATACATTTTCCCACTGGCTCCCATAAGGCAACAGACATGCATATAGCAGGAGTTGAAGAAATGAGATAACCTTTTCTGGGACCTCTAATCTGACTTCCTGCCAGTGTACTCAATGTGCCTTAGCATGTGGTAATAACTATGGAAACACAAGCAAACAAACAGACACAACAAAAAAGACATAACTGCCATACAAGGAGATAAACGTGCTAGGTGGAGTCTGTAATAGAAGCTATAAAAAAAGGGGTGTGGACTTTTGCATGCAATGCCAAGGACGGAATGACATTCACGTGCAAAAGAAAGGTTGTCTCAAACAAAAGATGTCAGGCGTGGAAACTACATTGAGGTATTTATGACAATTTAACTGCTCAGTC
Source organism: Branchiostoma floridae x Branchiostoma japonicum (assembly GCA_013266295.2). Taxonomy (NCBI): domain Eukaryota; kingdom Metazoa; phylum Chordata; class Leptocardii; order Amphioxiformes; family Branchiostomatidae; genus Branchiostoma; species Branchiostoma floridae x Branchiostoma japonicum. The sequence continues at coordinate 7,492,165 of CM023825.1, read as the reverse complement.
TTGCTTGCTGTATACAGCAGTGCCACCTAGAGGCAAAGATTCATACTGCAGGATGTAGTGGCAAAAGAAAGTTGTGTTGCAAATGCAAATGTCCTTTACTGCAATGCCACCTAGAGATGAACATGTGTACTGCAGGTCCTTACTGCAGAGTTGCCATTTTTGGCTTACAAAGTGAAGCATTTCAATAGTGATATAGAGGTTGAATTACGAAGTCTTTTGGTACAACAAGGTATCCTAACCTACTTTGACATCCTTCAAAAGTTAGAATTTATCAAAGATTTCTGGTATAAAATATGTATACTGTGCCCATAAATTTGGGAAAATGACTCCTGAAAGTTAAATTGTCTGGTCATGTTTCTTGCAGAGGAGTCAGCAGCAAGAGAAGCAGTGCAACAATCTGATGTGTCATCCAGCGGCCAGTCTCTTCTGCCCAGTAATGTGTTGGGCAATTTACTCTTAGAGGTACGAGTTACTTTAACTGCCAAATGTTTTCTGAAATTTGGATGCTACGTCTTCCCTTCGGGTTTTTAGGCACTTAAGATGGACAAGGTGAAAAATTTAATCTGACTACATTAACAAGTTGAATCAACCCTATCACACAGCATACTGCTATCTGCAGTGCAAAAATGCAATGTCACTAACGGAAAGCGGTTGCTTGTAGGCTGGTTCTAGCTATTTAAAACAGGACTCCTCTAGCTTGTTTTGGGGCTATTTCAAATGCTTTAAGTGTGAAATGATGACGAAAATGTGCTAAGAAATGGCAGTAAATGTCAATATCAGACAGATTTCCTAAACCAGAATATTTTTTCTTCTGCCACCCTGAAATGGCATTGGCTCCCTTTAACACACAGTTATTGATTTCTACTGTCCTTATTCCTGTACGTAGGCACTGAACGGGTTCCTGTTTGTGGTGAACAGCCAGGGAAAGTTGGAGTTCATCTCCAACAATGTGCAGAACTACCTGAGCTACACACACGACGAACTGATCGGCTCCAGTGTGTACAACATCATCCACGTGGGCGACCACACCCAGTTTGTCAACTGTCTTCTCCCCATGTCCCTCGGTAAGGCTTCTTCTGATGATTTAACATTACCGCCGGGTATTGTATGTGTGTGTGTGTGTGTGCGCACGTGTGTGTGCGCGCGCGTGTGTGTGTGCGTGTGTGTGTGTGTGTGTGTGTGTGTTTGTACTAGGTACTTGAATGCAGTAGAGTGGCAGGATGGGACTCCTGGGGGAGAATTTGTAACCGTAGATTGACCTTAAGGTCAAGTTGGAAGTCTAAATGGTCTTCCTGCAGGCTGGGAAAAAGTGAAGGCTCCCCCACACAGTTCACAGTTACTGCAAGACACCCACTTATCATGCAGGCTTATCACACCAAGCTCTCAGCTTGCGATGTTTTTGCCCTTAAGGCCCATTGAAACTAAGCCAGACCATCCCTTTGGTTAATTGTGCCCATAAAACTACAAAACCTCTTAATACGTCCTTGAACCCTGATACAGTAACAAACTTTTGATACAGTGACTGTGTCTTCCTTTTGAAGGTAATGGTGTGGGCTGGGGAGCGGACGCCACGGGAAAGAAGTGTCGTTCGTTCCAGTGTCGCATGATGGTGAAGCTGGAAGCGGAAGAAGACATGGAGAAACATCGCACGCAGACGCCGCAGTACAAGACCATGCAGTGCTCCGCTGTCTACCATCCACACCCCACCAAGGGGAAGACTGAGGATGGCAATGATGGTAAGTCTATGGTGCCAGGCATAATGTAGTTTGTCCATAATCCCTGAAGCTGTCATACCACATACCAAAAATCATCAAGCCTTCTTAAGTTAGTCATCACTTTCTGTTCCAGGGTTTGTTTAAATGAGGGAATGTCAGAGGATTGTATGGAAATAGAAAAAAATTGTACTACAAGCTTAAGGTCTTTCAAAAGTGAACTTTTAAGAAATCTGACAGGGAAAAACTGATGTAACAAATAAATAACACAAAGAGGTCCATAGCAAGAGTATAAAAAATTATATTAGTTGTTTTATGGATGGTTTTCTTTTAGTTTTACTTTTAGTCTCATTTTGTTATTTTTACGTAGAAAATGTAATTCTGATACAGTATAATCAGGGTTAGCCCTTTGTAGTAGCCTTTCAGCCAAACAAATAGTTGAATCTATAATAATTCCTTTTTAGTTCCAGAAGCATGTCTGGTGTGCATTGCCAGTAAAGTGGCGGAGTCCACTGACGTCGAGGCCGTCATGCCGCTGGAACAGTTCTCCACGCGACAGGACATCAACGGTAAAATCCTCGCCGTGGACACCAGCGGACTCAGCACGTCTGTTCCTCACGGGGAAATCGTACGCCGCTGTCTCACGGAGCTGTACAAGGACTGCGAAGCTTGGGTCATGTCGAAGCACCATAAGGAAGGTGGGAACTACTTTCAGTCTTTTACTGCAGTGCCTACATCTCCGTTTCTAAAGCCCTTGGCCTCTGGACTAAGAGGTTGAGAGTTCGAATCCCGGCTGTTGTCACTCATCCAACATGCACAATACTGTAAAGGGCACAGTCCTTAGGATGGAACATTAAGCTGTGGTCCACTGGTCATTGTGCTTGTCAAAAAGAGCTAGGGGAATTTTGCCAGTACAGTGAACCTGTAAATGCTGTACAATCATGGTGTCTGTCTTCTCTGTTATGACCAGTGGGAGATTAGCTCTTCAGTGAGCTATTGAGACCACTTTCCTTTTCCAAAGACGATAAATTTAACCAGATAGTGAGTGAATGAGTATTACTAAGTCTTCAGATCATTTCTTAAAACAATGGGCTGAGTTGAAATAAAGGAATAACCTTTATCTTATTTTAGTTTATGTGTGTATCCGCTCTCCCTGGACAGAGGGATCTGTATCAGATATCAGAAAAGGTGCAGTTTTGTTTTGTCTCAGACTAAAGCATGCATTGGAGGATGGCTGACCAGTAGACATATTTGTTTGCCATGCAATTAGTCTGTAGTGGTAGCTATAGCTTGCCAAATTAAAAAGAGTCCTTGCTTTTAGGAAATAGAGACAATGCTATCTTTTAAAACCTCAATTTGCTGTAAGTTGTTGCTTTTTAACCAAAAGAAAGTTAAAATATAAAATCCTTCCTGCACTTTTTGGTGTATAGAGCTGCAACTGTCTCTGTTCCTAAAGCCCTTGGGCCACAGAGGTGTTGTTTTACAGAGACTGAGGCCTTTTATGCAATCACCGTCATCTGCTTACATGCCATCTCCTGTCGTTACAGTAATGGCGTGTGGCACGGCCACCAGTCAAATCTACAAGTTCCAGCTCCCCGGAGGCAACTGGGTCCACGCCCAGACGAAGAGCAAGTTGTTCCGAAACCCGGAGACCAAGGAACCTCAGTACATCATGTCTATGTACTCTCTCATCAGGTAAAAATCTTCCTCAACATGATTGAAGTACAGAGAATTTTCTATCTAGTCTAACAGCTATAGAATCTACACTGATAAAAGATAATCAAAACTTGTACAAAATACTTTCCTTCTGCACGTACAAAAATTCAGTCACAACTTCAGATGTTTGCTTCTGGATACAAGTGAATTGAAGACTGACATTGATGAAGACAGAAAAAATATACTTGACAATGTGAATTTTTGGCATTTCAAGCATTTAACAAGAAAATCTGGTAAATTTTGTGAAATTTGTCCAAATTTTGAGGAAAAAAAATTGACACAGTCATTGAAAGTCTATGTGATATTTGTCTACAGAGACAGCAATGTTCCCAACGTGCCTGTGCAAGGGACCATGACTGACTGCATCCTTCAGTCCATCCTCGGATCCTCCAGCTACATCCCTGGACTGTCCTCCACCTCCCAGCCATCCGTTACCATGCCAACCAACACCAGCAGCCAAAACATCAGCAACCTGCTCAGTGCTATGTCAGGTATGGAAGGGTTAAAGCACTGCCAAGTTTGCTCTATGCTACATTCAAGAAGGTCTTAGTTTTTACCAGTATCTGTTGGCTGATTATTACGAATTTGTATATCTTGATGTTTATGATCTTTTTGTAATCTTTGTAGTAGTCTTTGGTCATGTATATTTTATATATTTATGAAACTTCTGAATCTATATTCTTTGCTGTTGGAGAAAGATGAATCCAGGCAGTAGTTCAAGGAGTCTCCACTTTTGCCAAGGACATGTACCAGTGAGTTGTTGAATAAAGAGTATGAAATAAAGGACTGGTGATGAATTGACTTTTAAATATTTTTACACTTGTCTTTTCAGGTAAAGCCATGAGTGAGATTGTTGAAAGCGACAAGCCGCCCCAATCCAAACTCATGCTACAGATGCTGATGAAGTCACCAAAGGGCACAGAGCAGACCAAGCCAGTCACGTCCTGCGCAGATGATGTGGTTGCTTCGGAGACGGCAGAACGTCCCAAACCTACCTGCACAGCGTCCGTCGCACCTTCATCACCACCTGTGTTAGAAAAGGAACCAGAGACAGTGGAGGAGAAAAAGGAGGAAGAAGAGTCGCCGAAAAGCGTTGAAGTGCCTACGTCAGGTCCAGAGAAGACAGCGACAACGACAGAGAGCAGTCCCCCGAAATCTAGTCCCGCCGGGAGCTCGCTTACCGTGTGGAGTAACCTCTTCAAAGGCCACCTGCCACTCTCCAGCCAGCAGGAGATGGTTGTGGGAGTGCTCCACCAGCTACACTCGCGCATGCGGAACGTGGATAAAATGAAACAACAACAGCAGCAGGAGTCTCTGGCGTCAGTTTCCCGGAAGGGGTCGCACGACATCTCGCGCCACCCCCGACTGCACAGACTGCTTACGCAGGAGCTTGGTAGACCAGGTTCGTGCACCGACCTGTCCATGTTTGAAAGCGAGACGGTATCCAGCTCCTGTGGGGACATCCCGAATGAGGTGTTCACAAGGGAAGACAGTAGGGAGTCGGAGTCTAGCGACAGCCGTAGTGGGGACGCAACTCTCCTTCACAAGCTGCTTGAAACCAGACCATCGATGCAAAGCCAGGAGATGGAGATCCCGACAACGTCCCTGGCCAGTGGCACAACTACCACCACCACGGTGACGACGCAGTCTGTGTCGAGTATTGCCAGCCCTGCGGCCACCATGCCCACCTGGAGCACAGCACGGTCAGGACAGCAAGTGGCTGTCGTACTGCCAGAGCAGCGCCATCCTCAAATGGACTGGCAGCAAGATAAAGAACTTGGCAAACCTAACAGGGAGAAGGCAGGCCCACACAAGCCAATGCTCCTAGGAAAGAACTCCTTTTCAGAGGAGCAGAAGATTTCTGCAGACAGCACAAGTTGTGACAGCGCCTCGAAAAATGTATCGAAAACAGGGAAGACCATTGCAGAGCACACAATGAGCCAAAGGCAAGGACTTCAACCGACAGCACCGAACATTAGACAAAATAGTGACATGTCGGTACCTTTAAGGCAGTCCAACTTTCCAAATGTGAGCCCAACAGGTTTGGTTCCATCTGCCAAGGGAGTGGAGCCAAATCAAGGCAATACAACAACTCCAGTCGGTGAGGACGAATTGACAGATGCTGCTCTAGAAACGCCATTGCTGCGACAGCTGCTTAGTACGGACAAGCGAGGTGAGAACGACTCCGGGCTGAGCCCTGAGGAAAGAGAAAGACAACGGAAGGAAATACTTCTTGAGAAGATGCTGAAAGACGACGACTCTCCTAAGACCAGTAGTGTCCTGCAGGGTCAGCAGGCCACCGTCAGGATGGCTGACAGCACAAGTGAAGAACTGGAGAAGAAGGAGAAACAAGAGCAAGTCAATAAAATCTTGCAGAACCTCCTAGCTGCTACTGGCAGTGCCCCACTAGACACCATGCCAAGCAATGTAGCTGATTGGGATGATGAAGCTCTCCTTGATCTGATCAAGCAGGAGGGAGACAGCCTACTGAACAGTATACAGGGTGGTAGTGGTGGTAGAGCTGGTGGTACGGATGTGACATCTACACAAGACACCATGCAGTTCCACACAGCGGGTGGAAACGTCGGACACGTGTCCATCATGCCGTCTTCGTTTCCTCAAGCTGCTCTCCCGATCACTGCCACTGCCGGGACGAACTTAAACATCGGCATACTCGGTGGCACAAACACTGCCCAAAGACTCAATTCCAACCCGTTAGGTCAAGGTTCAAAAGGCCTCGACAACACGGGAGGTCCATCAAGTTTGAGCGCGGGAAGTCTACAGAATAGCGAACAAGTGATCGCTGAGTTGGAAAGCCTTCTTGGTCTCCAAGGAAACAATAGTCTTCTTGGGACGCAGCAAAGTCCGGGAGTGAATCGCTTTAACCAGATGGGCAGTTCTGTCATGGGTTGGTCTGACCCCCCACAGGGTGGCGACCTTGTCGCCCAGCTAGAAAGCGTACTCAAGAGCGATAGTTCCATTCTGTGTGAAATCGACCAGCTGCTTGGCATTGCACCGTCGGCCGGCAGTGCTCTGATGACTCCAGGGACAGAAGGGGACTTCTCCATGTTGGATGGCGGGATGGACGGGTCGCAGTCTTTCCCCCAGATGGGTCCAGGTAGTGACATGGGGGTCGGCCAGGCTGTCGTGGGTCCAGGGATGGTCGGGCAGGACCAGGACCCCACCCAGATCCCCTTGTCTCCAGTTCGAGGCCTGCCTCCCAAGCAACTGCCAAACATGGGCATGGTGAGTTCTTGGAACTCAGTTTCTCTGTTTGATTGAACTCTCCCCTTGGCCAAGAAGAAAATGTTTTCATTTATTTATTGGCAGAACACTTAAAGAAGATTTGGTCTTAGTGAAGTTCTGTATTCTAATCTAATCCAATCTAATACAGGTTATGCCATAATGCATCTTTACTTTGTACAATAGCCAAACAGAAGTCTGACACAGGGCCAGCCTAAGGTACCCAACACAACCTCGTTCCCTGCTGGCGCCAATCGACCCAGCATGTCACAGCAGCAAGCAATGGCGATGGCTAGGAGCCAGGTAATGGTGAGAGAGAATTTGATTAGGCACTTTATACGACTTTCCTCACTCCACCCAGTTGTAAAATGGGTACGTGATTTCGATTGGGGAGGTAAAAGGCGGTGGAACGTGCCAATAATGTGCCCTACACACAGTAGATTAACAACCCACTGCCCCTATTGCCTCAAAAAGGCCACAGGACTACCTTTACCTTTTTACCTTTTAATCTCATGTCACAGAATGATACAAAGCATTTTCATATCTTCTGTAAGATTGTGGGTCTTATTGGGATGATTATCTTAATTAGAATGTGCGGACTGTCCAACATTGACCCACAGGACAGGGTCACATGGAGACATGGAGTCCAGTCTAGCCGACTGCTGCCCACCCCTGAGACAGGGAAGCCGACAGCAGAATAATCAAAGCCCGGATATGTATGTATGTATGTATGACATCCACCTTTGTTTTGTTTTTTTCCAGAGCAACAGCCGTCCCATGATGCCCCACACACAGCAGCAGCTGTACAACATGCTGCAGAGGCGCCAGTCGCAGCTGCTGCTGCAGCAGAGGCAGCTGCAGGCCCGGCTGGCCACAGCAGGAGGAAACTACCGCCTCCCCAACCTCAGCAACGAGCAGCGTCTGCAGTTACAGAGGATCCAGCTGCAGAGGAGACAGGCCCTGGCACAAGTGCAGGCTCAGGCACAGGTCTGTACATAAGTATAGTCTTCTACAAGGGTGTTCTATGATGCAGAATACGCCATGTAGTGTAGTATTCTACATGTATGTATGTCATACCCACCCTAGAAAATACACATTTCAATGCAAAATGTGCCATAAATTGAGAAAATTTGGTGTTCCTAAGCACAGCAAGAGATTCCAACATTCAAATCTGGTATTCGGATTTTCGAAAGTGGCGCATGAGATGCATGTGAAACGTGTTTGAGTTATTCTAGGGAAACTTAGGAAGCCTGTGTGATAACTGTTAAAATCACATGTCACGGGCCAGAACATCCGTATATGGAACGTTATCACAGCCCAGCTATGACATTAAAATGTTTATCACAATGATGCAAAAGATTGACAAAGGATAGTAGGGGATAGATTCTGACAGGAAAAAATTTTATCATTTATTTTTTTCAACAAACTTGCTCAGTGCAAGGCAAAGAGATCACTTCTAGGAACTAAACTAAGTTCGGGTTACTGGAACAGCATCTCTTCTCCCTAAGTCAGAAACATCAATGCTTGAGACAAGTTGGACTCTCTAAGAGGGAGGAATAGCTGACCCAATGAGCAGGGGTTACGAAAGCTGCGTGGGAACATTCCTACCCCATTTAGACCAGAATGGTTTTGAAACCAGAATGGTGTATTATTTAGAAATAGAAGAAAAGTAAATTGACAAAAGAGAAGAAAATGATGGTTATCCTTAATTTATGACAATTCTCTCGTCTTCATTTCCCAGGGAATGGTGTCCAATCCGTCAGCAGCTGCCCACATGGCTGGCCGCCCCAACAACCCCCTGAACTTCCCCGTCGGTGGGGGTGGGGTCAACTTTCCCCAGGGGGGTGGGGCTGGCATGAACATGGCCCAGGCTGGCAATGCCATCAATGTGCCCCAGGGTGGGGGTATCAACCGCCCCCAGGGTGCAAATAGTGGCCTGAATTTTCCCCAGGGCGTTAATAGCAGCATGAACCATCCCCAGGGTGGTAATGCTGGTATTAACCACCCCCAGGGAGTTAATAACAACATTAACCACCCCCAGGGTGGCCAAAGCAACATGAGCTCCCAAAGCTCAGTCTTCCCATCACAACAGGGTGGCAACATCAACCAAGGTGAGTTTTGTACTTCAGTGTACGGAAGTAGTGTTTTGGGGAGGCTGAGTTGTGGGTTTGTGTGTCTGCTTGTCCAGAGTAGGTGGTGATGACAGCATGTGGGTGGTGGAAGATATACATGTACAGGCTGAATGACAGGAGGTCAAAAGGTCAGACACTGGAAATGGCTCTGGCTGGTAGCCGTGGATTGCATGAGGGACTGCCCAGTACTTCCCAGAAGTCTGAAATCTCCAATTTTATCATTTTTAATGTCTTTCCTCAGAAGTGTTACATGTACAATGTGTAATATGGAGTTTTAAAAATACAGTGTCTTTGCAGATGGACAGTGACCAGTGTTTTCATGATAAATGAATTTGTTTTCCTTCCTTTCTGATTTTAATCATTTTTCAATTTCCCCACTATTCAGGTTTTCAAGCCAGATCGTCCATGTCGGGGCAGCCGTCCCAGCAGCTGCGTGCCCGCATGGTGCGGCCTGCAAACCTGTCCATCAACCAGCAGATGATGGGCTCCAACATCAGGAGTCAGAACGGAGGCATGATGTCGCCCAGCGCCATGACATCGCTCGTCAGCATGACCCCAGGCCCGATCGTTTCGCCCAATCAGGTCGCTCCTCCAAACCAGATCTCGCCGTCGGCTCAGCTGATGCAGCCCAAAACGATGTCGATGCAATCGACCAATCCGATGCCGGGAAGCGAAATGGGGCCACCGTTGATGTCCCCCAACCAGATGACCCCAAGGTCAAGGACACCATCCAGCCCAGTGATGACATCACCCAACTTGATGACATCACCAAACCAAATGGGACCACCCAATCAGATGGCAGGAAATCCTGTGACATCACAGGGAGGAATGGTCTCTCCTTTGACACCTCGGATGCCTTATCGACAGGTAGTTTGACCATTTTTTTTCTTCGGATTACTTTATATTTGTAGGCATCCTTCCATCTCCAAAGCACTCTAGGTCTAGTGTTGTGGCTGTGTACAGCGACTAGTGTGGCTTATCAGCCCTGTCTTTGCATGGCAGTCCCAGCCACAGTTAAGACACAAGAAAGTTGAGATATAACCTTTAGATTTAACCTTTAGCACACTAAAGTAGCTGTTTGGCTGCCAATACTCTATTGGTTATGGGGTTAGGCAGCAGGGAGAAGGTTAAATCATCCATGATATTTGATACAGAAGAACAGTAACTGTTATAGTTCAATTTTCGACGCTACAAAGGGCATTATATAGTTTATAGTATCTAGATCTGATGTAGCCTTCTGTATAACAGGACTACAGGATCTCTTGCTCACTACTTTTCATAAAGCTGCCTTCTGACGATTATTTAAAAGTGATCACAACAAGAATTTTCAGAAAATGATGTCATATAGATGAAAGGAAACCAACAAACATGCAAATGATACTAGTATCACTTAAGCCTTGAGATTGTTTAATGTTGAGATTTCACAATTTAAAACCCAGTCTATAGCAGTGTATTTTCTCCTTGTGCAAGCAGATGGGCCCTACTGGAAGTTCCATGATGCAACAGCATCCATCCAACATGCACAGCATCCAGCAAGGTGAGACAAACCTACATGTACATGTCAAGAAATGGGAATGGCTAATCTAAAACTGATGTAGCAAAAGCATTTGATAACAGTATTTTAATACTGTAGTGTACCTACATGTATTTATTTTTTAATTTTAGTATTTTTACATACGGTATTGAAATGCAGTTATCAAACTTGCTAATTCATCAAAATCAGTTTTGAATTAGCTTAAGTTCATGTGATGAAATTTCCTTTTTGAAGTCAGGTCTTTGCATGTTGCAAATGAACAGTATTACAGACCAGGGATATCCCTGGGACGTGTTCACTTGTTCATAACAGGAGCTTTCCTTGGTGCTGAATGGCATTCACACAAAATCAACTCTTTCTCGTGTTGAAATGACCCATTTCTTTTCATTGTTGAATGCATTTAATCTTTCTTCTAATGTAATGACTGGAGAAGATTCTTCTCATTAAAGTACTGAGATGCCTATCAATAATAGTTAAAGCCCTATTTATACTACACAGGCATTGAGGCATTCATTTACATGTACCTGTAGGTAGTAAAATGTATTTTCTCTCAACCTTGTACCACAGGTGGATTTTCAGGCCCACATCAATCCCAGATGGCTGGCCCGGTGTCCCAGAATGCCTTGCCCAGGATGCAGCAGCGTTCTCCGATGGGCCAGCCCCGACTGGGCCAGACGGCCCTACCTGGCATGGCCCAGCTGTCCCCGAGGCGGGCCCAGGCTGCGCAGGGCGTGGCCTTCTCTGTGCAAGATAGGAACCAGGACTTTCCACTGGTAAGGACAGACCAAGATAGATTCTTTAGAGGGGGGATTTTTTTTCTCACAAATTTTTCTCATGTATTAAATTTCAGGGCAGTAAAACTTGATTTTCAAAGTCAATTTTCTGGTTATTTTTTAATGTAGTGGTAAGTTGAATCACCCCATTCCATAGTATACTGATATGATCTGTGAGGCAAAAATGCAATGTCACTGACGGAAAATAGTTGCTTGTTTCAGGCTGGTTCTAGATATTTATTGGTGGTACAAAAAATAAAGGGACTCCTCAAGGGATAAAGTGTAATTTCATTAATTTAATCAATTTCTTAAGTATAGGTAAGAAACATGTTGAACAAGATTTCAGCAAATGCCTGAAATTCCTTTGATTTCTTTTATTCCAGAACAACCAAATGAGTCAGGGCAGTGCTGGTGGAATGGCACAGTCACCTTTCAACCAGCTCTTGTCCCCAACCTCCTCTGGTCCTGGACAGCTCTTGTCCCCGACGTCCTCTGGTCAGCTCTTGTCCCCAGTGTCCACTGGTCCTGGTCAGCTCTTGTCCCCGGTATCCTCTGGCCCTGGTCAGCTCTTGTCCCCAGTGTCTTCAGTAGCCCACAGACCCAACTTCATGTCATCTGCTGTTACATCGAGCAGCAGTCAGATGCAGTCATATGGTGGTAAGTAATGACTTACACATGGTTGTCAGTTGATTATGTCAAGACAAACTTTTCAATGTACCATTATAATTGCACTGATACAGAATGATTATTATCTCACATCAACACACATCAACATGCCAGGTACATGTACACAGACATATATTTTCCATGTACTGTTATCATGTCCATCTTCTATATCCGGCTACATAGGCCAATTTCTTTGCACTTCATTCCAAAAGCGAGACCAAATCATCCTTACATGAAGATAATGTTACTCATATACCAGTAACAATTTGCTTTGTAGTATTGTGTAATATTTGTTACGGTAACCATACATTTTATCCATTACGATTGTCAAGCAGTAAATAAAGCTCATTCATTCATTTTTCCTGGTAAAACAAGGTAAAACAAGACACAATACATGTAGCTCCTCTTTTCTCGACCAATCAGGTGGCAGAGCGGGAATGTCTCTTCCGACTAGCGTGGGAATGATGAGTCCCCACGGGGGGCCTCCCAAGAACCAGTTTGGGGCGGATGCCCTCAGGGACTCGGGCGGCCCACTAGGCCCGACCTCTGATTCAGGTAGCTCTCTTGGTGAATCAGGATGCTCACAAAGTGACTTGAAGGTATGCATGTGGTGATCCGGACCATGATTCGCTAATCTCTCCTGCTCCGCTTGCACCCTTTTGATGATACTGTCTGTTTGTTTGTTTGTTTGTTTGTTTGTTTATTCAGGAAATACTCAAATCGGCCTGCTGGCCACTTTTCATTTTGGTCATGATGGAAGAGGTAAGGTTCAGACAAAATGTGAATTGATTTTAATAATAATATAAGGTCCCAGGGACTTGATTTTGTAGCATGAGGCATTCATTGTGTTTTAAATTCACAGTTGAATCAGACTCAGTAGCACTGTCTACTACTATTGAAGAAAAGATAGACATAAATGATGTTCCAGTATCATCAGAAGGGTGCATTCTGGCCAACAGTCAGTTATTTTGCATGCACGTTTTTGTCTCAGGCACTTCTGACCCACTGCTACTGATCATGACAGGTGTCCATGAGGCACTTGTCCGTAGTAGTGGCGTCAGTTGTCCTGACAATTTCATTTAACAGTTTCAGTGTTGGACTGTTGGGTTGCCCCCCCCCCCCTTGCATGATTTCCTATGAATCATACTCTAATGATGGTGTACTTGTGGATATGAGTGAGGTTTTTGCTTTCTCTGTTATGTTTATTCACTTTATGTTGTTCTGTACCACGTCTCCCAGTAAATGCAACACCAGAGAGAGAGAAAAAGAAGAAAATATGAGGGATAACCATTTGCTTATCATAACAAAAAAGAACAATAAGTAACTTGGATTGCATTCCCTCTTCAAAATATCTCTCTCTGATGTCTTGTCTGATGTCTTGTTCCTTGTATTTACCGTACACATATTTTCCATGTTCAAAATACTGTACATCACTTTATGTTCGCGGTAGCAGAAGTTCGCAGAAAAATGGACATGTTCGTGGAACTATACATTCGCAGTGGCGGCAGGTGCAGCAAAAAGAAAGTCGGGGAATTATTTGTTCACGGTAATGATAGGTCCATGGTACAGAAGTCACCACGAAAACCGTGTACCGTGAAAAAAAGAGTGATTTACAGTATTTTGGACCTATTGGATCATGAAGGGGACATAAAAGAAATGTTCCCATCAAGCTAAAAATTTTCCCAGGGAAAGTCCCTGGTTCTGGTGTGTTTCTGTCTCAAATCAGTGACATTGGCCTCTCGTGCTTAATATGAATTCTGGATCCGTGTGTGAACAGGAGGTGGTAAGAAGCAGTAATGGCGGAAACGGAGGCAAAGATGGGATGAAGGTATGGAATTTTCCCTTGTAACTTCACAGAAAACAAAGTTCTCCATCTTAGAGAACAAATATCATAAGAATTAAGATGATTATGTCATTAGGATGGTGATGATGATTGTGATACGTGTAAAAGTGTGACAAAATATTACAAATGAAATATCTCTAGCAATGTGTAGATCCAAACAAAAACAAACAGATAAACAATTAACTTTGTGTACACAAGAGAAGTACACGGACTTCAGAAATGTCTTCTATGGGTCAACCATTACTGTAGATCAAAATGTAGATCATATTTCTGTTCAGGGATGGTTGCTGGGCCATGATGCATTTTGTATCTTCATAAAATTGAAAGAAAAGGAGTTTGTTGAAGTGTACAAAGATGTATAACGATCTTTGCTGTTCTTTTCACAGCAGCAACAAACCAGCTCATCAGATAGTGAGAAAGAAAACAGCTTACTGCTCAAACTACTGATGGACTAGCTGTCTAATCTATGGGACAGCAGCCGTCTAATTTATGGAATAGCAGCTGTCTGATCTATGGAACAGCAGCTTTCTGATCTATGGAATAGCAGCTGTCCTTTTCATGTGCATTTTATCAACTCTATACCCTACATAATGCAGAGAATACAAGACTAGTCCAATTGCAGGTAGCAATATTTAATTGACTAGCTGAATATATAGTGTTGACATAATGATTGTTGTAAAGGAAAGAAGTTGTAAGTTGAAAATACATATTCTAACTCTTTGTGTAATTACTTTAAGTTCTGCTATTGTTTAACAAACTTAAAAGTTAAAGATGCTGCAAAAAGAACTAACAAGTAGGGTATAACCCTATTGTATTATGGCTTAAAGACTGCCAGCACATGTACTTTCCACTTTCACAATACAGTAACTGATATTATTGCCATGTAGATGGAGTGGTGATACTAAAACTTAGTGCTTCTGCTAAATAATTCAGATTAGCTACAGCATTCATGTTCAGTTCTCCATGCTGAGCATGCATTCAATGTACAAGACGCACATCTGAATGTACAGGTAGGATTGACCTACAGGAAGTGATAGCTTGACCTAGTGGAAGTAAAATGAACGAGATGAACTACAGGAACTTAACCTCGGAAGTGAACATGATTTCAGGAAAAACCTGCTTGAATCAAAATGGAATTGTAAACCGTTACCAATTGGAAATTGACGGGAAATGTTGGGAAAATAGTTCCAACATTTGATTATGGAAAATGCCTTGTACAAAACATTCACTGACTATGTCATAACATACAGTAATAGCAATGTCAAGTCAAGTATAAGCACAATATACGGATATGATACAAGAGGCTTTTGAAAACTATCTTATATAGCAGAAAACAGTTTTTCTTGTTTTGTTTTTGGGTTGTTTTTTTTAGCAGGGGTCCTGATTTATGTTTCTTTGTTTTCTATATTCAAGATTCTAGATTGGAAGTTAACTGTTATATCTTGATGGCAAGACTCTTTTCTTTAGCATTTCAGAACTTCAGCGGACTTCACTGAAACTTAAAAACTTTTAACATAGACAAGACCATTAAAACTTAACCAACACTTGCAGGCTGGGGTCCACTACATGTACACAGGTTTAAAAAATCCATCTGACTATTTACTAATTCCTTGTATGTTCAACTGATCTAAAATTCTTTCCCCTCTTGAATGGGATAGCCCCTAGTGTATGTGCCTACCAAATGTACATGTAGAAAGTATTTGGACTTTATATACATGTATTGTGTGGGCTGTTGCCAATATGCTAAGGAGAACCTGGGCTACTCATACCCATAACTACAGGGTGGCTTCAGTCATAATCATACATGTACCTTTTGTTTGTTTGGATTTACCATTGAATACAACAAAAGAAGTGTCTCCCCACTTAATTACCACATCGTTCTCTTGAACTGGAGATGAACCAGTTACAATGTAGTGCTGTAGATGTTGTTCTGTTGAATATTGTGTAGTCTACAGTCACCCAAGAAAAATGCATAAAGGCTCTACTCCTATGGAGTTGCCAAAAAAGGAAATATAGAAAGGGGATCATTTCAGATATGTCCAATATTTGTGAAAACACTACAGTAAACTACAATGTATTACAGGATCACAAAGTTTCTACCTCCTTGCTTCATTCTACAAACGCACACTACTGTAGCCTTCCCTGTTGAAGTGCTAAGTACACATTTTTCTCAGCAAATTTTCACCTTTTGACTATACGTGTCGGAATTTTATCAGCACAACACTTACTGTCGTTTTCTCTCACTAGCACATTTTTGTTTGCTGGACCATTTATTTCTAAAGCCAGATAACAGAATGTTTTTGCAGAAATGTGGTGTCGTTTCAGGCTTTTTGTGTTGTCACTTTCTTCACAAGATTTGTTCATGAAAGAAATTTTCTTAAAAAGATATGAAAGAATGATTTGTTGCTAAAGGGGAGATGTAATGTTTCTGTTTTATCCAAGTTGTTATACATGTACATTTTAGTACAGAACATGTGAAAAAAATACCTTGTATCCTTTACTCTAGTTATTTCTGTACTAAAAAATTTGAAATAGATGTCGTCTGTCTGGTGATGATTTGTATAATATGTAAAATGCTTTGTAAATTTTCTTGTTACTTATTCATAATGACAAGTCTCTCTTCGACAGTTGTATGTTTGTGTAACTCTTTTTGCTTCTCTCAAACGAATGGTACAGTTTCTTGTTTGTATATATCTGTATGTACATCTCAGTAATTGTTTGGAAAGTGTGTTTACACAATTTTGTTGATGGTATGAGAAAGAAAAAGGGAAGGACTTAATCTTGTTTATGGTTAGAATTGGTTGTACAATTCAAATTGCCATTGTTCACTGTTTGTAGATGGTACTTGTTATTTTGATATTACGATGCTTTATTGTACATGTACAATGCACTTAAGCTCCCCTAATATCTGTTTCAATGCCTTCATAGGAAAGGATATTACAACTACATGTACATATCAAGCTTTCATATGCCAATCAATTGATCACCCATATACCTTTTTCAGAGGGATTATATAGCTATACAGGCCTCCATATTACAAAAATCATGTTTGACAAATAACACAATTTTATCACCTTTGAGTCTGGTTTTGTCTTGCATATCACGCTTTTGATTTACCACAATATGGAAACACTGCCAATTCTTTAAATTATCTGATTTGCAAAGTTTTGTTTTGATATTTTGTTCTTTTGTAAATCACAACTTTGCCTGCAGTTGATGTTTATTGCAAGGATATGGTGTACTCTTGATGATTACATGTATGTAATAAGTGTGTTGAGGTGTAGGCTAACATGCATTGTACATGTAGCACTGTTGTGTAAGGGCTGTTCAAATGAAAATGTGTGATCTACATCCTTCTTCTGTTGTTCTCACAACACACTTATCTATGTTTACATGTAAATGCATCTTATCTGGCAACAAGGGTTACCTCCAATCTGACAAGAATGACTAGACAATTCCTGCCCAAAGATGACACAAGAAGAACACAACAAAGAAGAAAATTAAGTGCATTGTTCACAAGACTTTCTGGCCAGTAGCAGTAAAATATTCCCTCATAGATGCTTCAAATTGTTTTGTATGATTTTGTTAATGATAGAAAGATGAGTTGCCATTCTGTTACTGTATAACAGTTTTATTTCCTCGCGTGCACACGTGGTTCAAGTATGCTGCCTTGAGGGACACTGTGCCATCAGAAGTTAACCAATGTTTAGATCAGCAGCAAAACTGTCTAATTGTTTGGGTCAAGGGAAATCAATTATAGTGACAGTGAGGTCTGAAATAAAATGGTGAATGAAAGTATTTCATATTCATAATTCAAGCTGCACCCTTGAACCACATGTATGTAAGAGAACTGGGTGTTATGATTGTTTAACATTTTTGTTATGAAATAACTTACTGTGTACAGTGATATTCTTCTCAATGCTATTAAAAAAGCTATGTTAAATGTAAGCTTTGTATTTTTCCTTTCTCCAAAATATATACCAATGTAGGTTGACTTGGATCGTTTCAACATGTATAAATTGTAAAAGATGGGAGAAGAAATGACTTCAGAGTGGATTGTCAAAATGACTATTAAATGTTTGTGGGCAACATGATGTTGTGTTCTGTTGTTTGGTTTTATTGCGAGTATAGTGTACATGTAGATACGACAGGCGATGCCATGTCCATATTGGGGGCTTAAACTATATTCTACGTGTACATACAGTTAACAAAATTATTCAAACTCCACAACATTATTCATATCTGTTGTAAATTTGTTGTTTTTCTGAAGAATGAAATGTATCACAGTGGAATTTGGGCCTTAAAAATTAGTTGTAAATCAAGAACAATTGTGGTTTGATCTCATTTGAAAAACTATGACTGTAAAGAAAGGGTATGGACATTCTGAAAAAGCATGAGATTCAAATAAAGTACCTCTGAACCTTGGAAGTTCACAAGTACCATATATATTAATGTTTCTAATCTGCACGAGTCGTTTAAAGAACAACAAAACCACTTTTCACGTAACAAAATCAATGAAAAGCCTAGCATGAAGGGTATAAATAAATTTGCTATTAACTGTATATGTGCTGTTAACTGTGTGTATGTACATTGAAGCCTCCGCAGTCATATTGGTGGGTGGATGGACCGATATGGCGAACGCAATGCATAATTTGTGGTTGTTATTAAAGAGTCACGTAACGTTATAGTGCTCAGCGAATAGTCGGTAAAAAACAGACTTGTTCAGGAGCGTAGAGTTTTTAACACCTTTTCTTATATAACAAGATTGCCAGCATGGCAGACCATAGAGTATACGTCATATGTAGATACGTGACTGCAAGCACGTATTTTCTTTTAGAGGATTAGTGGAATTGGATAAGGTTTAACACGCCGCAGAACTGTGCTCGGCTCAGTGTGACATTACACTTTGGCCACCAGTTCTCAGTCAAGTGCACTTGGGGGATTAGCTGGAAACCCACAGGTGGTTGTCTGAAGTGGCCATTGATACAGTTCCTAAGGTAAAACGGATATGTCGTGTGTTCTTAAAACACTGGTGCCCCCTTTTTTCTTGAACGACAAAAAGTATCCAATGGATGATGACCACGATGTCCTAATTCTTGGGGACAACGGTCCCAGTACAAGTGGAGTGAATAACCTTTAGTAACGTTTAAACTAAACGGTATAGCCAGTGCACATAATCTTAATGGCATATTATCCTGTGTTTGTTTTATCAATGTTCTTGTGAAAAACGAGTCAGAGGGCTAGGGGAAGAATGAAAATGGAGAAAGATTGGGATTTGTCCATTTTGAATGAAAGCGGTGCATTTGTAAACTCAGAATAATCTCTGCAATTGGATTCGGATTTGCGGTTATGCTTATGTTTCAATACTCGTATTCTTCAAGGTTAGGCCTTTTTCTTTTTTTTAAAGCTTTTTCGCTGACCACCAACCAACCAAGGCTGGTTGAAGTTCGGGAGCAGTCTGACCAGATTTATGCCACGCCTACCTTTCGATACGAATCGAATCAAATTTTGAGTTAAATTTGAGCCAAATTTGACTGCCGACGTCCCAACCACTGCTGACCTACTCCCGAACACCACCCAACCATGGCCGAACCTCCCGTCAACACCCGAATGTTTTAAACACTTTGAAGCATCCGGATGGCGCAGCCGAAGTCTTCTTCTTCTTCCTCCTCTTGCGCGCAAACCTCAATAGGTTGAGGGCTCTAGCACGGTGAGGGTTGGGGTATTGATAATTTGATTGGGGTGGTCGCTTTTTGTGTGTGTATATGGTGTGTAGATTGTGGTCTGCAGCTCCTCAATGGGCAGTGGCGCCACTCCCTGACCGCCACCGAAAGCAGGGTGGCGGTGAAGTAGCCGACACCAGCCATCAACTGCCTACCTTGCTCCCAACCTACTCCCAACCATGGTTGGGGGGAGCTCGGCAGTGTTAGGGAGGCCATATTCGGCTACAATGTATATGTGAGAGGGGCTAGCCTGTACATACAGTAAACGTTGCCGTTTGGGTCAGTAAATATTGTATGACTCAGCAGCTAGAGTGTCTAATTCATCATCACCTTTGACAGGTCAACTACTTTGTTGACAACTTTGCGCGCGAATGTTCTTGACACTGACTCTCATTTGTTGTAAACACTGTCCTACTATATACTAGCTATAGGTTTCCATCCATGATAACACATGATTTCTTCTATCTGCCTGTTACTTTAAAGGCACCCAAAGCGATTTCAGGGCAGTAAAACTGGATTTTCAAAGTCAACTTTCTGGTCGTTTTTCTTTTAATGTAGTAAGTTGAATCGACCATGGCCCAAAGCATACTGATATCTGTGAGGCAAAAATACGATGTCGCTGTTTCGTATCGTAAGCTGTTACTAGCTATTAACTGGTGATACCAAAAAATAAAGAGACTGTTCACAGAGCTTGTTTTTGGGCTATTCCAAACGCTTCAAGAAATGGCAGTAAATGTCAATATTAGAAAGTTTATCCAGAATATTTTTTGTTTTGCCGCCCTGAAATTGTATTGGATGCCTTTAAGTGGATGATAAAAATAGATTTGATACTATTACAACTACCAGGCATTTGTTTTTTTGGTTAGGGTTAGAGTCAGATTGTCCAAGCATACAAAGCCACTATCTGGGTTGTTTGTAGAGGATAAAGATTACAGGGTTGTGGTTATAAGCTGGATTTGGGTTCAATAATAGGATTAAGGTTTTAGGATATTCCGTTCTGCATTGATATCCTTTTACGTACCGACACAATGTGGGCCCTACATTCCTACAAGCCTATGGTTTAGGAAATATCTAATGCAACTGCACCAAATACATTTACTAATATAATTTGTCACAAAACCATCTTTGCTGTATACCTATAAATCAAGCGTAAATAGCTTTGTTTATAACTCAGTTTTATCAACGTGCGGTTCAGAGCTCTCAAAATAAGTTGCATAATAGCGTTCATTGGTCCTCTTTTTCTTCTTTTACTCTTTCCCTCTTTCTCTCTCCCTCTCTCCCTCTCCCTCTCTCTCTTTCTCAAGTAAATCTTGAAGTTGAGCTTACCATCTCTCGCTTTCATATATTGAGTAGGTGGCGTGGTTCAATACATGCCATTTCATCTTCATAATTTCTGTCGATTATTATGACGTCTTGCTGTGCGTGCCATGAAAAAAAGAAGTATCAGTTGGAATACTTATATCTCATAAAATGTTGCAACATGCAGGACAATACGTGTGGAAGCCCGGGTAGCATTGCTGGTTTCGAGTACCACATATTTATAGCAACACAACGAAGATTACATAAATAATACCACATAATAGATTAAAAGTGACATTTTAATTACTACATGATAGATTGAAAGTAATGATATTAGAATGAAAGTCCATCTGTTTTAGTACGACACATAATTATAATTTTTTCACTGACATCCAACACAAGGGAATGGATGCCTGAAAAAGAGAATGAACAACCGTCAAGATGTGTCATTCCATGTGTCATTACTGTCAGCTGACAGTAAAAATAAACTTTAAATAAATGATGATAATACAGAGACTCGCAAAACTGGTGGATGTACCAACTACCAGGTACCTAATACCAGCTCAGAAGAGAACAAGAAATAGTCATGCCTTCAAGTACCAGAGCTATCAACCAAGGATTGAGGTGTTCAAAAACTCATTTTTCCTAGAACTATCGTAGAGTGGAACTCGCTGCCACCAAGTACAGTCGGGGCATCATCACTAGATGTTTAGAGTTAGACGTTCAAAGGTTAGGTGTAACAGGTCGTTCGGTGTGATGTAGCCAGCTGCTGCCGTGCTGCGTGCCTGCGAAGCTGGTGTGTTACGCCGAAGGGTGGTTATACCGGCTATACAGATACAGAACGCATGTAAAATACATCTGCTTGGAGATTACGCCCTACCCGTGTCCACTGGCGCCGTCACCCTCTCCTGTTGACACGCTCCACAACCTCCCGAAGAGGCCTCACGAGTGGCACCGGCCTTTTCACGACCAGCCACGAGAGCTGCCTGCTTTTCACCCCAACACGGATCTTACCTCTTCACTCAAGTGACGCTGCAATCAAGTAATATATTTTTTGCCATCGTAACAAGCATTACCAAAAACCTACAAGACACCAGAAAATTTTATCCCAGTGGAATAAGTACAAACATCGCGGCTGGTTTTCAGGAAGACCAACATCTTGGACTATTGCGAACGTCGTGCGAGTTTTACAGTTTTCTTGGAGAGGAAGCTGGTGAAAAACTGGGTTTACAGTTGTTGGAATCGAACCCTGGACTTTTGGCATCCGCCATGGATGGAAAAGAGAAGTACAAGGTGGTGCGGAGATACTGTTCCGTCGGTTCCATCACGAAGCTATTGCTCTGTTTTACTTTCTTGGTGATTTCAAGAAGAGGTGAGTAGATTCTACTCGTTAGATTTTAGCATAAGATGAATCAGGAGCGGCATGCGTTACGCTATTCAACAACCATGGTCAAAACATAACGGGAACAATCTACTTTTATTATTGTTTTATAATAACAAATAAGGCAGGAAATCTCTGCATGTTTTCCTAAATTAAAGCCCCTTTGTAGCGTTAGGCGCACTTAAGTTTTCTTAAATGTTACAAAGCTCCTGGTATATTTCCTAAGAGCGTGTTTGAAAGATTCCACCGCCAATATCTACATCTGTGCGTTTAGGTTTTCCTGTAAACTAATTAAGTTTTTTTCATTTTCACATTGACTTGAAATTTGAAGAATAGACGTTGCAATGAAAGTGTGTCAATTGGCATAAAGACGGGTTGACTGTTGTTATTCGTCAAAATGTGACAGGAATGGCAGCCACGTATTCAATTAGACGTCACAAAATCGACATCAAACATGCCAGTTATATAAAACTAGGGAATGTCCTTTATATGGGTTGTATACTCATTGGGACATCTGAAAACTATAGTTAAGGGCTGTTTGTATAGTCTTACTTGATACGTTTTCAGATAGGGTCAGAGTGCCATACTACCCGTTTAGGCAAATGTCCGCTATTGGTTCCTTGGACAATTCTCGAGAACAAAATGCTTTTAGAAATAGATAACAAGAAGATAAGATTGTAAGTTGAAGAAAAAATTGTAAGTTTTCAACTCAATGATTTTCCTTGTGTTCTATGCTGGCAGCATAGAACAGCGAACGGAGCAAACCACTAGCTAAATCTATCCATGGTAGTGACGTAGCATTGCTTTGGGCATCGGTGCAGATGAAACGAATTCCGAGCGGTACATCAACTTCAAAGGATAGGGTAAGCTTGGTAGGGAAAGGGTGTAAAAGGATGCATACTATACCATCAAAAATAAATACTAGTATGCAAGGTCTTCCGGGAATTGTAAAAACAGTGAATTTAAACTTAGACATTGAGAAGCGTCTTACTATGAAGATTAAAATCCTAAACTATTGGGTTTGAAGCATCACATATTGGATAACAAACGTCTGATCATAATATCATTTCTCCTAAGACACGAAAAGTAAACGCAATTAATTCAATTAAACAGAAATTAATCTAATAACATTTTACGTGGTCGATACAGTAGCTTTGGTACCTCATGATGCTTTATAGAGTCGTTGTTATTTTGGGTTGGTTGGTGGGCCTGCGATGCTACTTAGAATCTGCTCCTTATGTACAGGTCTGGCGATTTTCTTCTGTTGTGTTAGGTCCTTCTCAATTATCATAGTCTTTAAGGCATAACGACTACAATGATGGCAGAGTCCAGTTATAGGTTTGATTCGTCATTCAAGACAAACCGCGAGCTTAACTGAAATAATTTTTTGAAAGATTCAACTTGTGATAAAGCCATGCTGACTTGACTATATGGATGACATCCACTGGGAACCCCAAAACTGATGCGAGCGTGCGAATAAAAAAAAGATGTCTTCAGTATGAAATCTTGTGGTCAGGAAGGTTGAAAAATGGCTAAACCCACAGAGTATGGTATACCGAACAATAGATTTTTCATTTTTGTTATTTCACATCTTCTTCTTAGACTTTGGAATTGACATGAGTACCTGTTTTCCGATATTTTTTGCAGTTTACAGCACATATTTTCTCAGTTTGCAGCTGATTTGTACGATTTACGGTGATTGGACCGTTGACAACTTTGTTTCTGGAAACGAACGAAAATTGATGCGCGCGCGGATATCATCCATATAATCAAATCAACACGGTCTAATGGATAGATTTGTGTCTTTGTACCTAATGAATGCCTCATGATGTTTTGAATTTTGCTACGGAAAAACAATACAGGATTTTCAAGGATTTGTCGTTTTCTTTTATGGCAAGATAAGAAGATCTCAATCACAATGTTATATTTATCTATAGGGTTTAGGCTCTCACGTGTTTACAAAGGACGCCATTTTGTTTACTGGAATGTGAGCATCAAAGTACACAAGTGTTGCCACAGTACATGTGTGACCATTTTTGTCTGCGTTTCCAAGTAAACCTCACATAAATATTTGCAATTGCAAAAATCCTCCACTATCAGCGTTTGCTTTGACTGCTGAGTACTGAATGAAGGAAGTGCTTGAAAATTATTTGTTGTGTACAAACTGTAGTTGTGTCATAGAAGGTGGTTACAACCAGTCCTGTCCCTCTCTAACAAGGGCGGGGGGCGATATCGGCTTCCAATAAACAATAAACCTCTGCTGACGTCACACGTGCATAAAGTCACGTGTCCTGAACGACTGAGACAGAACAGAACTGAAGAAAACTGATTGAGATAGTCGAAACTTCCAGTGAGTCCAATTTTTTTTTAGTAGGAGAACAGTTTAACTTTTCTACATTTAGACGCCATTTGTTCACTTGTGAAGTGGTGTACAAAGTTCTTTCTTTACTGGTACTCTCTCTACCTGAATGGCTTTCATGACTCATTGACTAGTCCTCAGCTGGAATGTTGTTTATGTGTTACCATAGCAACAGCACCGTGTGGAGTCTGGCTCAAGAGTGCTTCCTGTCATTAATACTAATTTACTACTCTGATTAATGTACATGGTTGTGCATTTTTCGTACTTTTGTGTATAGCTCTTAGCGGCAACATATAAAAGTTTTCTCTTAAAAACTTATACATTAGAAAGTGGTTAAAGTAGACCGTGAAAAAAAATTCATCAGCATGGCAAGAGACTGTATAAGTATTTTTTTTTTTTACATTCGACGTTTCTGTCACCTTCTTCAGGGCAACAATGACTGGATCTAAGTCGTACTGCAGCTAGGTGTCGCTGCTGCAGTATTACAATTTAAATTTACATGTATAATTAAAACATATTAGGAAAACCCCAAATGTTCAAAATCGTACGACGAATGTAACCAAAAAAAACTAAAGGTAAAGGTAGTCCCGTAGCCTTCCTGAGACCGTAAGGGCACGGTATTGGAAGGAGGAGCCCATCCCTCTCCTTCCACTGCCTTTTACTTCCCCAACCGAAGTCAGATACCCACTTTACACCTGGGTGAAGTAAGGTCGTGGCCCTCCCCAAGGACACAACGTCTAGCCGTGCCAGGAATGCAAGGAATCGAACCCGTGACCTCTTGATCTTATGCCCGCTCGCCTAGCCACTCAGCTATTCTACGCCGTAACCGTAACTTTGCCCTAACACAGATGACCTGACCCTTACCCTTGCCCTTGCCCTGCCCAGACCCTGTCGTGGCCCTGACCGTGGTGAACCAGAGCCCCCTGATGGACCCCATCAACACCTCATACATCAAGTGTGTGACAGACGAGCCGGGGGAGTTCGTCACCTTCTCTGCTGTGGACGAGTTCTTGTGAGCTGCTTTTTTTCTTTTTGAAACAGTTCTGTTGGGTTCCGATACATATCGTCCTAATCACGTTGAATTTAGAATGGCATTCTATGAATTTTGTTTCATAAAAAACTGTATCGGTTCGGAAAAGGAAAGTTACAAGAAATTAACATGTTGTCAGATGTGCTTCCCATACTCTATAGAAAGGTGTAGTAAAGAGACTTTTCGTGATGTCAGGCTTCTAATCTACTCTACCAGAAATCAACAGCGTAACTAATTTGATTTCACAGAAAACTGTAGCTCTTGTATTGATTCTTTGTTTTCACTACGGAACTTCAAACATAGAACGGAATACCCTAGAAGCCCACAATATTACCTGCAAAAGTGACAATGTCTTTCGAATACATTGAATGAGCTTTATGTACATATTATGATGAAGTCACTTTTGATATAATTAAAAAGATAGAAGAAGCCTCCATATTTAGCCTCATTCAGCACTGTCCCTCTTCAATAAGTCATACGTGGGGTCGTGTGGCGTAACGGTAGTGTGTTCGACTCGGAACCAAGAGGTCCCGGGTTCGAACCCCGCTATGCCCCCGATCTTGTGCCCTTGGGAAAGGCACTTTACACGACTTTCCTCACGTCTCTGAGGTGTATATTAGCATTGTATTGTCCTTTGTCTGTTGGCGACGGCATTAAAATAAGTTGAAAAAACTTGAGTATGCCGCCACCATGTCTTGTCATTATATGTTAGAATAAAAAATAAAAAAAATAATAAAAAATAAGTCATAGTTTTAGAAAATGCCTCCGTTCATGAGGCGTTGCCAAAAATAATTGTCAATCCTTTCTTCTTTTTTCCTCGCCTTGATCAGACTTCCTGAGAACGCCACCACAGAGGACATCTCCCCGGAGGAGTGGCCGGGGAAGATGATGATCCTGCCGCCGCACCCCGTGGACGGGTACAACCGGCTGGGCACGTACAACTGTGCCTCCTTCACGGCCACCATCAACACCGTCAAGATGCCTGCTGATGGTACGGTCAAATGTTTACACACTCAGACATTTGACAAAGTTTTACTTTATACTGTCACATTCGTTATAGGTCATCGTACGATTTTGATGCGGTAGAATTTTTAAGCAGTGTGACAGAACCAAGGATCTAAGACAGTACTTTCCGTAACAAGACATGTACAGCTGTATTGAGTAGTGCACATGTACGACTATCCAAAGAATGTCACAAGTTTGCGATCGTACCACGATCGTACGACGTACGACGTAGAATGCCAGACCTATGAATGATATGTATATAACGTGTATATATGTGTAAAATTATGTAACTCCTAACTATAATTGGGTGTGTAAATCCCAATTTACCTGGCAACGTCCAGGTTTAACCATCCAATATGGCGGATATATGCCGTCGACACGTAAGGGTAAACGCCCTATAGGTCAATGTTATATTTAGCCTGGAGTCGAGTCGTGTTAGCCAAGATTGCCAACAGGTTTTTATTAGGTGAGGTAGAGGATCTTGCAATTGGTGAGCGGACTAAAACTAAAAAGGCTCGACTCCAGGCTATATTAGATTGGAGACTTTGTATGGACGTGATAAGGTTCTTACTTGACTGAAAGTTTAATGTCGTTGTACTTATTCATTTTTAGTTCCTGGTTCGGGAGTATTGTTTAGGGTGGTCGTGGTGTGGGTTTGTCCGAATTGGTTGACTGTACGTGGGTGGGGGAAAGATTGACAGGCAGAAAGACGGTCAAAGGTGTCAGAATCTGGCCAAGAGCCAGACAGAATTAGAGGTCAACGTTGGGGAATTAAGGAAACTGAGGATTGCATACTTTCCATACAAACACGTGAAGTCTTCAGTACTGTTTTTCCAGCCACAGTGAGACCAGACGTGTACACCAAGACGTTTAACGCTGGGGAGGAGATCGGTATCAGCATGAACGAGTTTTCTACACCGTCAGGAGCATCGGTGAGTTAGACAGGCCTCTGATACCGCTTTGTTTTAAACATAAACAAGTGATAAACAAGTGGAAAAGTCAAACTGTTCTCCGACTAATTATAAAAGAAGGACTCAATGGAATGTTCGACTATGGTACTAACACTCAATCTTCTTCAGCTATTTGACCCAATCACTCAGGACACGTGACTTTATGCACATGTAACGTCACAAAAGGGTGAAAGTTTGCTGAAAGTCGATTTCGCCCCCGGCCCAGTTGAAGACGAATCCTGACGCAGTACTCTACGTGTTAAAGAAAACATGACCTTCAACTTGAAACTTTATTCCTTGCTTCAGTTGTCTTGGTCCTTTAATGGACAACCGCTGGTCAACAGTTTCGCCAGCAGCCAGGTCAGCCTGCAGTCGGCCACTTCTGCTCAGTCTGGAACCTACCACTGCTACCACGAGGGGTACAAGGAGAAGGGTGCGCTCACCCGAGTCATCGTAAGAGGTACTTTTAATTACTGTCCTGGTGGTTTTCTTTCGCGGCAGGAGGGAAAGGGAGGTTTTCACGGTGTTCTAAATTCGCGGTTGAAATAATTCTGTAGCACAGTTGTCATATACAAGGGATACATATTCGCGGTGTGATGAATTCGCGGTGGTCGTCGCAAAAATAAGAGAAGATGACTAAATAATAAGACTTGATGTTTTTGGCCACGCCTTAGGGGCGGAGGCAACATCAAATGGCAAGATAGGCAGTTTGATATGTTGTTTTGATATTTGATGTTTGTCATATTTTTATCAGACTGTGCCGCAGGAAAATGGGGTCCTAGATGTTCCCAGGATTGTGGAGAATGTTACAACGGTGGCTGGTGTGACGACAAGACTGGCCAGTGCGTCTGCCCGCCTGGATTCTACGGAGAAACCTGTGACATCGGTAAGCGTTGCCTTCACGCGATCTCAAATAGTCCTTGCTTCTGTAGGTTCTAATAATAGAAAACTGGCTTTAATGTTAATTTCACCTGTTCAATGCATGCATATGTGCATCATGTAAACCTTCTTCAGTAGTTAACCCAATCACTCTGGACACGTGGCGTTCGTAAAGGTTCAAAGGTCATAACGGAAAATCTCGTTTGGTCTTGCGATAGCTTGCGGACCGGGCAGGTTCGGATTCGAGTGCCGGAAGGCCTGTGACGACATCAACGAGGACGTGTCCGCCTGCATGAGCAAACTGTTCTGTGTCCCTGACCCCTTTGGCTGCGCCTGTATTCCCGGATTCACTGGAATCGGCTGCAACGAACGTAAGTCACGTCTCTGTACACTTTGGAGCTGGGCTAATGTCGTAGGATAGTCATACCGGTATAGCTTGATTGGTTAGTCGATTGGGTGATTGATTGATTGCTTAAGTAGTTGACTAGTTAAATGAATATAAAATATAAAGTGCATGAAATTTTATGATTTTGACGCCAGTATTAAATGGAATAATCAAGTAATAAAAGCTTGCCATCTCTTTACTACGAAATCACAGATTACAAACATTTTTTTAAAATAGAGAAAACAATGGTTTTCATCAATGTTAACTTGAAGTGTCATCCACCCGCAATAAAGTTCACAATATGGACTTAAAAGGGGGGTTCCAGCTTAGCATACCTTTTATAAGATCTCACAGGTACAGGAACAGTGCCATTCCGTACTTGTCAAAACTCCTGAACAGTGTTTTGTAACATATACCCTATTGTGTAATCACCCTACTACTGTTTGTACATATTCTTGTTATTCAGTTTTGGTTAGGTTTGTAAATATTGATGATATTTTGTACAGTTGTGTATTACCTGAAACTGCGTAATTCAGCCTTTTTACATTGTATTATTAGGCTGCAATGTTGTTTTAGCTCTGTATGAATTTGCGAATAAACCATTTATAAGTGTCATTACTGTCGAAATAGCCCATATCTGCCTTTAGAAAAAGTGGGGGTTTTAGAATTTCATAATACATTTTCTCACATGTATTCTTCGTACTTTTATCAACTTTTAACTTACATTCCATTATGTTTACGCCTTACCTCTTCAATTGAAACATCAGCATGCCCGAGGGGTACGTACGGTGCGGGATGTACTCAGCAGTGCCGCTGTAGGCTCAACCTGCCCTGTGACGCCATCACCGGGGAATGTACCAACGGATGCGCGGATGGATACATGGGGCCTTCGTGCCAAAAAGGTCAGGAAAATAGTTTGTACACTTCTGCGCGGAGAATCGGAGAAAAATATTCACAAGTTTTTAAAAAATGTATGCCCATTTTAATCATGTAGTTTTTGCAAATAACAATTTTAGCCTAATGATATGTTATTTCCTAGTATGGAAGATACATACTAATTTACATTACCATAAACTCATCAAATCTTTCCAAACATAGAGGAAACTTCAACCTTCCTCAGAATAGCTGACCCACGTACTGTCGTCACGTGACCATATAGACTGTAATAGGGGGAAATGGTGCATTTTTACGTGATAGTGATAAAATTAATTCATTGCACAGCAATTTTACAAAGTCCAAAATATGGCATGTATTGCTATATAACATACATACTATGAGAATAATCTACCTTACAAGGATTATGTACTTTGGGATGAGAATGTGGTTTTACAGTCAATGGTCGAACTTCTCGCATATAATGTGACTTTTGTGCCCCCCTCCCCAGCCTGTATGGTGGACAATGGTGTGACGTATCAGGGCCCGGTCTCCAAAACAGAGAGCGGCTACACCTGCCAGAGGTGGGACTCCCAGACTCCCTGGCAACATGGCTTCAATACAGAACGGACCCCGATGCTTCAGGCAAGTTACTTTTTTTGGCGACACCTCAGGGACGGAGCCATTCTTTAAATTCAGATTTCTTTAGTTTCCTTTGTGTTTTTTTTCTCGGGCTCTGTTCAAATAAGTTGGTTTCATACTGCAACATATAATCTGTAAAGTATTGAATTTATTATATTCATTGTAATGAATAAATTCAATGGCAGAAAAGGTTTCGAACTCA
Source organism: Branchiostoma floridae x Branchiostoma japonicum (assembly GCA_013266295.2). Classification (NCBI taxonomy): domain Eukaryota; kingdom Metazoa; phylum Chordata; class Leptocardii; order Amphioxiformes; family Branchiostomatidae; genus Branchiostoma; species Branchiostoma floridae x Branchiostoma japonicum. The sequence continues at coordinate 7,461,818 of CM023825.1, read as the reverse complement.
AATCTCTATGAAGAAAATATAAATCGGTTTTAATATACTTCACAACTTTACCCAAATGAATGAGTACCAGGTGATGTATGAAAAAAACTTCCAGTAATTCCTTCTGGGGTGTTTTTACCTTATTAGGAAAACTACTGCCGTAACCCTGACAACGAGCCACGCCCTTGGTGCTATACGACCAGCTTCGCAAAGCGATGGGAGTACTGTAACATTGACCAATGCGGTAAGACTAGCCTCCCTGCCATATCGCAATAGTAGGGAGAGGCAGCATGTGCTACGTTATTTTTCTCTCCGAAGAAAACAATAAAGTAGGGCACTCAGATGTATGCAGTAGAACACCACTTTCGTATCGTACTGTTGACGCCAGCTCTCTTTTATTGCAAGTTTTACACAATTAAAGATTTTAATTTGAGTTTGTTTTTCTTTATTTCTTCAGAGGAAATTGACAACTGTAGTCCAGAGACCTGCCAAAATGGCGGCACCTGTCGTAACGGCTTCAACAACTACCTGTGTGTCTGTCCCAGGGGATACACCGGAGCCAACTGTGAGACAGGTCAGTATGACGTCACGGATGTGACGTCACACTCGAGTAATCTATGACGGCCAGCTATTGAGTGTTTTGCCTCCTGTTTTGAATATTGTCTTTCGAAGTTCCATTCTAGCAGCCCAGGCAATAGCCGTCTTAATCTTTCCCAAGTAAGGAGCAAGATCATGTGATTGACCAATGAGATACTAGCTAGTTTCAAACCTGGATCTCAACGATGTTTACTTGTTTGTGTTCATGTTTTGTTTAGAGATTGACGAATGCTCTTCGGACCCGTGCCAAAATGGCGGAACTTGTGTGGACGATGTGGGCTTCTATGAATGTGAGTGCGCGGAGGGATTCCACGGAAAGAACTGTGAACTAGGTCGGTAAAAAAATCAGGATTTCTTATACACATTTCCCTAATTCCCTAACTAAAGTGCTATATCGTAGTAGAAATGATCAGTTGCGGGTTTTAGTCTCGGTAATATTGCATATATGGCACACTGTGCGAATGTGTGTGGAATATCAGTACATGTAAAAAAAATGAATATATATTGTGAAGAAGGTCTGTAAAAAGTTAGGATTTCTCATGCAATTTTCCCTAACTAAATGGCTACGGCTTAGTGTAAGGTAGAAAGTATGATTCTAAATGATATCGCAACAAAAGAATAAACTGATCCAAGTGATCACATTTCTGGGTCTTTATTCTAGGTGCTAGTAATATCGCACATATGACGTACTGAGTGCAAATTTGTGTTGAATATGAATATGTACATGAAAAAAAATGGATATATCTAAGAAAGTCGTGAAAACCTACGAAGATGCACATATGTACGCCATTAACTTCTCAACTATTCTTTCTCTGGTCGCCATAGAGACGGACGAATGCCTGTCGGAGCCGTGTGAGAATGGAGCCACGTGTCTGAACACCGACGAAGGACTGAAGTGCGAATGCGTGGGAGGTTTTACTGGAACGTTTTGCGAAACAGGTAAGTTGACGATTTACCTCCCTGTGTAGATGTATTGTTTTCGGAATGTTTGTCTACGTGCGTTTGCTTGTGTGCTCGTACAGTTGGGCAAAAGCACGTAGATGGGAGAAATTCTCCAAGTACAGACCTAAAAAGGTCAAACACAGGAAGTTAGGTCCCAAAAGCTGTCCAACAGGAAGTTGACGGAGAGTTTGTCAATCCGATGCAAGGGGAAAACGCATAGAGGCGTAGACAGAGAAATTCACAAGAATGGATGAAACATGAAAATTTACCCAAAAAAAAAACTCTTTATAATTCATGGTGGTATAAAATCTCTGATTTCTTGTTGGTTTTTCAGTCTGAATCATTGTCCCGCTCAGTGTAAGGGGACAAAAATAACCTCTTTAGTTGTTTATGATGTTTCATTTCAATCTTCTTTCCGGAATCTTATCCAGAAATCGACGAATGTTTGTCCAACCCATGTATACACGGAGGCACGTGTTACGACTTCCAGAACTACTACGTCTGTGACTGTACGTTTGGATACGCTGGAGACCATTGCGAGGATGAATTGGGTAAGAAGAAGTTTGATTTACATATATCTATTTTGCATAAATGGGAAGCTGACGTTCCTCCCTTTGAAGTTATTTCGGAAAAGAAATACCATATATAGATAAAAAAAGAAACAAAATGGAAATTTAAATGCCAGAATATTCATTTGTCAACATTTTCTAGAAAAATGCAATCGTAATACTATACGTAATGCCTCCGTCTCTAATGCATCGCCAAAAAATATGTACAGAATCATCAATAAAGACGGTCATTCTCTGTGCAAAAAAAGCAGCAATTTGCCCAAAATGGTGCCTTTCACATGCAAAGCAACAAAGGCCTTCTCTGCTCGGTCCAAAGACCACATGGCTGAAGGCTACCTCAAAACCAGTTCCCTGGGGAATGCATTAGTAGTACGTACACAAATGCCTCCGCCCCTGGGACGTCGTCAAAAAGGACTGTGACCTGTTTTGTCTTTTGCAGAAATAGACTACTGCCTGCAGAACCAGTGCCAGAATGCGGCCCGCTGTGTCAGCGGCAACAGGAGCTACATGTGTCTGTGTTCCACCGAATACACCGGCGACTACTGCGAACAAAGTAAGTCTTGATAAAGATGCGCGATCTAAGAACTTAGCAATGAAAATCTTCATTGGAAGTATCAATTGCGTTTTTTTTTTCAGGGAGGGGGTTCTTAGCAATATTTTGCCGTTTTGTAAAAAAAAAAGGGACCCAAAGCTACTTTAGACAGTAAGGGAGACGTAGCCCTGGTTTTAGTTTTGTAATAAGGACTTACTTAGGTATATTCTCATTTTATCTTTCGTTACCTTGTTTTGCCTTGTATTGATTGATCAATTACATTTTATTTCATATGGTTTCACTTCCTTTTATTTTTCAAGATTTGGCAGACCTTGAAAAAATCCCAACCGCCAACATAATCGCCGCTGCCATCGCGTCTGTAGTTGTGATCGCCGCGATCACGCTCGGGGCTTACCTCTACATCAAGTCATACGAGGCACAGCGCGTCATCCCTCTTAGGAAGAAAGAGAATCCTTTAGTTGACGCAGAGGAAGGCAAACAGGCGAAGAAGAAGGGATCACATCTTTCAGAAAGCACGGTGTGAGGAAGATCGGGATGAAAAAGATAGATATATTAAGGACGGACCATAACGGATAATTAATGGTGTGGTTGCAATTGGATGACTAGGAAAAACTGTTCGTATAAGAAAAAAGGGTTACTAAGAGGAAAACAGAAATTATTATTTACTTTTTTAAAACAAATTTGCTCAGTGCAAGGCCAAGAGATCATTTGTAGGCATTGAACTAAGTTCCGGTTACTTGAACAGCATCTCTTCTCTAAGTCAGAAACATCAATGCTCGAGACAAGCTCTCAAATCACCAGGCAGACAATCTTCTGTTTGGTCCCTTCGTTACTTTATTCTCCAACCTCTTGGTCACAACCTCACTCTGCGGTAGTCTCCTCACTTTTGACCTTTTCTTATTATCTCTCTACCATCTGGCTGCACCCTACCATTGTCTACACATATACAGGGGGTTTTACTTCAACACTCGAATCACTGAAAATGAGGACTTACTGACTCAATACAACACTCTAACCACTATGCCATACGACGACTAGAAATATGCAAGAAAAGTTGGTTTGAAAAATGTCACAAGTATGATATGAGACAACCATTACCGATTATTCCTTATGTCCGTTTGTAAGGTCTATATCTATTATATAGTAATGTCCTTGTTAAATTCACGTTTTTTTTTACCTGTTCGTCTAAGGTACACGTGATGGTTGTGGAACCTGTATCATTATACAACATTCCCTCTCTAGATATGACACAGTCATGACGAAGGCATACATTTGGTAAAGTTTGATATCTGCCAGATATATACTTAAATGTATATACTTAGTACGTATATACTTAAATGAATCAAGAAACAAACAAAAAAAGAAATAGACATAGCGCTGATCCATTTTGATCATTAAAGTCCTAACCATAGTCGTAAATCCTGGCAGCAGAAACGTATTTGTAGATCAAAAAAGTCTGGGTTGTACAACTTTGTAACAAAATGTCTAAAATGTACATTCAGTGGGTAATTCCAGATTTTGTCTAGTTGACAACAACAAATTTAAATAGGAAATTTTAAGATATTAGTTATCTTATCAATATGTTTAAAAGACAAAATCTAACATTTGCTGGCAAGTGTTTTGCAACACACGGCTTTAAAATCTTATTTGTTCATGACAGAATTATAGTTGTATTAGTAATCCATTGTGTCTCCAAACCAGAAGAGAAAATTGTGTACTTAATTCCAAGTCATTAGCAATACCACATCGGACGTAAGGTTATTTTCGTAGTACGTCATTCTGGCACATGGAGTCCTCTAATAAGAAAAGTTGACTTTGCAGTTATATACTGATAATGTTGGCTAGTTAGTAATACAGAGATCTTTCTATGGTGTTAAATATGTTTTAAGAAAGATAATAATATTTCACTACGGCCAATCGTCAGTACAGTTGCGCTTATAATTAATACAGAGGATACCTTAGATAACAAAAGTGGATTATATTTTCTTATACTTCTTTCTCTGATCATGAATAGAGTAGTGGATGATGAGATGTCAGTTGAATGTTGTAGTAACTTTTCTTCAGACAACGATGACATGCAAAGAAAAATAATGTTAAAGGCCCATTATGTAAGATTTTGCGCAAAAAATTGAAATATTCTAAATATACCAAATCTCTGTGTTATCAACACTTTCTATCACTTTTCAACACTTTTTCGCCATTATTTCACATTTCTGACATATGTTTTGTGCACAAAAACAGTCCTTGTTCAGTTCGAGGTGACACCGGTTTGAAAGTGGACAACAACAAACAACATACAGTGGAAGCCCCCCTAGGGGGGATAATTAGTTGGGTACGCCCCATGTATAGGGCAGGCTGGCTAGACAAGGGCACATGTTATCATGATCAGCTTCTTGGAAACACTCATATCTTTCAAATAAGGCAGGATATCATTATGAACTTAGTCTATTTTGTTCAGCATCAACAAACTGAGGTCATTATCGCTTTAGATTTGAAGAAAAAGTCTTGTAAGGATGAGGTCTGACAGACACTGGTGAGCTACCAGTTGGGCACCCCACTGGGGTGTTAATTGACACAAGGCCTGGCACTGCCAATGTGTGTGTGGCCAGAGGTTTGAATGGAAGATCTTTCACAGTTTTTAAAAACATTTCTATGGAGCAACGATGTTGCATATTCTCTCCCTGAATATTGTTTTGGAATACTTAAGTGTAAAGTCAACTTACTATGTAAAGAAATAGCCGCAAAATATACTTTTTGTATTGTCCTAAACTTACATAATGGGCCTTTAAAAACGACACTAGAGGTAAACTTATACAATGCCTCATTTTTAGATGAACAACTTTAAACTCGTATCGGTTTTGCGCCGATTTTCTTTGTAGTCTTTAGCTTTAGCTTCGCTCTAGAAACGATCTATTTTATTATATAAATAATCACAAAGTGTCTTGATAACAGCTTAATCTACACCACAATAGTCACAAAGTATAACCAATCACAGACTTCTCTTATGACGTGTTACATACGTCATAATTGGGGCCGAGAAATTGAGTCTATTTAGACAATACAGCTTATTTTCAAATAATTATCAAAAAATTCCTAACATTTTGAAAAGCTGTTTTCTTTCTTTCATAAAAAAAATGATTAATGCAACTTGATATTTGTAAAAAAAGTCATCTCTACTTTCATAGTTAATTTCTGTACTGGAATATTGTACATGTATGTGAAGCAACAACAACAAAGCTACACACTGTCATTCTGTTATGGTAATCATCACTGTACCCACGGTATTTCAGTCATTACAATAGCAATGCATCTCTTGTCATACTATTCTTCTATTTTTCTTTTGGAGATAATACACTGACATCTTGTTTACAGACTACTGTTGTAAGAGCTGCTCTATGTTTAGATCTACAGTCTTCACTCTTGAATTTCAGTCTCGTTGATGAAATAAACATCAAACCCTGTGGATGCGTTGCTCGCTGTAAGACTTTAGAAGCTGATGAGACTTGCACGAGAAGATGTTTTGTTCTCAGTTCAAATTCCAATAAATCCAGAAAAATCAGCCTTGCTGAAGTGAAATGTTAAAATATAAGAAACAGCTAGCCTTTGAATATGCCAATCTCAACTCCTATTACATTTGTAGTTCTTTAAAAATCTTCAGTATTTAAAACCGTATCACATGCCGATAAAAGGTGTATTCGAGGCTGTTCCAATAACAACATATTGGTGTTTTTACAAAATATTTTTTTTTAAACAAATTATGGTAATGCCAATAGAAACCTGACACATTTAATCTATGTGTGACTTTGTGGGAGTTTTAGTTTATTGGTTGGCTGTTGATGAACGTCAAATAACTTGACATTTCATCGGAGCTTTAGATGCCCAGAATCTGGTGTTTTGGGGGAGATAAAATATAGAAAATGACGAGGCCTCCTCATTGTGTCCGCTATTTTCTCTCAAAACACAAAACGCTCCAAGAGCATGGCCCTGGTCTCTTTTGACCAGAAATACTTTTCGGCCTTCAAACCAATAAACTATGATATTGTATTTTACGAATGAAAAGACCATGACCACGGGCGAAAGAAAAAAGGCGTCGATCATGGAGTCACATGACGTTGCACATGGCCCAACATAACCTTCTGTGCGAACAAGTCTTACTCAATCTTGGTGATCACCACGTACCCAGGACCATCATTTGTCCCATCGCTACGTGGGTTGGTGCCATTGTTGAAGGAGCCTCCCCCTCCCCCACAGGCATCCCTATGATCAACCCCCCTGCCTCCTCCTGAGTATCCACCTCCTCCACCTGGAGCCGAGTGTAAAGGTGCTCCAGAACCATAACCTCCGCCTCCACCACCAAAGCCGCCATCTGTACCAGGGTAGGGGTACCCGCTCCCTCCCAGGCCACCATTAACAAAAGCCTGTCCACCCTCATCCCGCCGTAGACCACTACCATCTGTAAGGAGCCCCCCTCCTCCACCACGAAAAATGCCTTTAAGTTGTTTTGCTGTTGCACCCTTTCCGTCGCTTCCACCCTGGAGGGCTACATAAGGATTAGGAGCGTAGCCAGCCTGGCCAGATGTATGTGCAGTCCCGTCACACTCCACATGGTGGGAACTAAAGGCTGTACCTCCCCCTCCCCCTCCCGCTATAATAAGAGACACATCGTCAGACTTTGTCACAAAAGTGCCACCTCCTCCCCCTGCAGCGTAGCCATGACAACTCCCCGCTCCCTCCTGCCCGACAAGGATCTTCAGCACATCTCCTGGGAATAAGAATACAAGGTAGCGATCAGATCTAGAGAAAAACAGTACATAATCATCAGACACCAAAAAATGCAAACGCTCCGGATCTCTGACGTTTCATCCTGTAAAAGCAGTCTACGTCAACAAATACCTACCTTTCTGCAGGTAAAACGTTCCAGTGACTTTAGCACCCCTGCCCCTGTTGGACTTCATGCGGACCCATCCTGCTGCAGCGCCTGGTGGAACATGCCATCATTACTTTATATATAATTGGATTATAGAAGTTAGAATAAGAGTAGCAAGAAGTCCCATAACGTCATTGTTTTTTACTATTTGCATCCATTTTCTCAATTTGTCATTTGCAATTAGCATTTGGGCAGTGATTTAGAGAAGTGGCACACTTATGAATAGCTACAAATATACTGCAATACAAAAAGAAATAGCTGTTTAGTAAGAAGTACAGAAACCCACCAGCAGCTTCAATGGTGTACTTTCCAGTCAGAGGGACGGTGAAGAACTGGATCCCCTTCTTTAAAGTCACCATCCTCTCATGGTCCTTTCCGCTGTAGTGTGTACCCAGGCTAGTCGGGCCTGTGCGACCGGTAGCACCAAGGGTGGTGAACTCAGCCGTCCTGAAGCCGATGGCAGTAGGACCCACTGGCCCAGCCGGCCCAGCCGGCCCATTCTTTCCAGTAGGACCCACTGGCCCAGCCGGCCCATCCTTTCCTGGAGGACCCACTGGCCCAGCTGGCCCAGCCGGCCCACCCTTTCCTGGAGGACCCACTGGCCCAGGTCGCCCAGTCGGCCCATCCTTTCCAGGAAGACCCATTGGCCCAGCTGGCCCAGCTGGCCCATCCTTTCCTGGAGGACCCACTGGCCCAGGTCGCCCAGCCGGCCCATCCTTTCCAGGAAGACCCATTGGCCCAGCTGGCCCAGCTGGCCCATCATTTCCAGTAGGACCCACTGGCCCAGGTGGCCCATCCTTTCCTGGAGGACCCACTGGCCCAGGTCGCCCAGCTGGCCCATCCTTTCCAGTAGGACCCACTGGCCCAGCTGGCCCATCCTTCCCAGTAGGACCCACTGGCCCAGGTGGACCAGCCGGCCCATCCTTTCCTGGAGGGCCCACTGGTCCAGGTAGCCGGACTTGACACGTTAGATTTGCACATTCCTGGCTCCGAGGGAAGTCTGAAACATACAGGAACAAAGATTCTACCAACAAAGTTAAAATGACTGACATTGACGAGATCCTAAGGATGATGCTACTCTCGGTAATATTCCTGTAAAATTGTAGGTGATTAGTATTCTGCTGCACATCTACTTTTATTTCTATGATTCTGTAGGTGTTGGTGGTGATATGTATGTAAATGTACGTATGTATGTATGTAAATGTGGGTCCACCTGGAGAGTTTGAAGCAGCTGGACCAACTCGGCCAGTGGGTCCTTATATATCGAGATCAGGATCGCTGAAAGTACAATCGGCGATTCTACCGGTGGAATCCAAGTCTGGAAATTTTTCTGTGTATGTGGATATTCGCTAAAAAGACAAATCTTTTCAACTTCGGTTCAGGTCACTTTAGAGCTAGAGCAATGGATTGACTTAAAAGCTGGGAAAATAATAATTCCTTTAGTACATTTTTATGTCATGAAGACTGAAAAGTTGATTAGTATTCAGTTTTCAACGTATAAGGTGAGTCGTTAGTTTTTCACCAAGGTTCAACTTACCTAAATTCTTGAGGTCGTAAAGACGCTGTTCAAGAAAAGTTGTTCGGTTGTCCAGGTTTTGTTTCAGGGCCTCTATAGTAATGTTCATCAGCTAAACAGACCAAAATTTAAAAAAAAACTCAAATTAAACAAGATTTAAACAAGCTTTAAACAATGTTGTTTTCTTTGAACATTATATTGATACATATTAAGAGGTCACAAAATAATAAACACAAGGCACCCTTTTTCTTGTTGCTCAAATCTTTCTGATAATGGATAAAAAAAATTCATGATACCAATGACTTGAAAGGCATCAAGATATTTCTTTGATCCCTTTTGATATTTTTTTCTTTTCATTAAGTTAGTTATCGCTTATGAAACCATGATATGTCTACATTATGCTTTGAAGCTCTGGTAGCAATTTTGCCACATAGTCTTTTATCAGTGCACACATACTTAATTGCATTCGTGTCATGTATTCAACAACAAACCCTGGGAGGGACAAGCTTAAAAAAGTTCTTTGCAATGTATAGATCAGTACAATTCTATAGTCAGCAACAACTTAAAAATGTCATACATATACTTTGGACATTTGTAATCAAGACAATAGTATTATGATCATATGTAAACAAGGTGATAAACAAGCATTTTCCTCTTTATGGTCGTGGAACTGCGCAGTGATAAACATCATCAGGACGAGTTGCACAGTAACCATGGTTACCACTGCCAGGGCGGTAACTATGTAATGGCGGTGGGCACGGATGACGTCACAGACAACATGGCGGCCGCTTGATCCGCCTGGATCTACCGTGTCTGTTAGGAATGGTTGGTGAAATTATCATAAATTTCACTTAATGATCACAATGTTTACGAACTTTGTTACTTGTGTCACGATTATAGAGTCATCACCGAACACAATGCGATGCATTGTAGTATTCATTTTAGTAATGATGCATGTGCATCTAATCTCCAAGAAGCTTCTGTGGGGCAGTCAATGGTTAGAGGCGGCCAATATAGACTCCCCTTGCCCCACAGAATCTGCTTGGAGATTAGTCCTGATGGGTAGCTAGTAATGTTCATTATGTAACAGTGGGGTGCAACTGACACAGTCCAATGGGCCTGGACCTCTTGGCCTTAGTCTCCTTCGCAGCCTTGTGAGCGGCGTTATTTTTTTTCGGCGACCGACGCGAGTTACTAGTATGTCGCGAAAGGACGGTTTGCAGCCAAGGGAGTTTGCCGGGGAGAGAAGGATTCGCTCTGTTGAGCGGGCGAATCCTTCTCTCCCCGGCAAACTCCCTTGGCTGCAAACCGTCCTTTCGCGACATAACTCGCGTCGGTCGCCGAAAAAAAATAACGCCGCTCACAAGGCTGCGAAGGAGGCTATCTTGGCCTAGTGCAATGGGTCTGGACCTTTTGGCCTAGCGGTTATGGCGTTGGTTTCGAAAGCTGGCGACACGGGTTCAATTCCCGGGGTCAGGAGACTGTGCTACTCGCCTCTTGTTTCAATTCCCAGATAACTGACCCGTGCTCGTTTACAAACTATCAAAATGCAATAACCTCAAACTTTTAATTATCCAACAACTAAAAAAGAAAAAAAGGGGCCCAATATAAAGCAGGCTATTCCACTGAGACATCGCCCAAAAAACGTAAAACATACATCTTAGTCCACAATGATCATGAAATGAAGATGATTTTTTTAATTCAAATGCAGGCGGTATAAAGAAAAAATACAAACTTATTTTCAATATAGTTTAAATCTCGATAGCGGTGATTTGTTTCTATTTCACGTACACGTAATTTAATATTCATGGGAACAAGGCTAGAAATACTACTTCAGAGCAATCATCACATTCTGTTCTTTTCAAAAATGCTTTTTTTGCATGTGTAAATGCGTTTACAAGGAACATCAACCATTTACCTGTTGACATGTTTGCTGCGTCACGTAAGTTGACAAAGATTTTGATGTCTCTGGCATCCGTCCCCTCTTGGTCGGTGTTTTCCCCTGGTGTAGCTTGGCGCAGGCGAGCTCCCAATAAAAGTGGCACGAGCTTCCGCAGTTTCACCTCCTCGGCTACTTTGTACGGATCTGAAGACGCTTCGAACTCTTCCCAATTTTCATAAGCGTGGTTTTGCCGGCCGCTTGCACCACCTGGATGCCCGGAAGGAGTTTGGGACGGCGGGCCGCCGGTTTGTCCGTCCCCGGGCCCCGCGGGCGGGGTAGGGACAGACTGTTCCTGCCGAGACATTTCTACTGTACTGGCACGCGATGGTTACTCAGTCTATTATATAGAAAAACATAATGATGATTATTTTGAATATACATACATAATGTGACTTTTGATATTATATGAAAGTAGGCGGGGTAGAGAGACTGTTCCTGCCTTGACATTTCTACTGTACTGGCACGCAATGCTTACTCAGATAATATTCACAAAACATGATTACACTGAATATGTAACTTTTGACATTATATGAAAGAACAAGAGCGGTATGATGTATGAGGGGTGGTATTTTGTTTTTGTCAAATGGTAGACTTATTATTTAGGAGAGATGTCAAACAACACGTATGTTCTGATATCTACACGTCAGCAACACTTTTTCTATTCTGAAGGCACCAACGTCAGTTTGTACACAGGCGTGACTACATTTCTTGTACAGTAGTCGCGGCACCTTAAACCTTGCCATTGCAACAACGCCTTCTTGCAGTTGCGACAGGAGACCCGCAGTCAGGGTTGAAAAAAGGCATACAGAGAGGTAAAGCGACAGGTTATTGATCCCTTTTAAACGAATTGCTCAGAGAAAGGCAAATAAACCACAAGTACATCTAAGTTCTGGTTACTGGAACGACATCTCTTCTCCAAGTCAGAAACATTAATGCTTAAGACAAGCTCACAAAACACCAGGCAGACAATCTTCTGTTAGGTCCCTTCGTTACTTTATTCTCCAACCTCTTGGTCACAACCTCACTCTGTGGTGTTCTTTTCCCTTCTGACCTTTCCTTATTATCTCTCTACCATCTGACTGGCCCCTCTGGACCCTACCATTGCCTAATTTGTTCATGACATACTGATAGTTATATTAGGAACCCATTATGTCTCTAAACCAAAAAGACAATAGCTGTGTTGCACATGATTTCATCCCATAGGCCATACCACATACGACCTAAGGTTACTTTAATTTTAAATTTGTATTACGTTATTCTGACAAATGTGGTCCTCTAGTAATAAGAAAAGATGACTTTAATAAGAAAAGATTACTTTTTTTGCAGTTATGTAGTAATGATGTTGAGAAGTTAGTAATACAGAGATCTTTCTATAATGTTTAAATATGTTTTAGGAAAGCAGAGACATGCTAATAACCCATTATGGCCAACATTGGTATACTGTTGTGCTTAATATAGAGGGTTAAGTCTTACCTTAGATAACAAAGGTGAATTTTATTTTCTTATATTTCTTTCTTTCCAATGTTGGTTACTAACTTTCCTTCAGACAACTGTTATGTGCAATGAAAAATAGTGTCATAGTTAGAAATGTCACCATAAATAAACCTATACAATGCCCCATTTTTTTATGAACAACTTTAAACTCGTATCGCTGAATGTCGGTTTTTCATGTAGTCTTTGGCTTCACTATAAAAACAAGCAATGTGATTAGATCAAATAGCAGAAAATGTCCTATAATGGATAACAGCTAAATCTTCACGACAATTACTACTGTGTACAATGTACAGTATAACCAATCACAAGACTACTCTACGTCATAATTGGTGGCCGAGAATTTAAGTTTACTTAGACAATGTAGCATGCTTTCAAATCATGAAGTTCAAAACTTCTCAACATTTTCGAAAGCTCTTTTCTTTCTTTCCTAAAAATTGGTTAGTGCAACATCATATTTGTACAAAGTTATTTTATAGCAATCATTTTACCAATGATCTCCCAAATGATATCCATATTCGTTAATGTCCTGTACTGGAATAGTGTATGGAAAGCAGCAACAAGAAAACTACACATTGACATCTACAATGATAATTATAACGGCGCGCATGGTATTTCAATCATTACAATAATGATACATCTCCTGTCGTACTATTTTTTCTATTTTTCTTTTGGAAATAATACATGTGATGTTATAATGTTTACAGACTGTTGTTGTAAGAGCTGCCAAGCTCTATGTTCAAATCTACAGTCTTCACTCTTTTATTTCAGTCGTATGGAGACATAAACCTCAAACCCTATGGATGCGTTGCACTCGCTGTAAGACTAGGTTGATGACACTTGACACTGTTTTTTCTCAGATCAAATTCCAATAAATCCAGAAAAAGCTTACAGCCTTGCTTAGGAACTGTTAAGTGAATGTTAAGATATAAGCTTATAAGAAACACCAATCTCAACTCCTATTATATTTGTAGCTCTTTAACACTCTTTAGTATCAAAAACTACCACATGTACATAACGGGTGTATTCTGGGCTGTTCCAATACCAACATATAGGTGTTTAACATAATTGTTTTTAAACAAATGATGGTAATGGCAATAGAAATCTGACACATTCAGTCTATGTGTGACTTTTTTTAAATTTATTGATTGGGGGAAATTGACCAATTCATAAACTCCAAATAACTTGTCATTTCTTTCGAGCTTTAGGTGACCAGAATCTGGTGTCTTTACGGAGAGAAAATATAGAAAATTACGAGCACGGGGCCTTCTTGTTGTGTCCGCTATTTTTTCCCTTATTGATATGAAAAACGAGAAGAACATGGCCATAGTTTCTTTTGACTGTAGGCACGTTTCAACCTTCAAACCCTTAAACAACGACATTGTATTTTGCCATGACCCTCGACGAAAGAACAGTGGCGTCGATCATGGAGTCATATGACGTTGCACATGGCCCAACATAACCTTCTGTGCGAACAAGTCTTACATAATCTTGGTGATCACCACGTACCCAGGACCATTGTTTGTCCCATCGCTACGGGGGTTGGTGCCACTGTTGAAGGAGCCTCCCCCTCCCCCACAAGCATCGCTATGATCAACCCCCCTGCCTCCTCCTGAGTATCCACCTCCTCCACCTGAAGCCAAGTGAAAAGGGGATCTAGAAGCAGAACCATATCCTCCGCCTCCACCACCAAAGCCGCCATCTGTACCAAAGTAGGAGATCCCCCTCCCTCCCAGGCCACCATTAACAAAAGCCTGTCCACGCTTCCCCCGCCGTACACCACGACCATCTGTAAGGAGCCCCCCTCCTGCTCCACCACCAACGTTGCCTTGTCTTACTGTTGCACCCTTTCCGTCGCTTCCACCCTGATGGGCTACATGAGGGTAAGGAGCGTAGCCAGCCTGGCCAGAAGTATCTGCAGTCCCGTCACACTCCACATGGTGGGAACTAAAGGCTGTACCTCCCCCTCCCCCTCCCGCTATAATAAGAGGCACATCGTCAGACTTTGTCACAAAAGTGCCACCTCCTCCCCCTGCAGCGTAGCCAATACGACTCCCCACTCCCTCCTGTCCGACAAGGATCTTCAGAACATATCCTGGAAATAAGAATACAAGGTAGCGATCAGAGAAAAACAGTACATCAAATCATCAGACACCAAAGATGCAGATGTTCCGGATCCATGACGTTTCGTCCTGTAAAAGCAGTCTACGTCAACAAATACCTACCTTTCCGCAGGTGAAACGTTCCAGTGACTTTAGCACCCCTGCCCCTGTTGTGCCTCCTCCCTTTGACCCATCCTGCTGCAGCGCCTGGATTAATAAACATCATGAATTATGTAATCATACTTTTATGAAATTCAAAATAAGAGTAGCCAGCCAGATGTCACATGGTGCCATTATCTTTTACCATTGTATCTAATTATTATTTATCATTAGCATTTGGGCAATAATTTAAAGTGGCACACTTACAAACATGCTGTTATTGGCCGTGGTGACGTGAGGTCCTGACTACAGAACAAATAGAAATAGCTGTTTAGTAAGAAGTACAGAAAACCCACCAGCAGCTTCAATATCGTAGTACCCAGTCTGACGGACGGTAAAGAACTGGATCCCTTTCTTTAAAGTCACCATCCTCTCATGGTCCTTTCCGCTGTAGTGTTTACCCAGGCTAGTCGGGCCTGTGCGACCGATAGCACCAAGGGTGGTGAACTCAGCCGTCCTGAAGCCGATGGCTGTGAGAAAAGAGACGTAATATACTTACACTTTCCTTCTATTGCGGTTATTGCAACGTTTATTGCAAATACATGCCTGAGGGCTAATTGCAGGTACAAACAACATGTATGAAAAAAAAGAAAATACAATAATATAATACACTACGTCTAACCTTATGCTACATTCTACAACGTACGAGATACTAGTTTTGCTGGGTTTGACTTCTTCTTTTGAGGCAGTGGAAGACGAAATTACCCACCTCTTCTATGATATGTGGGTTCTTTGGTTTTAGAAATAGTATTGCTTTTTCATGGTAAGGAATAGTCGGAAAATAAGGGTGTATCCGTTATTTTTCCGTTGTCCATTGACGTTGCCTTTGTTATGGCTTCAGCAGGTAATACTTCATAGTAAAAATACTATTTTGGCAGTTACAAGGTTAAGTTTAGTCTAGTGGTTTCTTTTAGAACTTTTTTTCATTAAAATATGCATGATTGTTACCTTGCTCGGATGGATTGGTCTGCCAACTTGGTACATTCGGTGATCCATTCGTCCACGGAGGGCGGTATGACCCAGGTAGTTTATCCGGCCCATTCTTTCCAGTAGGACCCACTGGCCCAGGTGGCCCAGCTGGTCCATCCTTCCCAAGAGGACCCACTGGCCCAGGTGGCCCAGCTGGCCCATCCTTTCCAGTAGGACCCACTGGCCCAGGTGGCCCAGCTGGCCCATCCTTTCCAGTAGGACCCACTGGCCCAGGTGGGCCAGCTGGCCCATCCTTTCCAGTAGGACCCACTGGCCCAGGTGGCCCAGCTGGTCCATCCTTCCCAAGAGGACCCACTGGCCCGGCTGGCCCACCCTTCCCAGGAGGACCCACTGGCCCAGGTGGCCCAGCCTTCCCAGGAGGACCTACTGGCCCAGGTGACCCACCCTTCCCAGGAGGACCCACTGGCCCAGGTGGCCCAGCCTTCCCAGGAGGACCCACTGGCCCAGCCGGTCCATCCTTTCCTGGAGGACCCACTGGCCCAGGTGGCCCAGCCGGCCCACCCTTTCCAGTGGGACCCACTGGCCCAGGTGGCCCAGCTCGTCCATCCATCCCAGGAGGACCCACTGGCCCAGGTGGCCCAGCTAATCCACCACTCCGAGTAGGACCCCCTGGCCCAGCCGGCCCAGCTGGCCCGAGTTGCCCATCCTTTCCTGGAGGGCCCACTGACCCAGGTAGCCCGACTTGGCACGCTAGATTTGCACATTCCTGGCTCCGAGGGAAATCTGAAACATACAGGAACAGAGATTCTGCCAAGAAAGTTAAAATGACTGAGATTGGCGAGATCCTCAGGATCATGCTACTCTCAGTAATATTCCTGTATGGAAAGTTGTAGATGATTAGTATTCTATTGGACTCATACTTTATATGATTCTGTAGGTGTAGGTGATGGTATCTATCTATCTATCTATCTATCTATCTATCTATCAAGAGAGAGAGAAAAAGAGAGAGAGAGAGAGAGAAAGAGGGGGAGAGAGATCGGCAGATCGCAATCGGAGTCTCTATCGACAGAGATCGCGATAAGGATCTCTGCCAGTACAATCGGTAATTTTACTGGTGGAATCGAAGTCTGTACATGTTCCTGTTCATATGAAGGTTTGCTTAAAAAGGCAGTCAGAACTTTTAAACTTCGACTCAGGTCACTTAAGGTCAGTGGATTGACCTAAAAACTTTGCAAAAATTACTTCAAGTATGTATTCATTGAAATATCAAATTGATTTGTATTCAGTGGAAAGATATAGAACCATGTTCAGCGTATGAGGTGTGTCTATGTCTGTAACTATTTTTTCAAAAATGTTCCAGTCAACTTACCTGAAATCTTCAGGTCGTGAAGACGTTGTTCACAGAAAGCAGTTCGGTTGTCCAGGTTTTGTTTTAGGGCCTCCACAGTAATGTTTACCAGCTGAACAGCCTGAAATAATAAAGCATAATAAAAAAACTTAATGTTGTTTCTTTTATGTTCTTTCTTTTGTATTGGATTGAATACATCTTAATAATTAATTAAAATACCAAACACAATACACCCTTTTTCTTGTTGCTCAAACTTTTTTTTCTGATTTTTAATTTAAAAAATCTCTTGATACCAACGACTTTAAAAGCATCAGAATATTTCTTTTATACCCTTGTAAGATTTTCATTTTTATTAAATTAACCATCCCGTATATATATGTTGCATGATGTGTCTGCATCATGCTTTGAAGCTCTTGTATCGATTTTGCCACATAGTCTTTTATCAGAGCAGACATAGTTGATTACATTCGTGTAAGATATTCAACAACACAAGTAGGAAGGGATAAGATAAAAAAAGCAGAAGTTCTCTGCAATGTATAGATCAATCCAATTCTATAGTCAAATATGTAAATGTGAATATAGGCAAATGAAAAAAAAATGCCATACTTTAGACATTTGTCGAGACCATAGTATTCTGACTATATGTAAACAACGTAATAAAACAGCATTTGCCTCTTTATGGTCGTGGAGCTGCGCAGTGATAAACATCATCAGGACGAGTTGCACAGTAACCATGGTTACCACTGCCAGGGCGGTAACTATGCAATGGCGGTGGGCACAAATGACGTCACAGACAACATGGCGGCCGCTTGATCCGCCTGGATCTACCGTGTCTGTTAGGAATGGTTGGTGAAATTATCATAAATTTCACTTGATGATCGCAATTTTTATCACGAACTTTGTTTATTGTACATGTGTCACGATTACAGAGTCATCTCCGAACACAATGCATTGTTACTCATTTTAGTAATGATGCATGTGACGTCATGATCTGCATGAAGTGTACCTAGTAATGTTCATTCCTACATAACTGACCCGGGTAAATTGCAATTACCTCAAACTTTTAATTATCCATCAACCAGAAAAGAATAATACATGCATAAAGACTGGAGGAAAAAGTCCAATACTATAAAGCAGGCTATGCCACAGAGGCAGTCCCCCCCCCCCCAAAAAAAAAAACAAGAAACAGATACATCTAAGCCCACAATGGCCAAGAATTGAGGGATCTTTTTTATTACAAGCACATTAGCTATTATGGGAGCTATTTTCGAAAACATTCAGCAATGATGATTCAATGTAGTTCAAAACGAGATTGTTTTTTCTATTTCACGTTACTCAAATCCTCATGGGAACAAGGCTAGAAATACTAATTAGCAGCAATTCTCACATTCTGTTGCCACAGAAAAAATTCCAGTTTTTGCATAATGTAACTTGCGTTTACAAGGAACATCAACCATTTACCTGTTGACATGTTTGCTGCGTCACGTAAGTTGACAAAGATTTTGATGTCTCTGGCATCCGTCCCCTCTTGGTCGGCGTTTTCCCCTGGTGTAGCTTGGCGCAGGCGAGCTCCCAATAAAAGTGGCACGAGCTTCCGCAGTTTCACCTCCTCGGCTACTTTGTACGGATCTGAAGACGCCTCGAACTCTTCCCAATTTTCATAAGCGTGGTTTTGACGGCCACTTGCACCACCTGGATGCCCGGAAGGAGTTTGGGACGGCGGGCCGCCGGTTTGTTCGTCCCCGGGCCCCTCGGGCGGGGTAGGGACAGACTGTTCCTGCCGAGACATTTCTACTGTACTGGCACGCAATGGTTACTCAGTCTATTATATAGAAAAACATAATGATGATTATTTTGAATATACATACATAATGTGACTTTTGATATTATATGAAAGTAGGCGGGGTAGAGAGACTGTTCCTGCCTTGACATTTCTACTGTACTGGCACGCAATGGTTACTCAGATAATATTCACAAAACATGATTACACTGAATATGTAACTTTTGACATTATATGAAAGAACAAGAGCGGTATGATGTATTAGGGGTGGTATTTTGTTTTCGTCAAATGGTAGACTTATCATTTAGGAGAGATGTCAAACAACACGTTCTGATATGTACACGTCAGCAACACTCTTTTAAAAGGCACTACAACTCTTGTACAACAGTCAAATCACCAGGCAGACAATCTTCTGGTTGGTACTTTCTTTACTTTATTCTCCAACAACCTCACTCCGCGATGGTCTCATCCCTTGTGACCTCTATCTACCATCTGACTGGCCCCTCTGGACCCTACCATTCTCTAATTTGTTTATGACATACTGATAGTTATATTAGTAATTCATGATGTCTCTTAACCAACAAAGACAAGCTGTGGTGTACTGAAGAAAAGATGAATTTGCAGTCCCATACAATACTATAAACAAACAATATGACATTTGAATCCAAGAATATTAAAAAAAGCTTCTTCATATGACGTCACGGTAATCCTTCTTCGTGATTGGTCGCTTATTTTTCAAATTTTCATGTCTGGAAAGTAATTGGATATTTTGAGGGTAAATGAAAGGTTTCTCTCATATTTGAATATAGCAACAAAACATTTTTGATTTGTATGTATCTAATAATACAATCATTTTTCCTTACCTAGTTTCTGCATGCAAGTCTAAGAAATACTGCCATTTTGCACTGCTTTGACAATGTCTCTTTTTGGAGAACAAGCTTGACTTAAATCTTAACAGCGATAGAATTCAGTACAATTCGTAATTCAGATAGGAAAGACAATAGAATTACGATATGCTGGATTAGCTACATGTTTTATTGTTGACGTGTTTTATCTAATAAAGATATTCTGCTATATGTTAATGCTACTGTTCACGGCTGCAGCCTCTATGACGTCGTCAGCCATCACTAGCTGTTTATTGCTTTTACCGAAAACAAGAACTACAATTCATGTATATATGCATACATTACAGTGCTAAGTTACATCGAGATATTTGTAGCCCAATTCTGCTATATGGAACTAATGCTATGGTGGCTAGTTGATAGCAAATGGATGCTGTATGGGCTCCAGGTACTTTGGCGGACGGATTATCCTTGTCGTGGGTGCGTCATTCGGATAAGTGAGATCAGTCAGATGAGTGCCGTCCATATTGGGTGGTGGTCTTGGTCCACGAAGTGGATTAAGCTCCTTGGGTGCTCTCAACTTCTTCCTCTTCTTCCTTTTCCCTTTCTTCTTCTGCTTGCCCTCCTTTTCCGGTTCCTTAGCTTCGTCCAATCCTTTCTCAAGTTCTGGCAGCCGGTCGACCCTCTTGAACCCTTGACCCGGTTTTTCCTTCATGTCCAAGACCTGGACGGGTGTTACCTTCTTCAGCTGGGCGTACTGGACGTATTTGTAGACGGCGGCGAACAGGACTGACATGGCGGCGAAACCGCCCACGGCTGCACCGGCCAGGTAAATAGCAGAGGACGTGCCGGGACTCTCCTTTTTGGCGTCTCCTCCATTAGTAATCGTTTCTGTAATGAAAAGACATTGTCAACAACTTCAACAGAAGTCAATCAATTTATATATCGGGCTTTCACGACTGTCACTTGCGCCAAACTGGTGAACAAAATGTTTCAACTGACCGTAAAATAGGACTACATTGTTGTAATTCAACCGAAGCCCTTAGGAAGAATGCATGACAAGAGGATGAAAAATACATGGAGATAAAAATTGATAGCTTAATTGATAAAAATAATAACCTTTCCATTTAGAAATATATCGATATGTTATGGGTTGTTTTACAATCATTCGTATTCTATCAATTGAAATAAAGAGACAAATTCAGATTGGCGCACTCAAGTTTACAGAACTTATGTGGACGCCACCACTAGATAGGTATACAAAAGCATAGGTAAGCACAAAAAGGATGGAAATGATGACAAGATATTTTGAAATAATGACAGAAACAGCTACTAGAATATAATAGCGTGGCTTTAAAAGCGATACCCCCCCCCCCAATGATATAACTATATACGTACTTTCACAATGCCTGCCGTAGTGGTTTTCGGGACAGAAGCAGACATAAGTCTCCGTGTTGCTTACACAAGTCCCTCCGTTCTCACAAGGATTGGTCGAACAAAACTCTCTCATGGTCTCTTCCGTGTTGGACACGTCTGTAGGGACGAAAAGGCTAAAGTATTATTGACATAACCTGCTGATGTCAGTCAAAATTCCAAGGGACTTATAGCAATACATATTTGGCAGGGTTAAACATGATTTATTCTAGTTGTCATGACTAGATTTCAAGCACACACGATGGCACTTTGTGACTGTAGATGATTACAAATGACAGTTACAAAGATATAAAACTGCATCTTGACAATCAAACGTCTAATTGCTACTCTAGTGATCATGAAACAACAAACAGTTTAGTCATCTCGAACTACTCAAACATCAGCACCAAGGACAGTGACTGTCACGTCAATGTCTTTTTTGGGTCTCATTTATGTATCAGGGATAGTGAGCAGTTAAAACTAGTATTGCAGATTGCGTTACCACTAATGTTTATAAAGTTGATGAAGTAAAAAAAAGTAAGAAAACAAACGAATGAAGAAATCAAAATTAGTGCTGAACATATCAAAGGTGGTTGGCTAGCACTGACTGATATAACATATACGTCATTTATTATGTGGAATCTTTGTTCAATAAGCATATATTCTGCTTATGTGCATCTATGATTCAACATCTCTGTTCAATTATTGTTTATCATGCATACCTGTATTGTATTGTATTGTATTATATTGTATTGTGTTGTATTGTATTGTATTGTATTTATTGTTATGTTTTTGTCCATTATGTTAATTTGTACCTTTATCGTCTTTGCTATATATGCCTCATTTCTTTTATACTTTCTTTAAGAGTCTTATAAGCCCACACAGACTGGCGCGTGCATGCATAGAGCGCGAGACACGAAAAAGTTTCATTCATTAATCATTCATTCACTCTACGTACATGACGGGAAGGTGGGAATCTGTAGTTCACAGTTCTCTCCAACAAACCCGCTGGCGCAGTGGCAGGTGTATGTCACCAGGCCGATCTCGCAGGTCCCGCCGTTCAGGCAAGGCTGGGATGTGCAGGGGTCGGTGGTGTTCACGGACGCCGCCGGAGGGTTAGCATCATCTGTGGGATGGATTCAAAACATTTTTAGCATAAACATGTTAAAATTAAACTAATACACGAGTAAATAAACTAGCGCACACACATACACACACACAAACATAATTAAAATAATACTAGTACACACGACGAAACAATCAGAGTAACTTTCAGACGGCATCCGCCATCTTCCATCAGCTCATCAAAATGTAGTCACGTGACATAGATGTAAAAGGCCACACAGGTCACGTGACTGGACATACGCGTTTACACAGCACGTCGGCAGAACGTACTGCGCCTGCGCAAAACCTGGATTTTCGCTGGATTTTTGGTCAACGTTGCATCAGAATTTTGCCTGTTGCAGACCATATCTTTTTCTACACAACATTTGAAAACTACAGACGGGATGTCACTCTTATATACGCGAATTCGACCTTATATGAGACGTTCTGCCGAAGTGCTGTGCACAATACATTACGGGTTTCGCGCAGGCGCAGTACGTTCTGCCGACGTGCTCGTTTACACTCACGTGACTATGACGTAAGCATTGTCCGCCATGATGGATGGTTATAACTAAATGCTGTCAGAGAACAAAATTTTCGAATCTTAAAATCAATATAATGTCAATAGTATTTCACTATGTTTACATTCATTTGTTATTCAGGAAAGATGAATAAAATATTTAATTAACGCTTACCAAGTTCACAGTGTACGCCGTGAAATTCTTCTGGGCAAGCGCAGATGTACGTGTCGTTTAGCTCTAAACAGTTCCCGCCGTTCAAGCAAGGGTTAGGCGAACACTGCTCAGTCTCTGTGAACAATAGGAAAGAGCATTTGTGTTTTGAAATAACAACAATCAACTCTCTCGGTTAGCAATAACTGTTTACAAAGAAAACATCTTTGAAACGAACAAAAATATTTTAATACCTGGATTATAAGTTAAGCGAACAATTTTAAGTACTTTTTTTTCAATTTAATATTTGATATCTCTGTTGAAGAAAGTTTTCAAAAAAATTCTAGGTTTCACAGTGCGAGCCTTTAATGTATGAAGATTCGCCCTACCTTCGCAGTTGACCCCGCGGTATCCTATTGGGCATGCGCAGTTGTATCCATTCAGCAGGTCCGTGCAAGAGCCGCCATTTTGACAAGGGTTCGAATCGCATTCGTTTATTTCTGTACAAAAGTCAACAGAAATAATCAAATCACAATATTCAGCAACTGCAAATAAAAATTGGAGATTTAAGGTACTGACTAGTATACTTTTAAAAAATATTATATCTCGTTAAATTGAGGTTTTGATAGAGAGATAAGTTGGCTTGTCTAACCGACACTTTCTTTTATTATGATAAGTACGGATGTTTTACTTGGTGGAACTGAAAAAAATCATGACGTCATCTCACCCTCTTCACACGTATCTCCGGTGAATCCTTTAGGACATGTGCAGGTGAATGCGTTGACGTCATCATTACATGTGCCCCCATTTTGACACGGACTGGACTGGCACTCATCAACGTCTGGGAAAGTCAAAGATCAACACAAATAGTTGTGACGTCACGTTACTTTACGCTATGTGCCCTGCTTATGACAGGATTGGTGTTGTATCTAGAACCGTGCTTATCCAGAACCATTCTGGATAAAGCACGGTTCTGGATAGTCCAAATCTACGTTCTGGAATACGCAGACTATCCAGAATTGTGCCTGGTCGTAACCTATTCGGGCATAGACCTAGACAGGCAATGTTCGATATTGCAAAATCGGTTAGTGGATAACCTGAAAGATTTGAAAAAGTTAACGGTACCATTTTCGCAGTTGGCGCCGTCGAATCCGGCTGGACATTCACAGCTGTATTCCGCGACCAGGTCATCACAAGTGCCGCCATTTTGACAGGGATTGGAGTCACATTCGTTGATTTCTGAAAAAGGGAATGGACCAAAATCACAACTAGCGCATTTTAAGTTAGCACTTGTCTTACGATAACGATAGCAAAAGTCATGATAAAAATGCTTCCTTCTATGTTGCCATCAAAATACTGGATAGCTATTGCTGTAGAATATCAAACGCACCTGTTTCACAGTTGTCTCCCAGGTATCCAGGTGCGCAGCTACAAGTGTAGCTGTTCAGCTGGTCATGACATGTGCCGCCACTTTGACATGGACTCGACTCACACTCATTCCCTTCTGCAAGAATGAAATCAGAAAAGTGATAATAAAGTTTGTAGTTTGCTTGTAAAATATGCTCCAGAGTGGCAGAGAAAATAGTTCACAAAAAATCAGATGAAGAAAATCGCACCATCTTCACATGTATCTCCGCTGTATCCTTCAGAGCATGCGCAGGTGAATGAGTTGACGTCATCAAAACATGTGCCCCCATTCTGACATGGACTGGACTTGCACTCATCAATGTCTGTGTAGGTCAAAGTTCATCATGAAAAAAACAACTTATCAATTGAAACACAATCTGTTTGGGGAATTTTAAATAGCGAAGTTTTACGGAGATGGTATTCTGTAAGTAAATTCTTCGAATGCATCTTACTTTCTTCACATCTTTTTCCTGCAAAACCGTCTGCGCATGCACAAGTGTAAGAGTTGACGCCGTCAGTGCAGCTGCCGCCATTTTGACACGGGCTAGATTCACACTCGTCAATGTCTGTAAAAGTTAACGTTCATTATTTGAAGTGGCCAATCAGAGAACTCAATGTTCAGGAAAGGAGTAACTACTAGTATCTTATACTTTGTAAATTGGTTAACGTATTGAAATTAGTCTTACTTTGTTCACAATTGTCACCGGTATACCCATCTGCGCATGTGCAGGTATATGAGTTATCGCCGTCCTTGCAGGTGCCGCCATTTTGACACGGGCTGGATTCACACTCGTCAATGTCTGTAAAAGTTAACGTTCATTATTTGAAGTGGCCAATCAGAGAACTCAATGTCCATAAAAGTACAAGTATCAGAAGCTTCGTAAATTGATTTACGTCATGAACTAAACGTTACCTTTTTCACATCTATCGCCAGTAAACCCGTCTACGCATACGCAGGTGTAAGAGTTGACGCCGTCAGAGCAGCTGCCGCCATTTTGACACGGGCTGGATTCACACTCGTCAATGTCTGTAAAAGGTCATCGTTCATTTTTTAAAGTGACCAATCAGAGAACTCAATGTTCAGGGAAGAAAAGTATCTTAATTTAGTCTTAACTTAGTTGTAAATGTAAATTAGTTTACGTATCAAAAGTCAGGTATTGAATGTCTTACTTTGTTCACAATTGTCGCCAGTATACCCGTCTGCGCATGTGCAGGTGTATGAGTTGTCACCGTCCTTGCAGGTGCCGCCATTTTGACACGGGCTGGACTCGCATTCGTCAGCGTCTGTGAAGGTTAACGGTCATTATTTAAAATAGCCAATCAGAAAACGCAATGCCAAAAGAAGGGCAAGCATCATAACCTTTGTAAATCTACATCTTGAACTAAATCTTACTTTCTTCGCATCTGTCGCCGGTAAATCCGTCTGCGCATGTGCAGGTGTATGAGTTGTCACCGTCCTTGCAGGTGCCGCCATTTTGACACGGACTGGATCCGCATTCGTCCACGTCTGTAAAGGTTAAAATTTGAAGGGACCAATCAAAACAGTCGCCTTGCTTGTTCAGAGAAGGGCAAATATCACAAGCGTTAGGAAATTGAAAATATATTTGCATGATATCTTACTTTCTTCACATCTGTCGCCCGTAAAACCATCTGCGCATGCGCAAGTGTAAGAGTTGACACCGTCCGTACAGGTACCGCCATTTTGACACGGGCTGGATTTGCATTCGTCAATGTCTGAATAAACATAATAGAATATTTTTCAACGCCTGGACAAACATAACGAGTGAGCATAACATGTACAGGGCATCTATACGAAATTTTGAAAAACAAGTTTGTCTGGGCATTTACCTTCCTCACATCTGTCACCAATGAAACCGTCTGGGCATGCGCAGGTGTAAGCATTAATGGCGTCGCTACAAATACCGCCATTTTCACACGGGTTGGATTCACATTCGTCAACATCTGGGGAAAAACAAGGACACACATTGGAATTACATAATCAATTTTAAACATAACTATTGTGTTAACCATGCCTTAAGTCTCCTTTCCTCATCAACTATCTTGTCAGAAAACTGAATGTTTATAACATTGATGCAAAACTAGTTGAACCAGTAAAAGCTCTATCCCTTATTAGAAGTGGTTACATCCTCTACGGGCTTTGAGGGGTGTCTGATCTATCTAAATTCTTAAAATCCCATTAATGATGGATCCTATAGGACTGTAACATTGGTCGTCCGTTCACTGTACCTTCTTCACAGTTGTCTCCTCTGTACCCATCCGGACAGTCACACACGTACGAGTTGACTCTGTCTGTACAGACGCCGCCATTCTGACAGGGGGTCGACTCGCATTCATCGATATCTGTTTGAAACAATGAAAGTTTGGTACACAATCAGAGCATGCCATCGTTACTTTTTTAACTGTCTGCAACAGTTTGGTGGCAGTTTTTTTCTAGATACATTTGCAAAGACTGCTCTAAATAGAGCCTTGCTCTCTCCCCACCTACTGTTTTATCTCACTATATCTATATAAATCGCCTGTACAAACCGAAATACCTTACAAGATATTTGCACGGCTTGAAAATATGCGAATGCCAAACGACCTAAGCTCTATTTGGAGACAATAGTTAGTACTCTTCATACAAGTGTTTTCGTTAAATCCTTAGGACCGAAGACAAAGTTCAGGAGAATTCATATTTCTTACCCGTCTCACAAACCTGCCCCGTGAAGCCAGCCGGGCATGCGCAGACAAAGCAGGTGTCCTCTTCGGCCGAGTAGCTGCAGGTGCCACCATTTTCGCAAGGGGCGCTGTCACAATAGTCCCGTCTCTCTGCAGAAATTAAAGAAAACATAACATTCAAAACCATCATCTTGGCTTGTTAAAAAGGCTTTTATAAAAGAAAACTCGCAAAAATTTATGAAAATCATCCAAACATCATCTAGAACGTGACGTCAGTCTGAATTTCAACTTCGTTACGTGTCGTCTACATTGTCGTCTAAATTAATCATTTCATGGTTTATATTACAGAGCTCTTAGAACTAAAAGACTAATTGACGTCTGCATATCTATCCATCATCTTATGACGTAGTACCTTCTTGGCAGGTCTGTCCCTGCCAGCCGCACGCGCAAGTGTTGTCGGGACATTCCCCGGTGAAGCGGTCGCAGCTGACGTCATCACGACAGTGGCAGGTAGAGGTACATCCCGCACCGAACGTTCCCGCGCTGCAGGCTACAGAAACAAAATCTTACATTTTATAATAATAACTTTTCAAAATTATGATAGATACTTTGTATATCCTTCATTGCTGTTTAGAATATGTTACATATTTGTTCAGTTGTGATGAATGAAAACTATGACAACAAGAAATCGGACATTTTAGACTTCCAGGAAGTATTTTGGGCTTTCTTGACCTTCAGGTTCACCCCATTTCCTGTGTCTGACCTTTTGATGACCTCCTGTCATTCTGCCTGTCACTCTTCCCCCACCCACGTGCTGTCAACCTACTTTGGAGTTCACCCTTTTTTGCTGTGTCCGATCTTTTGCCCCGTCATTTTGTCTGCAAATCTTCACGTGCTGTTAAATTGCTCTGCCCGGACAAACAGACACACAAACCCACAGCTTGGCCACCCAGAAACAATACTTCCATACCCGGAATTCGAAGTAAAAATGTAACCAAGCCATAATGCCAAGGCAATTCTAGGAAAATGAAAACTGCAGGTATGGATGCCATTGCTCGAGCTAAAAACAAGACAGTCAGTCGCACCTGTGTCACATCTCAGACCCCGGAAGCCGGTATTACATGAACAGCCGTAAGGGTCGGGGAGACAGAACTGCAGTTCTGCGCATGCGTCAGCACTGTTGCCGCTGTTGTCACATTTGTGGGAACATGTCAGTCCGAACCGGTTACTTCCGCAAGCTGTGGGTGGGTGTGGGTATACGTGTAAGTCACTTGTTTTGTTTATCTATTTGTTTGTTTGTTTGTTTGTTATATGTTGGCATAACGTTACTATAAGTAACTGAAACAATAAATACTTGTTTGCAAAAACATTCAGATTGAAAAAAATTACGTTAATCTGATGGGTGTTAAAGTACACTCTCACGCTATTACGTTACGTTATTACGTTAATCTGATGGGTGTTAAAGTACACTCTCACGCACACTTTCTCTTTAAAATTCTCAAATTCCTCCTCCACTTTCTCTTTTCCAAAATTGCTCCGTGTGCCTTTTACCCTCTTAACCTACTTCTATGTCTGACATTTCTGGGTAAATCTCAAAACATAACAGCACAGACAGCCAAGTCACCATTTGTCTAGTAACAAACGACTTTGCATCATCATCATCTCATCAACTAATCTACGTACGTATACGACTCATTTACGACGACATTACGCATCTTACGTATTTCGCAGCGGTCTCCCCTAAAGCCAGGTGGACAGATGCACTCCCCCGTGTCGGAGTGGCACATCCCACCGTGCAGGCAGTTGGGACACTCCCGGGTACATCCGGGACCCCACCTGTTCTCTTGACATCCTGAAGGCAAGAACAATTTGAATAGGGTGTTTGCAACCACGTGACTATGACGTAAACTGTGCCCGCCATATTGGACGGTTAAATCTGAAAGTTTTTCGGTAACTTTGAATTTGTATATGTGACTGCAGTCATGTATCTATGACATTACACATTATACACATAGTCATTTACTCTGTTAAAATACTATTTTAGTATAGCTCATGTATTTACCCTTGTTGTTTATTCTCTGCCATACATTGTAACAGTTACAGTTGTCGAGCAATAAAGTTGATTGATTTATAGGTCTGACTACTCCAGTACGTTCAACGAACCAGCCAGCACACTGGTAATGACGTCAAATGCAAACAGCCAATAGCATATCCACACTTTTACTCCTGTTCCATCCGGGACCTATTTTTCTCAGAATGCAATGGAGACGAAAAGAACTGCCATTTTAGAGGACGTTGGGAAAATATTGTTTTTCAAGTCTTAATCTAATCAATTAATTAATCCATTTCAAGTCACATACTAATAAATTAATTGTAGTTTACTAGTAAGTGAGATTTAAGAATGCCTCGGTGTGCCTTCCAAAATATTTTGTAAAATGCATTCAAGAAAGTACTTAATACATAATACTGAGTAAAGTGCACTAATGAGTTTAATTAGCTTACCCCTGACAATGACTCTGATCACGGCGCCATTTTCTGGTTCTCCATCATAATAGCACCTGTACACCCCCTCATGCAGAGTGGGATCGGCCCCGCTGATGACGTAAGTGTTGCTACTAGTCGTAGTTGTCTGTGAAATATTCATTTGGTAAAATCGAGCAATGAACACACATATGTCCTTTGTGATTAAACAAAACTTATGAATGAAACATATGCATGGATAAAGTCATTTGAATGTTTATTCTTAAAAGGCTTACGTTCCTTACATATTTTGCATAACGCATACTCAAGATTATTGTCTATAATGTATATTTAACAAACTAACAAACAAACAAAGAAATCAGAAGTAACGGTAGGATGATAGACAGAAAAATAGATTGTTGATTATTGAAACAAGGAATCAAATCTCACCACCCCATTTCGATTCCATCGGACCGATTTGAACTGAGTCTGCTGCGCCGTCATGCGGATTGTTGCGGTATCGCCGCGGTTCAAGGTCAATGAGAAGGTCGGAGGAATAAAGGAGGCTACCGGGTAAAAAAAAAGGAAACATGAAAACTACAGTACTTTACAGTGACGTAAAATGCGTTTCAAGCCTCACAGACAAGGCTTCCGCCCCAGAGGCGTCGTCAAAAAGTTACGTTTTCAAAACAAGCCGGGATCGTATCGTACAAAAATCATTTGTTTCAATTTTTTTGTAAAGAGCAAAGATTTTCTACCTGATTCGTACATCTTCACAGCCGCCACTTCTTCTCCCCCGGCAGAACATTGGAAGCCGCCGATTCGCTCATCTCCCGCGAAGGAGAAAAACATGAGGTCCTCTCCTGGCCAATCAGCTTCGTCCCCTCTCAGCCCCCGACTGAAGGACATCCGGGGTAACCCCGGGGCCGACAGAGCGTCGAACGTCGCTGTGTAGGGCGTGACGCATTTCAGGTACGTGTAGTCTCGCGAGGGTGAGCCGAGAACGAACGGGAACTTGTTGATGACTGTGATGTCTATAACGGCTCCTAGATATGAAGACAAAATATAGGCGAATGTTCAACATCACTTTGGTGAACTTTTAACTCAGAGAAAATATGTAGTTGCCTCTATACTATAACTATAACCTCATTCACTATATGAAGCGCGATAAATTACTGCAGTCCCAAGGGAAGCTGCTGGGAGCAATTACGTTTTTTCACAGGCTAATCCTATAAATAATATTAATAATAATGAAACCAAGGACATTCCTTGATAAAACCAAGAAAGAAACAAACCACACAATCATTTTAAAAAATACATGAAAGCTGTATGTTATATTGAGTCAAATGAAATTAAATAATAAACTAGTTGATGCTGCTGGAAAAATAAGACTCTTTATGTAAACGGACGATTCGGTTAACGTTACTATAAGTAACTGAACAATACATACGTTTGTTTGCAATAACATACAGATTGAAAAATGACATTAATGTGACGTCTTTTTGCTAAAGTACACTATCGCAAACACTTTCTCTCTCTTTAAGAATGCTTAAATACAATTTCCTCCACTTTCTCTTCTCCAAAGTTGCTCCGTGTGCCTTTACCCTCTTAACCTACTTCTATGTCTGACATTTCTGGCCAAAACTCAAAATGTAAGAGTATAGACATTGTACAAAATATTTGATATCGCCGCCATTTTTGTCAAATCAAGGCCCCCCTAGCCCACACACTCGAGTGCTCTTGTACATAAACACGTGATCAGATCCGGCTCTAACAATACAACATCTAAAATCCATCTGAAATCGCAGATGCCACTTGACCAATAAGCACCGCCCTTGAAGAGACAAGACGTCACCTTTTGGTGAGAGGATTATGATAAAGAGCTCTTGATAGGTCAATAAGTCGCGCTCCATCTCGTTGCTAAGCAACGGTGGAGAACAAAGAAATCAATAGACCTATCGTTCACATATTACCCACTATTCGGGACCAATTTTCCAGTTTTCTTCCAGATGACTTGTTTTCATATTTATAGAGATATTTGGGGTGAAAAACGATACTTTTCATATGAAAAAATTACTTGTAAAAACTGGCCAGCCTAAATTTTGAGTCGATCCCTCTCTTGTAGTCATCAATACTCTACCAACGACGCTGTTGATTGAAATAGATGTCGTTTGCGTGGTTTTATATTACGCGCATGACTCTCTTTACTTGGCGACATCGCTATAGATGAGATGAAAAACAATGAAAACAGGATTCTGAAAAACTTGAAAAGGCTCATCAGTTACAGCTGGTTACGCGTATGTGGCAGAACAAGCGCGTTACTAGAGGATGTCCCCATAACAACAGTTTGTGACTGTACTTGATGGCAACAGGGACAGAATGTTAAAAAGGCATCCAAAACAATTTCAAGGTTAAGAGTAAAACACTAGCGACCTTAATAACAGGCTCAATGAGTCGGGCTCTTTTGGGGTTTATGATGTGATTTTTTTTTAGATGGCCGATGACGATACCGTGCTAAAATCCGGAGGGTCCGTGGTGACAGGAGAATACACTACAGGCACAAGCTTAACGTACATGTAAAGTTAATCGTATTGTTAAATTGTATCTTTAGCGGAGTAGTAAGTTGAAAACAATGTGAATTGCGAAATAAAATCTTCTAGTAGCAAGAGAGTTTCTTTAGCCTGAATGGTTGTGTTATCTGTTGGAAGCTAGACTTTAGCTCTAACTGTTAGTATAGAAATTGATAACTATTACTATAGTATTAGAGCTTGGTGTAGCGCATCGACAATGCTGTGCACATACTGTGTACGCAGAAAGGGTAGACAAATAAATGAATAAACAGGTACACTCACCACATGTTGACCAGAGAAGGATAAAGGTGCTAGAAAAAAGAAAAAGGTGAGTCATTTTGAAATCACATCGAGAAATATGTTTGTACAGGGACACTGTTCCGTGTACTAGGTCGCGACTGGTGGCGAATTGTGCTGGAAACTTGTGGATGATGTGCTTTAGTGCGCATGAGCGAAGAGGGGGTACTTTTGGACATCCGTAAGTTGTCGTTGTTGCGGTAAACAAGAGTCGTTCGTTACGGTTGGATAGATGGCAAGGGTAGGGATCGTCTGAAAATATCGTTTTGCGTCAAGAATAAAAGATTACGCGAATCTCTTAGGCTCAAAGGGAAATTAGAGAGAGGATGGATGGATGGATGGATGGATGGATGGATGGATGGATGGATGGATGGATGGATGGATGGATGGATGGATGGATGGATGGATGGATGGATGGATGGATGGATGGATGGATGGATGGATGGATGGATGGATGGATATAAAGTACAAAATGGATCTAGAAATGCAAAAATCTTAAAAGTCTATCTACCAAACAAAAAGGGCCAACATAAGTCAATCTGCAATATCTTGTGCTACAATCTGGTACTAGTGGTAGGGCTAATTGTGGGTTTCAGTAACTGCTGTTTGCAAACATATCGCTAGGTGTCGCGCCTACACCGTGACCTGGTGTCATGTGACACGTATTTGTTGACGATGAGGTCACAGCTAAAAATGGGAACTTTTATTACCCTATTTACACCTGGCTGCATCACTTTTAACGACGTGTACGAACTTACAGACGTTCTTAAAGAGAGATCACGGTTCCGAAGGTACGTAAACTGAAGTTTCTAACCTGTAGGTTATGATTTTGCAAGTCTTTTTACCCTATATGCTAGTCTTCATTCACTCGATGTCGATACCAAATTTATGTTTCAGAATCATGCAAGATAAAGATCTAGAGTTGTTGTATAACACGTTTCATGCTAAGACGCAGTAAAGAAAGGACTGAGGGCTCGTTTAAAACATCTAACTTATTTTCACCTATATGTAAGCAGCTGCTTGTTGGCGTTAAATTGCAGAAAGAAGATCACTTCTTAAAATAGTCTTTCAATTTACTTCCGGGTTGGGCGTTTCAAGTCAATACAATAATTGTTCCATGTAATATAAGACAAAGGAGGGTCATAGAACAAAACGATTTAGACGCTTGCAATTCACTGATATTCAAATTCTAGGAGTAATCAAGTTAGGCGTTTCTATTCTGCTATAAAGCTAAAGGTGTTGAGCTAAAGAGTAAATTCTTACCTTCACCGAGAAGGTTATGTTTTTTATTGATAGTATTATACCAGACTAACTAGAGCGTTACTCTGTGTGTGTCAGTGCTTGATAAACATTTCACTCAGATATCAAATGCACCTGTAATATTACAAAGTTCTCAGAAATTTTACAGGCAATTTAGAAAAAAGAAACTTTCAGAATCTCAGCAAATACCCAATCTGGTGGTAATGATACTTGAAGTTGAACCATATAGAGATGAAACTACTATAGTTATCAGCTTAACGTTACTCTCTGTGTGCAAGGTAACTCTTTTTGATTAAGTTGAAAAGCAGAATCTCATCATATTTTTACCTGCATTCATATTTTTCTACAGATTGCAGGGCGTACCACGTACATACTGCGTATTCAGATCCTTCTGTAAATTTCTAAACCTGCGTTATACAACTAATTTTGGTTAACAATGTCCACAGATGGGCGTGTTCCGTGGTTGCCAGGTAACCCTGGAGCTGACAGGTGTGACACTCCCATATAAGGAGAAGAAGAGGCTGAGAGAACTGGTCACACAGAATGACGGCATCATCTCTTACATCATCAACAAGAAGGTCAGAGGGCAACTGGTGTATTGTCAAATGGATGAAATCACATGAAAAGTGTGCTTGAGTCAGTAATAAGATCCGGCCAGCAAAATATAAACTTAAGAATCTGTGTAAGAAAGTCTTTTTAAGAGTTGGCATGATGACACACTGCTTACATTTCGGCCAAATTTGTTAATCGCCCGAAGGTTGTTAAGTCAGTTTAAAAATTACCTGAAAATCTACCCTATCACATTGCACAAGTGGTATGCCTAAATACCTCAACCGCCCTCAACCCCCCTCAACCGCCCTCAACCTCCCACTTCCTGGGCTAATATGCAGTGTACAATTGTGCTAAGAACCCTTGTTTACACTCTGTATACATTGTCTATACGATTATAAATAAAAATCACACAGTAACGTCTAAGTATTTGCGAGTTTTTTCAAGTTACAACTTTTAATATATCATAAGTGGAGTTACCGTCTTTAGGGAGTGATACACCCCGCAAAATATCCGCCCTAAAGTATTGAGCGCTAAAATCCACCACCAGAAACATGATGTTTAAAGAGGTTTCCCTCTATATCTGCTGAGTTTCCGTGCTGCACAAGCTTTTTTACTTTACGTATACTTATTTTGACTTGAAACTTACGGCACGATGCGTTCGACGTAAACAAACAAGATGGCGGACCCTGTTCCTCGGGCGCACGGCGCGCCGTAAAAAAACTGGTAAAACGTCAGAGTTACAGTAATTTTCTTATTTATAATCGTATAGACAATGTATACAGAGTGTAAACAAGGGTTCTTAGCACAATTGTACACTGCATATTAGCCCAGGAAGTGGGAGGTTGAGGTATTTAGGCATACCGTTGCACAAGACTTGCCGTGATCTTCAAACGTCTGTCAATCTCTAAAAGTTACAAAGTGAATGAGAGGACACTGACTATATTGCTGGTGAAAATGTGACGTTTAGAGGTACTTTAACCAGTAGCAGCTGCTGTGTGATGTTAACCTTCTCCCTGCTGCCTAACCCTGTAACCGATACAAATTTGGTGCCAAAAGGCAACTCAGCAGGGAGAAGGTTAAGCAGTACTAGGAGAAAAGAATCTTTTCTCCTAGTACTGCTTAACTTTCCATTTTAGAAATATATCATGCCAACTCTTCAATTATTTTCAAACTCCCAGACATCCTTGTTGGTACTGGGGAGTGCAGACAGGACGGAATGCTACAAATGCAGGACCGCAGTGAAACTCGGGCTGCCCGTGGTTTCCCTCGACTACATCGAGGCCTGCGTACAGGCGGAGGAACTGCTCGACACGGACAACTTCCTATTGGTCGGAAAGAGCGTCGCTGACGAGTTTTCTACGGGCAAAATTGCAGGTACAAAATTTATCTCTTTAAATAGCCAAACTGCCATTGGCTACTAGTAATGAAGACACTAATCTTAGATCTCTTAAGTATACGACAAATATTAATACAACATGATCTATTTGCCGCAGTGGTGGTTTTATGTTCGTGGTGTTTGTAGTAAGCTGTCACTGTAAAATCATCTCACTACAAACACATAACTTATTGTTAATTCCAGTACTATCATAGTTATTTCAACTGCATAGACCTCTTTCCCGTCCTACAACAAAATGAAGTCCCCATGAACTTACAATAACTTGACTTACAGTAAAAAGTAATGTCTTCTATACACAGCTTGTACTTTCCAATTCCAGGACTCGTGTGTTTCTACATGTATGTACAATGTATTCATTTTTTGGTTATTCTGTTTATTATAATATTAAAATATGTAATTATATTATGTACTTTATTTTTCAGCCCCAAGAAACCTGAAGCAAGGAGAAGTAAAGAAGGTGACAGTCGACATCAACAAGATCAAGTAAGGCTTCATATTCCAACCAATCAGAATCTTTCAGTTTAATTGAGTTAATGAAGCAGGAAACTTAGTTCTTGAGAACTTTCCTACTGTCACAGATACAAAAGTGGCCATGGGATGTTTTGGTTGTAAATGTCTACTTTCAACTGAAAGAAAAAACCAAGCTGACAAAATTAGCTACCATTATATTTCCAAGTTGCCTCCAGCCAAAGCAAATCAGCATGTACTAGCTTTTTTTGTGTGTGTGCAGTATTATAAAGCTTACAATCAGTCTTTAACTTCTTGTAAGCATTTTCAGTTAACAGTCGATTATTGTGTTCACCATTTTAAGGGTGTGGAAGGAAGGAGGAAAAGGTCCAGATGGAGCTTTTAAACAAGACTCCTCTGGAGGTTCCACAGCAGATCCTCTGCTAGTAGATGGAAGATTTGAGGTGGCCAAGTATGTCTTCTTACAGGTGAGTAAAGTCTTAAGATGTAAGTCTCAGGTAAGGTTATTTTGTTTGTTTCTTTAAGATCTGCCTGCCCTGAATCTTTTAAAACTGCACAGAAAACGTATCTAAAATGTAAACTTCTACATGGTGTGTTGTACATTTTTCTTCGTAATGATCTCCTTTTAAAATAATAATAATAATAATAAATGGTTTATTGGTCAAACATTACCCGTGCAATCGCAGCCTTTCATAGCGCTGAATTGATGCAGGGTTTACAATATACAATACAGGGTTCACATAATACACATGATATATGTTTGCTCCACTTTTTGTGAAACTGTCGCAAGGGTCTGTGTGGCTGCCATTCGGCGCCACCAGGTGACCTCAATACGACTTTCCCCAACCGAAGTTAGGTACTCATTCACACCTGGGTGGAGTGAGAAAAGGCGTGTAAAGTGCCTTTCCCAAGGGCACAACGTCGGGCCGCATGTCCGGACATGTCCGGGGTACGACTCGGGATCGAACCCGGGTCTCACCGTTTCATAGTCGAACGCTCTACCACTACGCCACCCGACGCCACTAAAAGAGAAGTCAAACCCAACAAATCCAGGTCTAGCCAGTTGATATTTCACATATTGTTTCACATATTGTCACACTTTGCCTTAAGTTTGTCATATACTTGTGAAAAGCCTTCAGAAAAGAATTTCAATGTTTATTAATTGTGAAAATCTCTGATCTTCCCAAGCAGAAAGGTCATGATAAAGTCAAGAAGAAGGGTGCGGCTGCACGTGTTGTGCAGGTGTTGGAGCTACAGGTGGCATCAGGTGAACCTGACAACTCAAAAGGGGAGGTCAAGTACAGAGTCATGACACAGGTGAGATACATGTAACTTCTTACTAGCACGTCGGCAGAACGTACCGCGCCTGCGCAAAACCCTGATTTTTCACGTTTTTCGTTGGATGTTTGGTCAACGTTGCATCAAAATTTTGCCTGTTACAGACGATATGTTTTCCTATACAACATCTGAAAACTACAGACAGGCTGTCAACCTTATATGCTGTAATACAACCTTATATGAAACGTTCTGCCAAAGTGCTATGAACAATACATTACGGGTTTCGCGCAGGTGCAGTACGTTCTGCCGACGTGCTCTTCTTACTGGTTGTGAACTACTGTAAAAATTTGAATTCATTTGATTTAGTTTCACGGGAGATTAAATTCGTAGTTCAGTAGCAAAACAAAACAATGGAAATTAATATTTCTGGCAAATTTACCATGGATAAGTCATCATGAAAACTGCAAAAATTAAACCACCACAAACATTTCAAGATTTACACGTCTGACTATTTCATACAAATGTGGATTTGCCAGTTTAGGGTTAACTCTCCTGTAATACCCCTGACAGGAGACAGGGGGCGCTAAAGAGTACAGGTATGTGGAGACAGCAGGTGAGGCTGTACAGGTGTACAGTATCCTGTACGACAGGTGCACCAAACATCCTCACAACTACCACAGGCTGGCACCTGATGGGGACGCACCCTGGACAGTTGGATCACCACAGCTGCATCAGGTCTGTTGAAGATTTGTTTTAACACATTTGGCTTCTTCTCGTCTCTTGGTGATGTTGAATATACATATATTGAGATGGGTTTGATTAACACAGACTTAAGTCAAAATGCCTAAGACATGTGAACTCTTGAATAAGGCATAGATTTGTGAGAAGTTCTGGTAAAAGTTCTGTCTGTCTGCCCATGTACATGTAAAGATGTTGCGTGAGGTTGAAGCCCACCCCTCCAGTGTGTCCCCAAGTGTGCTGGCTCTGGTGGACTCACTCTGGGAGGAGACACTGGGGAACCTGGCACAGCTACTCTCTGGAGAGGTACTCAACATCAAACTGGACCAGGTAAGACAGCTTGACTCAACTTATGTTTAGTACCAGTTCTCCTCTGACACTTGAACCACATTGGCAGCAAAGAAGTGTCTGTCTTGCATAATGCAAATCAAATCCTTATTACAGGCTTGTATAGTATACAAAATTCTTATTTTTCAATGTATATTCAAGTTAATTCATGTTGTTTGACCCATTTGTATGTTTGTAAAAAAAACAACTATGTATCATAATGCATGTTCTGTATGTTTTATTTGCCTTGATACCTTCAGAGGAACTTGCATATAAAGAAATTATTGATTTTTCACAATGTAATACTGCCCTTTGATAATATCAGTGATCTGTCTTCTTTCTATCAATTCAAAATACTTTTACTGAGAGGAATTTATTAACAAAATCTCAAAATGAAATTTTAGTTAGTTATCATCACAGTTTAGTAATCTTTCTTTTTAATTCTTTGAGAATAGTTCTCACTTTACACAAGTCTCACACACATGTACCATCTGCAGAAAGAGATGTTAAGTTTTTGTGAAATCTTACATTTTTCTTGATCAATCTTGTGTAATGCTTTATTTATGAAATTATGAAACTAACAGTGAGCATTTTTTCTTTCTCAGATTGACAAGGCAGAGGCACTACTCCTTCAGCTGAAGCAGGCTGTGGAAAGGAAGGCACCAAATGACGAGCTACAGAAACTGTCCTCGGAGTTTTACAGCGCCATCCCTCACCGACCTGAACACAAGGATACCATCAAGAACAAGAGGGAAATAGCACGCAAACAGGACATGTGCCAGGTATAGTATAGAAACAAGACATGTCAGGCTTCAGTTGAACTATTGCCTAAGAAGCAGACTTGGAAACAGGCTTCAGTTAAGTGATAGCCTAGAGACAGGACATGTTAGGCTTCGTTAGTGATAGCCTGGAGAAATGTATACGTACAGGACAGTCAGGCTTCAGTTAGATGATAGCCTAGAAACAGAGATGTCAGGCTTCAGTTAGGTGATAGCCTAGAAAGAGACATGTCAGGCTTCAGTTAGGTGATAGCCTAGAAAGAGACATGTCAGGCTTCAGTTAGGTGATAGCCTAGAAAGAGACATGTCAGGCTTCAGTTAGGTGATAGCCTAGAAAGAGACATGTCAGGCTTCAGTTAGGTGATAGCCTAGAAAGAGACATGTCAGGCTTCAGTTAGGTGATAGCCTAGAAAGAGACATGTCAGGCTTCAGTTAGGTGATAGCCTAGAAAGAGACATGTCAGGCTTCAGTTAGGTGATAGCCTAGAAAGAGACATGTCAGGCTTCAGTTAGGTGATAGCCTAGAAAGAGACATGTCAGGCTTCAGTTAGGTGATAGCCTAGAAAGAGACATGTCAGGCTTCAGTTAGGTGATAGCCTAGAAAGAGACATGTCAGGCTTCAGTTAGGTGATAGCCTAGAAAGAGACATGTCAGGCTTCAGTTAGGTGATAGCCTAGAAAGAGACATGTCAGGCTTCAGTTGGATAATAGCCCCAACAGATCATGTATATCAAACAACATTATATTCTAGCTGCAAAGAATTCTGACAGAGGCTATTTGCTAATATTAAATTTTGTAGTTTTCAATGCGTATTATAATTATGTTACATTATAGAAGATAACCTTAAAATTTATGACCTACATGTATATAGAGAGCAGTCTTGTACTTAATTATATGTTGAAGACTTAGTGTACAACATTTTACTGTTGCACTCTTGTCCTAATTCTCTTGGATTGTTCCTTTCCCAGCTGATCAGAGACATGGTAAGCGTGAGCGAGGCCACGAGCTGGACGTCTCGTCCGAGCGCCGTCGCCAGGTACCACGCCCTCAGGTGTAACATCCAACCACTGGCCAGCGACAGCGAAGACTATCGTACTCTGGAGTTCAGGATTCGCTCCAGTCAAGAGAATGGGTAAGCAGCCTTTGTATCTATATTTATGCTACATAAACTTGATGTCATACAAATTTGCATAAATTACCGTCTTGCAATAGGACACTTTCTGACAAAACTCCATATTGTGTCCATACTAATTAACTGCAACATTGGTATTTTCTTACTTACTCTGTAATATCATAGAAAGAATAGCTTCTTTACGAATTGTAAAAAGATTGGTACTTTTTTTTATTCACATATTTTTAATGAGTATTAGGCAGGAAGCACAGTTGTTTATATGACGCCTTCTACTCAAAAACACAAATATAAAAGCAAGAGTAAAATACAGTGACAAAATACATACATAGTTACAAAGTGGGTAAAAGAAAATGAGTACAAATTGGTACAGATAAGATAAAGTTAAACTTTTCTTGTTATTTACAGTGGGCCGCCCATCAAAGTGGAAAACGTGTTTAGGGTGTGCCGCTCCGTGGAGGAAACTGGGTTTACCTCTACCATCGGTAACGTCCAAACCAAGTTCCACTCCTCACAGGTAAACTCACTCTTTTGTGACACATTCCCATAGATCATTACATAATACAAAATAAATCAAGCAACTGGATAGATTCTTTAAAAATTCAGACATTTCAGATAGCATCTGCTATCTTTCATCAGTGACTGAGAATGATCAGATGTATATAAATCAATGAGTAAAAATAAACAGCATTTTTTGCATCTACATGTAATAGCATTTTTATTTATATATGTACAACATGTAAAGGTAAACATTTTGTATTTGCTTGCAAATGTTACCTTTCTGGTCTTGCAATATTTTTGTTACTTGCAAACCTGTTTTTTTGTCTATTGCAACATGCTAATAGAATTGCTGTCTGTATTCAAAGTGCCTTCAATATAGCTTTTTTACTTACTCTGTTGTCTCTTTTGTATATTTTGCAGGCACAGAACTTTGTCGGCATTTTGTCCAGGTATGCAAAACTTGGGAATGAATCAAGGAATGGACTATAATGCGATTAAAGTATAAGTATCTTGTGTAAAAGTGTTCTATTTCACAGTATTACACCTATAACGTTATCTAATGTTAGACCATCATTAATTGTTTGTCACTAATATTTTTTATATATGAGCTTGAAATCTTTGTTGTCCAGAGGTTTACTGCTGCCCAAGGTCGTTGTTGATGACTATGGTGGAACGAGAACTGACGCAGGCATGCTGGGACATGGCATCTACTTTTCTGACGCAAGGTAAAGGTTGTTGCTAATTTTCTTTTGAAAACTTTACTATGTGTAGTTTGGCACAAGAAATA
Organism: Branchiostoma floridae x Branchiostoma japonicum; assembly: GCA_013266295.2. Classification (NCBI taxonomy): domain Eukaryota; kingdom Metazoa; phylum Chordata; class Leptocardii; order Amphioxiformes; family Branchiostomatidae; genus Branchiostoma; species Branchiostoma floridae x Branchiostoma japonicum. Next base: position 7,420,327 of record CM023825.1, on the reverse strand, counting down.
CAAGGATTTAGAAACAAAATCCCTATTGTAGTAAATCTTTCCATGTTTTCTGTGGAAATTTTCGATACATGGTGCTGAAATGCCTTCCATTAAGTTGGAAATTTAGCTCCAGAATAGGGCAAGACCCCTTGCAGCTTTCTTTTATCCTGCAAGGTATATCTTACCACAAGATGATAAGAAGTCAAAAACTTTCACAGCTCTTTGAAATATTTAAGAGTTGTTGTGAAATTCTTTTTTTTTTTTATTATTGTGAATTTCTGTGCATATTCAACTGTTACTCCCTCCCAGCCTGTGGGAGACCATTTTGACCTCCAATTGGTGAGGTAAAAGGCAGTGGAAGAAGAGGAATGGGCTCTGTTTTCCAATACCGTGCCCCAGACACAGTGGATTAACAACCCACTGTCCTTACGGTCTCAAAAAGGCCATGGGACTACCTTTACGTTTACCTTTTACTTAAACTATAATTGTGCTTTCTGTTTTACGCAATTTTTAGCCAATGTTTCAGTGACCATCTGTAACCTTCCTCAGGACAAATCTGACTGGTTCACATTGCACAGCGCAGGTGTCACTGCTGTAGATGCGTTCCCAAATGTCACCGAAATGTTGGCTGAATAAAAACACTTAGTTACTATAAAAGAGTCTCAGATATTCAGTGACTTAACAACCTAATGAAATTATTCACGGATATTGTGCATTCTTCCAGCACCAGTGCCAAGTACTCCTCTCCTAGTAAGACCAGAGGTGCGAGGTACATGGTTGTGAGTGAGGTGGCGTTAGGGAGGTGTAAGGATGTGTACCAACAGGACACCAGCCTAACACAACCACCACAGGGCTACAACAGTGTGCATGGAGTCAGGGGGACAGATGACGTTCCTTCAGAATTTAAGGTAGGGAGATTCAGCCATGGATAATTTCATCAGGTTGCCAAGAGACTGTATAATAAGGTTCTTTATTTAACAAGTTGGGGTTTTCACATGGGATGTTTTAGTGACTTTCTGTCATCTTCTTCTGGGCAACACTGACTGGTTCTGATATGTATTGAAGCTAGGTGTCGCTGCTGCAATATTACAAATACGTTCCGAAACGTATTTGTAATATTGTCAAGAAATTTGTAAAGGTATTTGTAAAGGAAATTGTAATATTAGTGATATATACATATTAAGGACAGTAATGAGAGGATAGAAAGTACAGTAATGATAAAAGTTTCAGTTGGGTCATGTAGGGAGAATCATGTTTGTTTGTTTGTTTGTTTTGCATAATTAGTAAATCACCTTTAGGTGTAACACACCTGTGCCAGTTTTGTATAATGAGTACACGCTGCATAAGTTATGAAATATTGAAAATGTTCTTTTGTTTCAGGATAATGAATATGTCATCTACAATGTTCAGCAGCAGAAAATGAGGTATGGTACTAATAAATGATATTCTGTAAAAAATAAAGTTCTGGTACAAAATTAATGTATGCATAAGACACAACTTCATACAAATAAATGTTATCCTTTCTCCCAAGTTATTCTGAAATGGTGTGGAAAGGATTTTAAGTATCAACCAATTCCCAATGTGGGTGTTTGTTTACAGTGTTCTGAGCAGTAACAAATGATAACTTTAGTATTTTTATGTTACCTTCGCAGAAGGAAACATATTGTATTTGCTCAGTTTCTTCTTCCTCTTCTTCTCCAAACACATAAAAAACACAAATATCTTCACAAATACAGGTTGTAAACACTTGAAATTCGGTACACTGGTAGGGTGGTACATAAGGAACTGAACCTTGGTCATTGTGTCCCACATAGATGTAAAAAAATGATTTTATTGGGAAAAAATGGGTGAAAAAAGTTGCATTTTAAGCCCAAAATCGAACTTTAGAACCCATTTCGAATTTTAGAACCCACGTTCGAAGTTCGACGCCGGAGTTCGACAACCCCGGGTGAATGACCTCACGAGTTTGGAACAGGCCATCCAGACGGGGGTGAGGAGAATAAAACTCCATACCAAGGAGCAGGTTGGAGAGAGAAAGAGAGGCCTCATTTAAGATACAATCGCTATTTTGATTGTCTAAACGGGAAATCACGTTCTTTATGGGAACGTGGGTGATCTTGCACCAAGGAGAAGCCGCCGTTGGTGTTGTGTTCCCCCCAGCTACATCTAAATCATGGCGTGGGCTGCTGTTGACACCAAGGTCGATACGCACCTATCTTCCACCGTGGACGGTGAGTTGTGCTGACCTCCAGTGTAAAATGTTGTCAGAAATACGGTTGTCAGAAGTAGGGACTGTTGTTGTGGGCGTCAGGGATTGATCTCGACTGGTAGAAATGTACATTTTTGTCCATTTTGCAAATGCGGGACGGGCGACATTGAAGCTTTGTTTACATGCATGATTTCTACGTAACGTTACGTATGCACCAAACCGATCGCGAGGCAAATTGTATCGGGTTTAGTCCAAAGAATACTCACAAAAATGTTAGAATATTGGGCTGATATCCTTTTGGGTAGAAAGTTATGAAACATTTGGCGGTTTTTCGGTAGATTTATCGATATGTCCCTTCCGTCATATCTGCATATTTTACGCAGTGGGGGAGGGGGGCGTGTGTTCAGTGATTCGAACGCTACAAAAAAAAAAGAAGAGAAAATACCAGGCTGAGATCCTGTTGGGCAGAAATATGATCAAACTTTGGCAGTACCTTTGTGTATGGTCGATGTTGTTCCATTTGAATATTTAAGTCTTGTTCCATTCGTTCTAAACGGGCGTGCTATTAAGATTATAGAATTGGTTCTGTTGAAATTGCAGGAGTACAAACAGACAGTGGATATATAACTTATAGGATTGTCAGGTGCAAAATGTTGTGTCAAGGGCAAAGTGTGCACAAGTCATTTAGATTCTGTGTCTTTTTTCACTAATTAATCTACAATTTCTCTGATTTATTTTTATGCTCAGCTTTGAAATGCCAAATCTTTTTTTTTTTCTATTCTCCAGATGGACTAGCCTGGGTACCATCCTGGTTAGTTTACGTCCGCTCCCACAGTCGCTATCGATAGCGACTGTGGGAGCGGACGTAAACTAACCAGGATGGTACCCAGGCTACAGATGGACCTCTCCTAGAGAACTTGCCATGAGAAAGTGACCCGGGAGGAACCAGACAGACCCAGCGATCCACAGGATGATACAGCACATGGTCCATTAAAAACTAAAAACACATGTATTTCTTTTCTTGAGTAAGTATTCAATGTGTGTGTTAGTTGCATAGTAGAAAATACATGTACCCAGTATATGTAAGCCATACAAGTTTATCTAATATATATGTTTCACCTCACCTCACCAGTCCCATAGCTGTCATGTCACAGCCGTCAGGGCAATGTGGCTTCCAACAAGAGTTTAGTTTCATTGTATTTGTACAAGTCATATATAATTTCCAAATTTTGACACAGCAGTGTAGATGTTTACATTGCAAGTACATGTAATTATTAAAAAAACATGTCATTGATTTCATGTGTAGTAACTCTTCTACTTTGTTCAAGGCAGTGAAAGAAGAAGTAAAACCCAACGAAATTAGCATGATATATATCGTACAATGTAGTATGAAGTGTACGTAGGAATTAGTTCTTGATAGCATTGTATTTTTCATAATATGTATAATGTTTCATCTTTTTTGTAATTAAAGCGGTCAAGAAGATTAAAAGTCGTTGACTCATGCTTCAATCTTTGGTCTTAATTTATTATATGTATGTATGAAGAGATGATATAAGTGAGAACTTCATGCACTTGTGTCATTAGCCTCTGTTCACCTGAAGAAGCCACACAGGCGAAACCGGTTGTGTGACAGGCTGAATAAAAGTTCTAAACGGGAACTATGCGGCTCCAGATGTCTTACTGAGGGACGACTGCGTGTGCAAGATGTCGGTTAGCTTGAGGAATGAATCCCTCTACTATATACTATGTATGAAGAGATGGTAAGATTGAGTGTGTGTGTTGGGGGATCATTTTTAACTTCATTCTAAGTGCTATGTTCCTAAATAAGACTAGGGCTTTGGGCTCCACAGTGAATATACATGTAGCACTTACCGTTAGTTTATTTATAAAAGTCTGTAATACGAGCTAATGCAGAATCCTTTTAACTATTGATAAATTGACTCCTCTGTATCTACAGTTGTATAACACTACCTGTGAGTCTATCTAAATAAAAGTTCCCAAAATGAGCTAATGCAGAATATTCGTCTATGTACCCATCCTTACCCAATGAAATGGTAGGTGAGACCATGCGAAGGTAACATCCTGCATTTGCTTGCAAATGTTACTTTTCTAGTTTAAATTGTATTTCCCATTGTTCCAGATATCTAGTGGAGTTCTCATTGCCAGGTGACCAGGTGACACCTGCAGATGAAGCTGCATACCTGCACCTGCAAACACCTGAAGTGGATGTAGAGGAAGAGGATGTAAACAAGATCTGTGAGTGCTGTAAAATTAGGGTAGGATTAGGTGTAGAATAGATTTTATTTCACAATCATTTAGAACAATGCCTTGAAAACAAAATGTGACTATGGAAAATTGAACATGGCATCTAACAGGTTATATTGGAAGTATAATAGGGATTTCAATTCTTGTTTTCATGTCACTTAACAAAATTTGATAGGGAACAATTTAGCTCTAGGCTTACTAGTACTGTTATTGAATGCTATGCCATTTTTCTGTCGTTTTTTTTAGCCCTTGAAGATGTCCAGAACATTGCTGACCCCCTGGACAAGGTCAAAGGTGGACTGATCTCCAAACAAGGCGAGGAGACACCCATCCCTCTCAAGTCTGTCCATGTCAGGGCTAAACTCCTCGACTTAGCTGCACAGGTAAGCAAAAACAACAACAGAAACAAAATGTTTTAACCACTTGACAATTCTGTAGCACAGCATTGGAAACAGCTGCGCAAATAAAGCCACTGCAAACATTTCGAGATTTACAGTATTAAGGATGGTTAGAAAATGTTTTGTTCTTTCTTAAACAATAAGTTTGGTGTGTTATGTCATTATAATTTCAACTATTTGCTATTCAAATGCAGATTTAGATATGAACTTCAATATATATATTTTATTTGTCTTTTTATTTGTTTTTTCCAAAGTAACAATATATGAAAATAGATTTTAATGGATTCAAAAACACATATTCCCCGACCTGTATCCATTAGAAAATATAAATATATATATCTAATATAAACATGCATATACCACAGTGTAGTATATAGAATATATAAATCATGGAAACATGTTTTGAAGATTGTTTGGCTAAAAGGCTGACATGAAACTGTTTTATGTCCTTTTGTAGGTTGTTGTGTTGCAGTCCTATAAGAACGAAAACAACGTTGCCATCGAGGCGAAGTATGTTTTCCCGCTAGACGACATGGCGGCCGTGGTCGGGTTCGAGGCGTTCATTAACGGGAAGCACGTGGTCGGAGAGGTGAAGGAAAAAGAGGAGGCGCATCGCGAATACCGACAGGCGATCAGCGAGGGACATGGCGCGTATCTCATGGACGAAGAAACTCCTGTAAGATGCTTGATTAATAAAGCTGCAGTAATTTTTTTAACAATGCAATAGTTGGTAGAGTGCTTGCTTTGCATTTGGGAGGTTGTGGATTCAAACCACGGTTGGGTCATACCAAAGACTTTTTAAAGAAATGGTACATTATAACTGCTATAGAAAAGGAGATGGACATGACATGTATACCACCCTATATACTAGTACTGAAAGGTGTGAGAAGGTTTTTAGATGATACAACAGTTACTGTTTATGACACTTTAGTGTCACAACAAGTGTGTTGTTGTTTTTGTAGGATGTGTTTACAGTGAGTGTGTTGTTGTTGTTTTTTTAGGATGTGTTTACAGTGAGTGTGTTGTTGCTTTTTTAGGATGTGTTTACAGTGAGTGTGTTGTTGTTTTTTTAGGATGTGTTTACAGTGAGTGTGTTGTTGTTTTTGTAGGATGTGTTTACAGTGAGTGTGTTGTTGTTGTTTTTTTAGGATGTGTTTACAGTGAGTGTGTTGTTGTTTTTGTAGGATGTGTTTACAGTGAGACTGTGTTGTTGTTTGTAGGATGTGTTTACAGTGAGACTGTGTTGTTGTTTGTAGGATGTGTTTACAGTGAGTGTGTTGTTGTTTGTAGGATGTGTTTACAGTGAGTGTGTTGTTGTTTGTAGGATGTGTTTACAGTGAGTGTGTTGTTGTTTTTGTAGGATGTGTTTACAGTGAGACTGTGTTGTTGTTTTTGTAGGATGTGTTTACAGTGAGTGTGTTGTTGTTTTTGTAGGATGTGTTTACAGTGAGACTGTGTTGTTGTTTATTAGGATGTGTTTACAGTGAGTGTGGGGAACCTTCCCCCCAGAGCCAGTGTACTGATTAAGATCACGTACGTCGCTGAGCTGGCTGTGGAGGGAGAAAACATCTGCTTCAGACTCCCTGGCAGCGTCGCTCCCTGGCAGGTCTGTTTATCCAGAATTTTGTTACCACGACAACATTACTTTATTTGTTCCTGTTCAGATAATATGTATGAATCAGTAGCAGAAACTTTCAACTGTTCTCCAACTCAAAGAATTACCGAAATTTTTGACCAAAAACCACTCGGTCTTCGTCAGCGTTCTGGCCTGAATGATTCAGTCATTGCAAAATTTTGGTGACTAATTCTCTGAGTTGAAGAACAGTTTTAAGTTTCTCATAATGTGTTTTACCTAGTAGTACTCAGATGAACTTTCGTGCTTTCATAAATCAGTGTTTGGTCACAAGTGGCTTTCATGAAATTTTCAAGTCTTATAGATTTTAATTAGTTTCCCACAAACACGTACAGAAGGATTCACTGTCTGAGAAGATTCAAAAAGACCTGGAAACAATCAAGGTGGAAAAGGATGCTGGGAAAGAGTTCTCCCTCCAAGTTGCCATGGAGATGCCCTTTGACATCAGGACCATCCAATCACCATCTCATAAAATCAGAGTAAAGGTAAGAGTATAGTATTACCCATGTAGCCCAAACCATTTTGATTCAGTCAAGATCATTATGTTTCTGTTTGTCATTGAAAAAGCTGATTCTGACTTTGAACATTTGCAGTCAGCCAACCAAATAACTAGGTTTTATGAATTCAAAATATGTCATCATAATGCCTGTATTGCATGCTGGGAGATCAAGTCATCTCTTAGTACTGAAGGTAACTGTTATTTTCTTTAATTGGTTAGTCTCTTATTATTCTGCCTCATAGTATAATTATATTTGACAGAATTTTCTCACTTGTTATCATCATCATCATATAACTCTGGGTACTATATAGTACTGTAGTCGCAACAAGTCAGAACGATTAATATAATTATAATTTTTTCTTTATTTCCACCAATCAGAGGACAGCAAGCAAGGCTGTTGTGGAGCTGGAGAAGAACTGCATGCTGGGAGATGGTTTCCTGTTACAGGTGGGGTTGGCGGAGATCCACGTACCCAGGATGTGGGTGGAGCGACACCCCGACAAGGACAGCCAGGTTTGTCAGGGTCAAAAGAAGCAGCGTTTATTTTCACAGATTTCTGTCGCCAAACTTAAATGTTGCAGCCATTGTAACTTTGCATAGTCAGTGTGAAAAATATTAGGTTGCCCAGTTGTGCAGTGCAACCACAGTTTGTTTGGTGGAACCTATTTCTAAATCCAGTGTGCTACCTAAATTTTGCCCCTTTCTCCCATTGGAAACCGTTTATTGAGAAGTACTCTAGGAAGAGCTCACTTCAAGTAAGGGGAAACAACTCTGGGCATCTTTACACTTTTTACCTAAAGGGACTGGAAGGGTCACAGAGCATGCAGCATACATAAGGGGCGAAGTCTGCCATCTCTATTTTGTGTGAAAAACTCTATTGAACTTCATACACAGGCCTGTATGCTGACCTTCTACCCAGAGTTCCAAGCGGAGGTCATGCAAGGTCATGAGGTTATCCTCCTTGTGGATGTGTCCAACTCCATGCGGGGGTCGCCCCTGGAGGCGGCCAAGAAAGTGGCACTGCTCTGTCTCAGCCTGCTACCGAAGGAGTGTAGCTTCAACGTTGTTGCCTTTGGCACAGGTTTGTTCTAAACAGTGTTCTAGCCAGCATCCATCTTTCTGTCATTTGTCGGAATTTTGCTGCTCATGACAAACAAAAATTTTGCCCAATCTATCATCTTTGACGGTCAAAATCGGCATGTAAAGATATAGAAAGAGATGTCATTAAACTAAGCTTAATCAAAATGCAAGATATAGCATGTCAGATGATTTCAAAATTTTCACGGGGGAGCATGAAAAAAAACAGCCATTAGAAAATATAAAGATTTGCCTTTTTTTACCAATTTTCTTTGCAGTATGGGCAAAACACACTTAGATTTTGCTTAAATTGCCATTTTAAGTCACTTAGCATAGACCTCTTTAATCTGTTAAGTTGTAATGTCAGCAGTTTTTAACACTTTATTCATTTTTGTAGGATATGAGGAACTCTTTGCTGTGAGCCAACCCAGAATCAAGTCTAATGTTTCCAAGGCTGAAACTTTTATCCAGGTAGGTGTTCTTCCATTGAGTATATCCTGTTGAATGGGAAGTCTACTTTCAAGTGATTCTGTTTCATCTTTCCTTGGTGCTGATTGGCTATCAGATGAGACAGATCCATTTCAATGATTCTATGTCATCTTTCCTTGGTGCTGATTGGTTGTTGCTTGGGCAGTCTATTTTCAAGTGATTCTATTTCATCTTTCCTTGGTGCTGAATGGCTATCAGATGAGGCAGATCCATTTCAATGATTCTGTCATCTTTCCTTGATGCTGATTGGTTATTGCATGAGACAGTCTCATTTCAGTGATTCTTTTTCATCTTTCCTTGGTGCTGATTGGCTGTCACATTGGCAGTCACATTTCAAGTGATTCTATATCACTTTTTTTCCTTGGTGCTGTTTGGCCATCACAATGACAGTCAAATTTGTACTGTTTTGATTTCGTCTTTCCTTGGTGCTGATTGGCTATCAGTTGAGCCAGTCTCATTTCAAGTGATTCTATTTCATCTTTACTTGGTGCTGATTGGCTGTCACATTGGCAATCAACTTTATACTGTTTTTATTTGATCTTTCCTTGGTGCTAATTGGCTGTCACTGAGGTTATCTCAGTTTATGTGAGATTTCTTATCTCTTAATGCAACACAGCAAACAAGCACTTTCAACTGTTTTTAGGAATAATACATTACCAGTAATAAGAAAACCATAAGACAAAAACAACACGTCTAACCATTTCTTCAATTTTTCTGTCAGAATCTCAAAGCATCAAAGGGCAACACAGATGCATGGAGGCCCCTTCACGGCTTCTTCCTGCTTCCTCCCTCGGGAAAAACACGGAATGTGTTCCTGATCTCTGACGGACATGTGAACAACGCTGACCAGACTCTGAGTGACATCCACGCGCACTACCAGGAAACAAGGGTCTTCAGCTGTGGAGTTGGGTAAGAATCACTCAGAACTGGGGCTGTTGAATCTAAAGGTTCTGGGTTTTAATACCTAAACGATTAAGAATCACTCAGAACATCCCACAATCAAGGTGGCCTTATGTTTAGGGATGTCAACTTGGAATCTAAAGGTTCTGGGTTCGAATCCCTAGCATGGGTAAGAATCTCTCAGAATATCTCACAACCAAGGTTGCATGGTCTCTTGTGGTTAGGGTTGTTGAATGGAAACTAAAGGTTCTGGGTTCCAATCCCTAGCACGTTTTGTGCACTGAGTTTCATTCTAGTTTTGTAGAAGGTTTGAAGTCCAATCTTTGAAGCTGATTTTGGAATAGATTCATGAAAAATACTTTAAATTAACAGAAGTTTCGGAACAAGGAAAAATAATTTTCAAAAAGATGCAGAACCATATATTGATATATATCATTAGTGAATGATAATTCTTGCTGACTTTTTTTTTAGATCTACTTCCAACAAACACTTGCTGCGAGCCTTAGCCAGGGTGGGAGGAGGAGCCTTCGAGTATTTTGATGACAAAACCAAGTCTAAGTGGGAAAAGAAGGTAAAGTTTGTCATTTCTACATTACATCAATTTATATAATAATTATATAATGTTTCTTTATGTAATCTCTATTATTATTTATATCCCTTTGTGTTATATCTCAATCTATCCATATCTACTTCTGATACCCAATTTCATATAATCTATATTTTTAATGTATGTACATGTATACATATGAAACAACACAGTCACTCAGACACACACACACACACACACAATCACATACAGAGAAATGTGCAAAAATATACATGGGCACACACTCATGCACACACACACACACACACAAACTCACACACACACAAACATACACACACATAAACATAGACAATATATTTTCAGTTAAAAACTCAGGTATGTTTAATGTACAACAGTACTGTACAGTATAGATACATTATAGATACTATTGAAATTTAAAACTCCAGGTGAAATCCCAGCTGAGGAAAGCTGCCCAGCCCGGCCTGACGTCCGTGTCAGTTGATTGGCAGCAGTGGGATGATGATGCTCCGCCTCCCGTCCAGGCGCCCAATCAGATCGTCTCTCTCTTCAACGGTTCTCGTCAAGTGGTGTATGGTTACGTCCCACACTGCACACAGGTGACAACATTTTCTCTCTGTCGATGAAGGTTAGACATCCAGGTAATGAGAGGCACAAGGAAAGTGTTACTAAACTACAGATTCCATTAGTCACTGATGAAAAGTAGTGGATGGTACTTGAAATGTCTGACAGTTTTCAAACTCTACCCAGTTGCCTTGTGCATTTTCTCTCTGCTTGCAAACTAGTATTATTGTTACCTTGTGGCTAGTGCTGTTGACTTAGAATCTAAAGGTTCTGGGTTTGAATCTGTACCAGGACCCAATGTTATGCCCTTTGCAAAAGGAACTGAACACCAATTTCTTCAAACTGAACACAAAATTCCCCTAAAATTTTTACATACTGTTCTAGTCTAGTGCAAACCACCATCATGGTAATCTGATACCCTAGTAGTCGTTAATATCAAGATTTGTATGATTTTATTTTTTTATTTTTTATTCCAGGCCACCCTGAAAGCTGTCATTAACAACCGTGAGATCACCACCATGTTGTCCACTTCTGAACTCAGTATCACCTCCGGCAAGGTGGGCAACTTTTTGGCAATGCCTCGGGAGTGGAGCGATAATTCACCTCAAGCATGCTAATGTCATTACCTGACTGTGTAACCAGGAGGTCATACTTTTATCACAATTATAATAATTAGGATAATAAGGATGCAGAATTCTAATGTGTCATATGACTAGCCAGCGTCTGTCTTTCCGTCATTTGATGGAATTTTGCTGCTCATGACGGCAAAACGTTTTGTCCGAGCCATCATCTTTGGACAAAAATCGACATGTAAAGATATGGAATGAGATGTCATTAGACTATAGTAAGCTACCAGCAGAATTTTCCCCTCTAAATACAGGAAATAGCGTTTCAGAGGGTCATGATTTAAAAATTTTCCCGGGTATCATGCCCCTGGACAGTGCTCGACATGATGTTAGTTGTCAAACAAAATTAAGATGACAGAAAAAAAATTCAGGCTGGCTAGAACACTGACTTAATGCTTGTTACAATCATAGCAATTAGTTCAGAAAGCTGAGGAAGGTTGAGTGATTTGGTTGGAAATTTCGGTAATTCTTTGGGTTGGACAACAGTTTAAAGTTTCTCATAACAACACAGGTGTGTTTTTTTTCAGATCCTGCACCAGCTGACAGCCCGTGCTGTGATCAGGGACTGGGAAGACGGGACCCTGCATGTCGACAGGACACACCACGAGGTCAGTCTGTGTTCCTGGAACTAGGAATTAGAGCTGTGTACCTGTATCTTAAAGTCCTTTAAAAGTGGTCTTCACGAACTGTTCCAGTAGTGACACTTGTGCAATTGGGATTTTTTTTAAAAATTAAATGGTAACTGTGTTGTTGTAATTATGTTGCATATCATTGTTGGTGTAATGTAATGACTGTATTGTATTGTATTGTATCGACTGTATTGTATCGTATACATGTATGTTATTGTGTGAATTCCAGGAAGAGGGCTCACCGCTAATGGTAATTCGAATAATAAAAGTCTCAAAGTACCTGTATCTGAACAAAATAAAACACAAGACACCATTTTTACTAAATATGTACATTGCAAAGATGTCAATTCAACAATTTTAAGCACTTGAATTTCATGAAAACTTTGAAATAGACTTGTTTTTAAACTCTCATACAAAGACAACAATTTACCACTATAAAATAGACAGTTGGCTACATTGTGCAACTTTCAGATGATTAGCCAAACTGGTTTAGGTTTAGGTATGGGTCCAGGTCTGTACCTAAACCCATATATTATGTACCTGTACCTAAAATTTGTTTACTAATAGGTATGTGCAAATGTATAGTATTACACATCTCTACTAGGGATCAACGTAGCCTGGTATAGATCAACTCTAACATTACACGTTTTCTTTCACTGTGCTTTGAATGTTTATCTTTTTCTTCTAGACCAAGAAGATGGGACTGAAGCCGTACATTATCAGCCTCAGTAAGGAGTACTCCATCGTCACACAGTTCACCAGCTTTGTGGCTGTGGAAAAGAGAGAAAAGGTGAGAAAAGTTTTGGTGACACCACAGGAGTGGTTCATTATATTGAAATTTCGTACCATAATATGCATTTTGAAAACTCATTTCAATGAGAACGGGTGACTAGAAGTTTGAAAAACCCCTCAGTAATGGATGAAAAAACATCAGATAGATTGACATAGAATAGACATTTTTTGCTTCTTTACATTATAATAGCATACAGTCAAACCTGCCCAAGAAGACCACCCAGTGGACTGAGGTAAAGTGGTCTTCTTGGACAGGTTGTCTTCTTGGGCAGGTTGCATAATGTAAAAAAAACTGTGGACCGGGAAATGTGGTTGTTATGACCAGGTGGCCAGTTTGAAGAGGTTGGGCAGGTATAACTCTATGTTCCCTTGCAATTAGCCTTTGAGCATAAATAAATAGATTATTTTCAAATGATCTAATAGAATATGATATGCTTTGATGTAGGGTGAAGATCTGACTACAGGTGACGGGCCCAGCATTGAAGAACTAGTGCAGAAGGAGAGCGTGGATATCTTATCTTACATGGGATGGCAGAAGGACAAAGGAGAGGAGGATGCAGAACTGTTTAAGGTATGAAGCTTTGAAAAGATCATACAGACTCAGTTTTACAAAAGTCTTTGGATTAAGAAATAGCTGAGGTAGGCAAAAGATGGGAGAATAGTATGAGAGGATGGACAGGCATGACACTAAGGGAAACATTAAGAAGAACAAAAAACTGAGAAGGCTAGCCTAAGGTTGGAAAAAACTGGTTGTCAGATCATGTGTGGTGCCCCAACAGTCGAATAATTATACTAAGGGCTAGATAAGATGAGGTTCTTTGGATTCCCCAATAAATATATGATGGGAGAGTGAGACAAAACAATTTTGGCTTAGTTTAACCTACTCCCTGCTGCCTAACCCCATAACCAGTACAAATTTGGTGCCAAGGGGCTATGTTAGCAGGCTGAAGGTTAAGGTAGAAAATTTTGTGACATATTTTTAGTCTTTACATTCCTTCTGTTGTATAAACTAATAATATAGTTTTATTACATGAATTATAGGGATGATAACAAGTTCTTTTTACCAGGATTTGAATATTGTTGCTTATTTGGAATGAGGAGTCATCGACCAGATTGAATGAGATTTCTTTACTTTTGGAATTTCAATTAGTTTAAAATCCTGATGACGTGCAAATGAATGTCATCCACAAAGTCAAGTATACATGTATCTGTGTCTTACTGTTAATGGTTGTATGTTGCAGCTTTTTGCATTCAGTTACATGGAATGAATTATAATTTGACAATGTATAATTTATAATTCTTGACGGACAGACCAGAGGAAAAGCCCTCGAAGAGAGCTTGGAAGACATTGCCACATTGGATACTGCAAAAAATGAACGCAGTCTACCACCAACCCATCCAACAGTATTACAGGCACGGCTGTCGTTGGCAACGTTTTACCATGACAGATTGAATATGCCAGAAAAGGCATGCCAGATTGCCAGGTCTGCGTTTGACAACGCGATCGCAGAGTTGGATACGCTGAGCGAGGAAAGCTACAAGGACACGGCCTTGATCATGCTGCAGCTGAGAGACAATTTGACCTTGTGGTCTGCAGAGGACAGGGAAGCAAAAACAGCCAGTGGAAAGAAAAAGGTGCTTGTTCCTGATGAGTTGCCTTAGAGTAAAAGTGATCTCGAACCAGATAGAGTAAACCAAACCCCATGAACAGTTTTGGTTTTAAGTATCACTCTCTTTTAATTGCGTTTAATGTGTTTAAGTATGTACTGTTACATGTATGTACGCAATTCAGCCATTGGCTGCCATGTGTTTTGATGAATAAACCTTTCATTCATTCATTCATTCATTCAGTTGAGCTTCTCTTCCACTGGTCGTGACAGGGAAGGCAGACGCTACGTACAGTATTTACAGTCTGGTTCATTGTACCAGATTCAGTGATCTTTTCAACAAGTACAATGAACAATGTGGACCACGGCTTAATGTCCCATGATCATATTCAGGACTGCACCTCTTTCCCATAGCACACCTGTTGGATGAGCGACACAGCTGCGACTCCAACTTATGTACGACTTCTTGGTCCAGAGGCAGGGTCACTAACCACTGAACCATACACACTATGCAGAATGTGAAGTGCATAATACAATTGTATATGAAAATGGGTGTACTGGACAATGAAATGGCTAGAATATATTTCATTCAATACATTATCAACAAGACCAGAAAATTAAACTTCAAATGAATGATTGATTCAAAAGTGATTGTTTCCTTTGTTGCACAGGTTGTAGCAGTAGCTGATTATGAAGATGAGGCTGCCACAGTCAGTGAGATATCCACAGAAGAAATGGCCTATTTAGGTAAGGTACTCTCCTTATGCCCTTGGTAGTAGAACGTGGTATGGGTTTGCCAGGAATGTGTACTGTGCAATCATGGTATGAAACATAAACCATGGTGTAATACGGAAGTATTATTAGTTACTTCAAACACTCAAATGTTAATTATCTGCACTCTCACCACACAACGGAGGCACCACTCACCGCTACTCGTTCATACAACAGGGATGACCTCTGGGTCACGTGAGGTCAGGGTTATGCTTCGTGCATCTAATTACATGATTTGAGCTGCGCCCAAATACTCGAAATAATCCATGATGTAACTCAATCGGGTATTTCCCCCCACTAAGACTATACAGTTAGAAATACATTAATTCACAGATACCCAAACACTTCCCGAAAGTCTGAAATCTCTGATTTTTTGTTAAAATGTATAGTTTTATTTTCAAACATCTAGCGATGGATGCTGGAGATATGCTCAGTGCTGCTTCATCCAGCTCAGAGTCAGAGGAAGCAGAATCTGATGATTCGTGGGAAACACATTCAGATGTGGAGGAAGAGGGTGGTGCTTGGGAGGAAGATTCAGATCAAGGTGAAGAGGAACCCGATGCTTGGGAGGAAGGTAAAACAGCAGGTGTCAATCTGTATCTGTCAATCATTTCCAGTAACCTTTGTAGAATTGTTTCCTCGTCATCTGCTTTTCAAAAATAATTATTATGATTATAAATGCTTGGCACACATAATTCAATATAAATTATACGTATGTCACAGGGGAGATTGGAATCCAGGGGAGATGGTTTCTAATTATTGTTTCTAACCCTAAAATGTGTGGCATACTACTCACTAGCGACAGTAACCTTAGTCTATATAGTTACATGTAACTTCAGAAACTAGTGATCGTATGCAGCACATTTTAGGGTTAGAAACTGTGAATTATTACTTGCTTCCAATCTCCCCTGGACACACAACAATTCACACACATGTATAGCAACAAAACTTATACATAAACCAGCATAATATTTTATGTTAATTCACAGAGGGAGCCAAGAAAACAGCAGGAAGGAAAGACTCATCTTTAGACGAGGAAGAGAGTGATGAAGACATGGGGTTTGGGCTGTTTGATGATGATGGTTGGACGTCAGGTCAGCTGATAGAGTCAGTCTTGGAATGTTTGCAATGGTTATGTTTCTGCAGTAACCTTAACCCCAAACTCATGACACTTCAAGTAAGTGTTTCTAGTGATGATTACAACCATTACTGTACTACATACATGTGTAATAATGTAGTATAATAACGTTACTTTTGAATACTAGTCATGTGCTGTATTTTGCCGCCGGTTCTAGACCCTCCTTCGGACGGGGCTGGTCACCTGTTCGATCACGTGCGAGCGCACGTGATCGCGTCGTGTTCGAACAGGTGATCTATACCCGTTCGAGGGAAGGGGCTCTAGAACCGGCCGGTTGTAAGTCGAATAAAATCAGTTGTGTTTAAGATTTCATCGGAGTAAGACGCGTATTTGTTTCATTTGGTGGCAGCGGTGGTTTTCCGCCTTCGGGCGGCGAAACCATCGTTTTGGTAACACGTCCGCAAAGGCAGTAAGGAGAAACAGGGCGAAATCCTGCCGTCCGATAAGATCAAGGAGCAAAGAACGAAAAAGACAGTGTCAGCGGGAGAGATCCATCTACTGATGCTCGACCCGCAGCTCCACCAGAGGAGGCTCGTTTTCCTGGTGGGATCATCCACCGTTAGTGGGAGCAGCCAGAGATAAAGCGGTGCCGAGCAGTGCGGGAGCGACACGGGCGGAACGGCAGCCGGAGATCATCAAACTTGACTGGTGAGGAGCGAGAGAAACGCGAACGTCTCCAGTGGGAACGGGGCCGCCTGGAGCTGGAGAAACAGGAGCGTGAGCGTGAGGAGGGATCCGGAGCGGATGAGGATCGAGCGGAAGCACGCCTGTGAACAGGAGCGTATCGCCCGGTCGGAAACTTGAAGAGATGCGGCTGCATCTCCAGCTGGAGGAAGAGCGACGACAGCTAAAATGAGCGCGTTTGAGGCTTCCCGTAAACGGGACATGTACAGTATTGGAGCAAACTCAAGAGACAATACAAGGGCGACTATCCCCGGATTTAAGCCTGCGGGTAAAGTCCCGGCGGTAGAGAACTGTTCTTTTGACCGGCTACGAGCCGATGAACTTGTTGAAAAATTTTGTCCTACCCTGCAGGGAGGAGAAAGATGTAACGATAGTCAGACAGATGTGTTTTTCCTGTTGCTATTGTTTTACACCGAATGACGTGTACCATTGAAGACATTTATGCCTCTCGCCTTGTTCGTGCCTCTATGCCTACGGGAAAGGACTCGACAAGGGATAGGTGTTGTTGAGATAAAGCCGTAACGATAGTCAGACAGATGTGCTTTTCCTGTTGCTATTCACGGTTTTACACCGAACAATGTGTACTGCAAAAGACATTTATACTGACTTTTGCCGGTTGCGGACCGATCATCGGAACTCTCAGAACTTTTTGTCGTCAGCGTTATCGTCAGCGCATTTCGGAAACATGAACATTGCTGCCTCCATCGATTAATCCTGCCCGCTTTATCATAGTTTATGACCGCAGACTGTAATACTTAGCTTATTGACCCGCTATTATATGTATTAACTTGTAAATAATAGAAGTAAATATCAGCAGGTGAGGACACCTGCTTAGATAAGGGGGGAAGAGTGTAATAATGTAGTATAATAACGTTACTTTTGAATACTAGTCATGTGCTGTATTTTGCCGCCGGTTCTAGACCCTCCTTCGGACGGGGCTGGTCACCTGTTCGATCACGTGCGAGCGCACGTGATCGCGTCGTGTTCGAACAGGTGATCTATACCCGTTCGAGGGAAGGGGCTCTAGAACCGGCCGGTTGTAAGTCGAATAAAATCAGTTGTGTTTAAGATTTCATCGGAGTAAGACTCGTATTTGTTTCACATGTATCGTTTCAATCCCAAACTATTTAGCACTGTGAAAACCTCCTTTGCCCTTCTATTGTGAGATCAGGTCCCCACAAAAAATATAACTGTCAAATTTGAGTCACAAATCTCAATCCTTTATATTTTAGTAATTGTAAAATGAGAATATGGACAAGAACTGCAGTTAAGCACAATGATACTTTTCTGTTGAATTGCATTTTTCTAAGACACTAAATCTTGAATCTTTCTATTTCTTCAACAGCAGCTGAAGAAAAAGAGCTTCCAGCTAAGCCCAAGATGGAGAAAAAGATGGTTGCTCTTAAAGCTGAGACTTTCCAGATGAAGTCCAGGGGCATGGGGAAACAACCAAGCTCTAAGGTCTATCGGTCAGCAACTGTGTCCGACTCTGCATCTTCTTCAAGGTCAAGGTCGGCTAGCGCAACCTCTCCAGCATACAGCCCAACGTCACCTACTGAGGAAACCGCGTACGCAGAATACAAACCTTTAGCACGGAAAATGGCACTCAAGAGGGTTGAAAAGGAGAAGGCAAAGCCACCCAGACCTGAAATTGATGAAGTGACAAAAGTGCTGAAGGCAAATGTTGAAGCGACTTTAGACAGAGGTCTACCTGTGTCAGGTGAAATACTGGCTCGTGATGAAGGTCGCCTTGGTGATCTAATAGAAAAATCGGATACTCTTCATGCAGAAGCCGCAGTATTTGAAGGTTCAATGGCCATTTGTAGAGATCTCTTTGCTGGTACAACAGAACCAAAGGTGCAAGAGGTCAAGTCAGCCCTCCGTCAATCTGCCAGGTTTGCACGCAGTGCAAGTTCAGCCCCATCCAAGGGTCTTTTTGGCAGAAAGGCTGAACCAGAGCCTGCAGGGTTTTTTGGAGGAGGAGGAGGAGGAGGAGGAGAAGGAGGGTTGTTTGCTGCCCCGTCTGCAGCCCCAAGTCAGCCAGCTCCTGCTTTTGGGTTTGCAGCTCCAGGCTCAAGCTTTGGTGAAAAATCTGGTTTGTTTGGAGCTCCTTCTGGCCCTCCAGCTGAGACGAAGACACAAGAGGTGGCATTTGGTCAAGGGTTTGGTTCTGCTACTGCAAGTCAGGGTGCAGGCTTTGGTGCAACATCCTTTGGTGCAACCCCATTTGGTGCAACCCCATTTGGTACAACATCATTTGGTGCAACATCATTTGGTGGAACACCATTTGCTGCAACCACAAGTCTTTTTGGCCACACGACAGCACCAAAGGAACAGGAGTCTGCATCATTTGGTTTCGCTCCCTCTGCTGCCTCAAGTGTGACGACTCGTGGGAGAGGTATGTTCAGTTTTGGTTCCCCAGCAGCTCTGCCCCTGAAGGATGCAGATAAAAGTTCAGCCCCAAGTGAATCGACTGAAGGATTTAAGTTTGGAGCCCCACTTGAAGAGAAAGGAGAGACAACAGGCTTTAGCTTTGGTGGAGCCAGTCAGGCACAAATGGTTCCACAAGCAGGTTTCATCTCTAATCAACAGATGCAAGCACAACAGGCCCAGAGGAATGTCTTTGCTAGACATACCGGTAGAAGTCCGCAAAGTCCGAGGAAGACAGTTGGTGGCAAGGCTTTGAGATTGGCTGCGGATAAGGTTGGCTTAGACGGGGTTACAGCTGATAGTTCCCCCGACACTGGTGTCTTTGGGGAAGCACTGTCCAAACAGACTAAGATTACATCTGCAAGAGCTACTGTTCAACAGTTACTTAGTGACCAACCAGCATATGTTGGCTATGCACAGGCACCCGCACAGGCACCCCCTCCTCCTCCACCCCCCTGCCCAGCAGCACCCCCTCCGCTGCCATCCCCCTCTCAACAAGGACCCCCACCACCCCCCTGCCCAACAGGACCCCCTCCTGCAGCTGGTCCCCCTCCCCCACCACCTCCACAGTTCCGTCAGTCGTTCGCTCTAGTCGCTTATAGTCAAGCAAAACCAAGTTTTGAGTCAGCAGCAATGGCTGAAACCCCACATCGAATCCCACCTGAGAAGACACAGACCCCTCCCGTACCCCCAAAAGCGTATGCCCCTCTCCCCCGTCCCCCTACAAGGGAGAGAGAGAGGGATCGTGACGGAACCAAAATGAGACATGCCAGTGTGATCATGAGTGATGTTAGAACTGCAAAGGAATCCCTTCCACTGGAAGAACGTTTTCTTGAAAAAGCATTGGATCTACATGTACTAACATGGGAAGATGAAGAAACTCCTGCAATCCATGGTGAACAGGTGGAAGAAGAGCTATCAACAGCTTTCAAGTTAAGAAAACTCAAGAAGAAGAAAAAGGTCCTAGAAGCCCAGGCTGAGTTGGAGAAGACATCTTTGCAGATGGATGAAGGAGGGGAAAGGATGATGTAAGACTGAACTCCAATAAAATTATCATTTGAAGAAAGGTTTTTAAAGTTTTAAATCATTAAGGGCCATTGAGGGATGACAATTAACATTGGGAGTCAACCTTACATTCAAGCTTACTACTGTTGGTATTTTTATCATTAAGTCACGGGTGACCTAAATGAGTAATTTTAACCTGTGTTGGTTAATTTAGGCTTTCAATTAGTTTTGGGGTTACGGGTAATATGTGTATAAGAGTGTTCTGTGCATGGCCCAGTTCCATATGCATGTAGCATTGTTTTTATTGTTCTAGATGCCATAGAGGATTAACATAATTATACTTTTCGAGCATATTCACGTGATAGTTAAATAGTAAGGTCAAGTTACAGTGTTATGGTTTATATCTTCTAATGTCTGACTTTTCTTACAAACTAAACTTAATTTATTCCAGGACTGGCAGGAGCAGTTTGTTAAGTGCTATCAGGAGGGGTACAAGTCTTCGAAGAGGTCCAGGTGCATATCACTCTGCCAGCTTTCATCCCACTTCAGGTAGGTTCAAAGTGCTTTATATGAGGCCACACTGACTTAATTTTATGGATGACATCCTCTGGAGACCCCAAAACTAATGTGAGAGGGCGAATAAAAAAAAATCCAGTGAAAAAAAAAAAATACTGCTAAACCACAGGAATATAAAGCTGGTATTATGAATTTGCGGTAGTACATAACGACTTTTACAACAAGCCGGCACATGTCGGTCTTTTGCGACATTTATGAGTCGACACTGTACCGAGTTCTGGAGTTCCCGTGGAGTCTGGGTGCCAACCCCCACTGGCTCCATATTGTCGCTAGCTACCATGGACTACGGAGGATGGCACCCAGGCCAGAGCCTCGGAGGAGGTGGAGAACAGTTGAAAATCAGTCATGTCATCCATAAAATTAAATCAGTGTTGCCTTATAGGAAATAAAGCCAAATTGTTAGGCCAAAGAGTGACTAAATGTCATTCGCTACTAAGATCATTGGAAGGTCATCAGAAGACTTTAGTGGAGATCACTGAAAGATCATTGGAAGACATTATTGCATGCCTTTTTCCCGTGATCGAGGCAAAGCGAGGCTTTTTAATAATTCACCGATAATAATAGCCACCCGCATTAAATCAATGTTTAAGCATTGTCGGGAAATTCTTTATGGAGTGTATCGTTAATTGGTTGCTTTCGTTCCACGTCGTACGTTATTTCTTATCCTGGATTCATCGTTAAGCGTTATTGAAAATCCTCCATATTGGATAGTCGATTGCCAGATTACCCAAAAATCATAACAGTGTCAAATGATATCTGAATTTTGAGCCTCTTATTTATTGTGATCAAACTTGATCAAACTTTAGTCATGTTCTTGAACAAGTAGAGTATAAGGATTAAAAGTAAAGTAAAATTTTTTTTTTTTACAAGATTCTGCAGGATACTTCAGTGGGACGGAAGTTGTTGCAGTATCCATCATGACCACAAGGGGGAGCGGCCTTACAGAGAGGACTGTTGAACTAATCTTTGCTTTGCTGAAGGTATCATTTTTACATATTGGTTCAAATATTAATAAAAGCTATCTCCAGTTTTAGATAATGTAACAGAGAGAGTAGAACTCTGTGTATATTTTTACCACGTATCTTCATCCCCAAGTAGAAATGGATAAACAAAATCCCCATCTACCATATTTGCAATAGGAACATTGCTAATCTCTAGTACATTGTATAAGAGTGTTTATCCAAATTATCCAGATTATATTGGCAACAAAATCCAGATTATATATGTTGGCAACTACTTGCTTCAACTTCATGCTGTTTAAAGATTCAAAAATTCATGATGATCTCAAAACATTGGGCATCATAATGATTGTACTATGGAAGACTTACTGTTGCTGCTATAAGAATGTGTGTCTTGTAGCTAAAATCTATTATAAGAACAGATCTAATGATGTAGGCAACAGATTTAATGATGTTGCCCCCCTCCCTCACCACAGCATACTGAACAGGGCTCTCACTGGGAGTTCAGCCCAGAGCTAGACCAGCTGCTGGGTATTTCCAGTCAGAGGTGTGTCCAGATATTCAACACTGCAGGCCTCAAATCTCTCGGTAAGCTCCTTCAGCATTTACCATTTTACCATTTAGTGGGTGTTTACTGTCTCCCAGATGCACATACAATGCTACATGTAAATATGTAGTCTCAGAGCATTGGACATACAATCATGTATAAAAGCCATGATTTTATTTTATTTTCATTTCCAGGTGCAAAGGTAGCCAAGCAGTTGCTGCAGCTGGTGGCGTCCTTACTGGTGCTGCAGCTGCTGATGCAGTACCTGCCACAGCTGTTCCCCAGCTGCAGGAGCCTGCTGCACCTGGATGCAACGCAGGTGGCTGCAGAGTGGCGCAGCGCAGTGCAACAGGTGCTCACATGGGCCAAGGTAGGAGTTTTTTTATTTTTTTATTTATTCACATATGTTTAATGAGTATTAGGCAGGAAGCACAGTTGCTTATGTGACGCCTTCTACTCAAAAACACAAATATAAGGTACTACCTGGAGTTAGTTTCTAGTATTTAGACCACATATTAATGAGCTTGCTGATGTGCAGAGTTGAGAGATAATGTTCCTCTTGTGGTTACGGGCACTGCAATCTCCAACACACAACATCTGGTCATAAGGCCACACTGATTTCATTTTTGGATGATATCCGCGTGCACATTGATTTTCGCCTGTTCTATAAAAAAAAAATCACCTCCGACGAGGGTCTGGCCTGGGTGCCATTCTCCATTGTCCATGGTAGCTAGCGACAATAGGGAGCCGGTAGTAAGTACAGAGAATGGC
The DNA here is from genome assembly GCA_013266295.2 of Branchiostoma floridae x Branchiostoma japonicum. NCBI lineage: Eukaryota > Metazoa > Chordata > Leptocardii > Amphioxiformes > Branchiostomatidae > Branchiostoma > Branchiostoma floridae x Branchiostoma japonicum. Next base: position 7,397,214 of record CM023825.1, on the reverse strand, counting down.
ACCCAGGCTACCGAGGCTCCACAGAACTCCCGAACTCAGTACAGTGCTGGCCTGTCATAAAAGTCGCTATGTACTACTGCAAATTTACAATACCAGCTTTGTATTCCTGTTTTGGCTGGATTTTTTTTTTTATTCGCCCGCATGCACTAGATTGGGGGTCTTCAGAGGATGTCATCCATAAAATTAAGTCAGTGTGGCCTACCATAGATTGTAAGCACGCAAAATTCTTTTCACCAGCTTTACTGCAAATATGACCTTGAACTTTGAGACTTTGAGAATTATGTTTACTATAATTTTTTGTTTGTTGATGTTTACTCTAATGTTTGTTTGTTTGTTTGTTTGTTGTCGCCAGGGTGTTGACACCATGCACCCATCAGTGTACTCCCGCCTGGAGCTGGGAAAGAGTTGGGACGACCTGACAAAGAAGCTGATCGGAGATGGATAGTGGTGTTAACAAGACATGTTTTTGTAGCTTGGCAAGACATGTACATGTAAAGCTGTCAGAAATTTTGGTGACTAATTGAGATAACATATCTCTTTCACTCAATAATATCTCTATTTGATATTTAGTCTTTAATGGTTGTAAATTTTTAATTTGTAAAAAGTTTGCAATTCAGCCAGTGATCTGGCTGATCACAAGGATAAATAAAAACATAATGAAACGTACCAAATAGTTTGATACAGTTAAGTTTGTGAGGAAATTTTATTATGGACGAATGACGGGGTAACCAATTTCTTAAAAGTAACTTGCTGAGCTCATGATGGTGACAGGAAAGAAAGTTTCAAACTAATGACTTTTTGTGACCTGTTTCTTGTGTGTGTGTGTGTGTGTGTGTGTGTGTGTGTGTGTGTGTGTGTGTGTGTGTGTGTGTGTGTGTGTGTGCGTGTGTGTTTACCTCAGTGGGAAAATAAAAGTTTGACAAGTACTATGTTTTGAAGCACTTTTTTTATAATATGCATAGGTAACTAACATGCAGATATGTGAGGAAGTTAACCAATACCATATGAATGAAAACCAAGCAGATGTCAGCAGGGGAGATAGTATAACTTTAACAGGCCAATGGAAAATCACCAGTCATGCCAGCCAGACAAACCTGTGATGATCTCATTATGGTTTTTATCTTACAAACACACACACAAACAAACACAAATACAAATGACGACATAATGTGCTTGGCCTGTCGGCCAGTCACACTAGTGACACCAGTACTTACTGTACTGTAACTGTACTGTTATAATTAATAGAATGTCTGTAAACAATGACATAAGAAAATCGCCCGTTGTAACTCATGGTAACACCGGTTGGGATAACCTGTATGACCTTTATCCAGGTGAGAAAACTCACACGTACCCTAACCGCACAATGATGCAATAAGGTTATTCCAACCAGGGATGGGCTCTGGGAATGGGTACCAGCACAAACTCTTATGAATATCCACAATTTACGGCGAGGTCATATACGTCGTACGATCGTTGTACGATATTCGTAGGATTGCAACCTGAAGGCAATCTCGGGCTAGTCGTGCATGTGTCGTGTAAAATCCAGCTGCCTTGTAATTCTGTCTTTTATTTGCTTGGTTCTGTCACAGTCTGCTTGAAAATTCTACCACATCAAAGTCGTACGACCTTCTACTACGAATGTAACCGGGGTCTAACAGTCAGCGTTCTCTCGTTCAACAAAATGGCCAGGTCATCGTACATTTCACCTCACACTAACTTTTTAAGAAAGCAAAAAATCACAAGTTTTAAAATTTGCAGCTTAACAGTGTATATTACGATGTACGCCTTTTCAAAGGTAGTACAAAAATGTATAATGAAGGGGTATTCTTTTTAAAACGCTGCTTACATATTACACTCATTCGAGCATGACTTTGCAATAAGAAATTTATTGCAAGTCATGATCAAATGCTTTCAAACAAACGTACAACTATGCACTCTGTGGGCGTTTCCAAATATAATAGAATCTAGTAACTACTATTAGCTATATTGTACACATCTAGACTGGGGTGATAGACCACAACCGTCCTTGCAAATGATTAAATGTACGGAAGCAATACTGATATGATAGTTAAAACAAATATCCTGTGTCAACTAGCACACCTATGTAACAGGCACTGGCCCACCCAGCCGCGTCAGTCGGCTATATAACTGGTCAGAGCGGCTTTGTTCCTTCTACAGGCAAAGCACTGAAAGGTAAGTCGTTATTTATCTCAATTTACCAACTGAAGATTTTTAGTTATAAACATGTTGTATGAAATGTAAACAGCGTTTTTTGTTTGTTTGTATGTTAGTTTTTTTTCAGTTCAGTCTCTATTGTGCATGTGTCCTTTTCAGTTTTGGGTAAATTTAGGATTCTCAATCTTGAAAACTAGAACTATGCCTTACTTTTTTCGTATCACCTGGCTTCCTTTGGAGCTGTTTGCTCGATATTTATGCGTAATGCTACTGATTTTAGGTAGTGTGATCAATTTGTGTATGGCTGATTCGTAAAGCAATTCAAAGGAAAGCCAGCGTAAGCTAAGGAAAAAGTCTTGTGACGACCATTTTATGCTGTACACTAGAGAACATTTTGTTCTTCAGAGATTAGTTCATTAGCTCTCAGTACACACACAGGAACCAGCTTACCGCAATTGTGTCGATGGTGGATACTATGTTGGATTATGATCATATATATTGTATTCATCGAATCCTCAACAAAGATTTGATAATCTTGTTCCTTTTTTTTGGTCCTGTGAGTAGCCTCGTGGATTGCATGTGTTAACAAAAACGTATCATTAAAGCGGCTATTGAAGAAAAAAACTGCATTTGTGGATAGACATAACCAAGGAAAATTGAACCTACTCGCTTAAATCATCCAGGCAAGAAGCGGAACACATGTTTTGTTGATAATGCTTCCCACGCCGTATCATTACTAATAATACATTATCAACAACGAGTTGTGACCATAAGAACTATTTCTAAAAACTATTTTTGTGTTTTAAGTTCAGCCAAGATGATCGTCTTGTATGTGTTGGCGCTGATCTCCTGCGCATGCGCACAGTATACCGTACGGGACCCTGTGTTCGAGGTGATGTCACCGCAAGGACTCCGAATCTCGTACATAGGTTAGTGTCCGTTAAACCGTTGGACTTTGAATTCAAATTCGCATGAAATACCAAACTTCAAATTTTATGTTTTGACTTGTAATTTTTTTCAACTATCAGAATTGTATATCTGATTCTAAATCTGGGATTTTGTACATAGCTTCCGGTAAAGCCCGTGTCAAGCTGAATACGGCCCCCCGAACACTGCCGAACCATAGTTGGGAGTAGGTAGGAGCAAGGTCGGCGGTGGTTGACTGGTGTTCTGCCAGGTCGGCTACTGTTCGGCTGCGCCAGCTGAATACAATGTATTTCAAATTCGGGTGTGGTTGCCAATGGTTGGCTGGTGGTTGGCTGGTGTTCAGGAGTAGATCAGCAGTGGTCGGGGCGTGGTTGGCAATCAGATTTGACTCAAAGTTAACTCAAATTTGATTCGATTCGTATCGAAGGGTAGGCGTGGCCTAAATCCCTAAATCTGATCAGACTGCTCCCGAACTTCAGCCAGCCTTGGTTAGCAGGTGTTCGGGAAAAGGTTTTGAATGTGTGACAGGAGCTTAAAGGATATTTGTTCCTCTTATTCCACGTACAGACACCAATGGCGTGATCCTGGTTGGCCTGCATTTCAACATCGACACTCCGCTGGCCGGAGTCGCCTCAGGACAGTACAACATCGACATCACTGACAAGTCAGGTATGGACTCACCATGCTCTTTACTTTAAATAGTATCCTTGTAGCCTGCCATTAGAAAATGCTGATGAGTGTGAAAAGAGCTTTACGAGTGTCCTGTATTGGGCTGGTTCCAGACTATTCCATTTTTTTTGGCCTGTAATCGGCAATGACTGCAATTCAGCATTACTTTCACAGGTGGCGCGTTTGTCTACGAAGACCAGGGTATCACCGTGCGTCCGGGACAAACCATTTACTACTGGATCCTGGTCATCCACACCAGTGGAGGGTACCAGAAGACCGAGCAGTCATGGACGGTCCCCTCCCGTAAGTAGTTCCTTTCTGCATCTGTTACCGCCAGACCCTATTTCCTGCGTCTGACCTTTTGTGTTTTGTAGTGATACACTATTCCCCCAGCCAAATGCAGCCAAATCCTGGATTCCTGTACATCGCAGACAAGCAGACACACAAATCCACAGCTCATCCACCCAAAACAATACTTCCGGCTACACAAAACCACCATTTGATGGTACTAGTACCAAGTAACGTGAAATCTGTTTTCAGCTACAACGACAACCCAGGCCACAACCACCACACAGCACAACCACGGTACAACAACTGCCGCAACCACAACCACCGCCGCACCATCCGGCGGGATTTCCGGCGGGATCTCTGGTGGGATCTCCGGTGGCACTTCCGGTGGGACAACTGGCGGGACAACCGGCGGGACAACTGGCGGGACAACTGGCGGGACAACCGGCGGGACAACCGGCGGGATCACGGGCGGAATCACTGGTGGGATCACCGGTGGGATCACCGGTGGACTCACGGGAGGTCAGTTCATTCATTCATTCATTCATTCATTCATTCATTCATCCATCCATCCACTCGTTTGTTTATTAATCCCACCATTTATTTTTTACTTTCATTCATTCCATTCGTTTATGAACTCACTACCTATTCTGTTTTACCCTCAAGTCTGTGGGCGCCGCCATGGTTTTTGACGTCATGGGTCGGCCATCTTGCTTATTCTTTGAGTCATTTATTTGTTCATTCATTCAGTCCTTTAAATTCATTTTCTCTAGATGTCACCAGCTGTCTGTTGACGGTGCCATTCTATATTGTGTCTCTGAAATAGTGAAGGAAAATAGCAAGGATGATACAGAAGGCAAATATTAGATATGTGCATGTACACATTTTAGCATTCCTGAAATATAGGACCTAACATTGAAAGGCGCAAATCAATTTTAAGTATGCCCACAGGCACTGTTTTTGGAGTCGCTGCCAACTGTAAGGAATACCCTTGTGACGCCGCCTGCGACCAGACTATCGCGCCTTGCAATGGGCTGATCTTCGAAGAGAACTGGGACAAGCTAGATTTCGACCGTTGGCAACACGAGCTCACCATGAGCGGCGGAGGGGTGAGTAGGCCTAAGTTATATCATTCGTACAATGGATGATCGGTAGGTTTTATATAGTAATCACGTGACGATCACGTGTCAACCACATGATCACATGAAAGTTCAAAGAGAGGCTCCCAGAGATGTTATGATCATGTGATGATCACATCCGTCCATTTTCAGCTCCGACTTGCAGAAGCACGTTATCATCACGTGATGACCACGTGTCAGCCCCCTGACGTTTTCACCTAGTAATAAAAGTATGAGTTTCACATGTATTTATCCCGTGATACTCACATGATAAATCACGTGATACTCACATAATGAATCCTCCTATTTCCATCCAATAGAACTGGGAGTTCCAGATGTACGTCAACAACCGCTCCAACAGCTACGTCCGTGACAACACCCTCTTCCTCAAGCCGACTCTGACGTCAGAAAAGTTCGGGGAGGCGGCCCTGAGCAGTGAGGTAGTGGACATGTGGGGTGAGTTGGATGTTGTTGCAAGCCTTAGACACACAAAAAAATAATAATGTAACCCTTTTTGCGTTCTTCTCTGAACACAAATCAATCAAGCAAATGACCGAGAAAGAAATTTTAAAAAGTGTTTGTTTGTTTGTTTGTTTGTTTGTTTGTTTGTTTTTTATTCACAAAACATAAAACAAAGTACTGATGAGCAGGGCAAAGTAACGACGGACTCAAGTTACAGAACTGATATACACGCCGCCACTTGACAATTAAACAAATGTAAACGTTATTTTACACGCCGCCACTTGACAATTAAACAATTGAAAACGTTATAGACACTTGTTTACCTATGCCTTCCTTGGCAGAGGTACTAGGTTTGTTCCCCCCTCCCCTCCTTCACAGGTATGTCCCCGGCGGACTACTGTACCGGCAATGCCTTCTGGGGCTGCCGCCGCGAGGGCACGGGGACGAACTACATCAACCCCGCCAGGTCTGCTCGTCTCCGCACCGTCAACAGCTTCGCCTTCAAGTACGGCAAAATCGAGGTGGAGGCCAAACTGCCAACTGGTGACTGGCTCTGGCCAGGTACGTAATGTCAGATAGCCGAACTGTATTTCCACACAATGAATGAAGCTCAAGACAAAAACATCTCTGTGTGTCTCTACCACAGCCGTCTTCAAGTTCGAATGAACAAACGCGTAGGACACGTGACCAACACGTCAGCTCTAAATCAGCCAAAGAATTGATACTAGTAAATCAAAACTTTATGTTGTCGTCCACTCATGACTGAATTAAGCCTTTACAGACTATTGCAATATCTGAACAAGCCACAAAAGTATACGTAAAAAATTTACATTTTCACAGATGTCTAAAACCTTTTGCCCTCCTTCCAGCTATTTGGATGTTGCCCAAGCACAACTCCTACGGTCAATGGCCGGCCTCGGGGGAGATCGATCTCATGGAATCTCGCGGGAACAAGAACGCGCGGAACTCACACGGCGAGCCTATTGGTGTGGACTCCATGGGGACCACAATGCACTGGGGTCCGTACTGGCCAGTCAACGGCTACGCTAAGACTCACGTGACAAAGTGAGTGCCAATGAATGACTGTTATCTATTTCATTAGACACCTTTAAGTTATCATCGTAACAAGCCATTTCATTGGCCAACATTCGAGACATTTGATATTCGCACTTACATGTGCTTATGTCTTCTTGCACAGTATTTTGATTAGATGTTCCGAAAGAAGTGCACTAACTCAACTAGCACATACATGTAATCCTTTTCTTGCTTTGTCTTCTTTTAGAACACTGAGCGGGGAAACTTTCGGAGATCGCTTCCACAAGTGGGGCTTGGAGTGGACGGAAAACGATTTGACGTAAGTCGTCAATGTATCTAACAAATGAACTTTTATACGAAGATAAAATGTATGTATGACAATTTTTAAAAGGACACCCGAAGGTCTGAAGTACTGGAATAATGTTTCCACCATGGTAAACGATTTAGCATAGCATATGCAAGATTACATATCATATGACTGTGTGTAGTAAGTTCCAATCTATTCAAACAACTAATTTCTATGACCTTGGCCGTCCTTGTCTTAGGTTCTTCCTTGACGATCAGGAGATCATGAAGGTTGACCCCGGCCCCGGAGGATTCTGGGAGTTGGGCGAGTTCTCGCAGACGCAAGGGGCAGCTACCCACAATCCCTGGCAGTACTCGGATAGCAAGCTAGCTCCTTTCGACCACGAGGTTAGTCATTCCTTAAAATATACAAGTTGATCCCATCCTATGTGTAAAGAACTACATAATCATAAAATATCTATAAGAAAGTCCAAGTAGACCGGTATACCCCAATAGTGACTCGTCAGCATTCAATGCAAGTTATTTTATGGAAAATATTGACATTCGTGTACCAAAATGTATGGAAGTGGGATGAAGATCAATATTTTCTAACACTAAATTGGATGTGTAGTCTTCCAGTCATGTTTTCCACCCTAGTAGGTTAGGTTATCAATCCATCCAACATCGGCTAGGCACAAGCTATGGCAAGAACAGGGACTACTGTAGACCACTTTGCAAATGATACAATGTGCAACACATATACATTCGGTGACTGCATATGTCATTTATACATGCCCTCAATGAATATCAAACGTCGCCAAGATTTTTTTCCAAACATTGCTCTTGTTTCATCAGTTTTACATCATCCTAAACCTTGCCGTGGGTGGGACCAACGGCTTCTTCAGTGACCAGGACACCTTCGAGTCAGGCAAGCCGTGGAACAACGAGTCCCCCACCGCCTTCAAGGACTTCTGGATGGCCAAGAACCAGTGGTACCCGACTTGGAACGCCGATGTCAACAACGGAGAGGACGCCGCCTTGCAAGTCAAGACCATCCGTGTCTGGAAGTACTAAGTCCTTCCAGGCGTTTCTTTGAGTTCTTTCTCCGCAATAAATTGCTAAACAAAATGTGTTAAACATGTCTGAAGTGTTTTACTGTAGTTGCTCAGTAGTAGCGTAGTTAGTTAGTAGTGAGGTAAGGAACTGTTGAAATAGCATGCATCAAAAACTGCCGAAGTTTCCAAAATTTTGTTCAAGTGATGCCTTGATGCTGGTCTATCACTCGAACGTACTTCCAAGCAATTCCGGTAGGTGGCGATTTAAACCTGACCCATGAAATACATATTGGAATACACCATCTCTGACAGACAACTATACATTTAACATTATATTTCTATCCCAAAGACATAAACATTGCAAACAGACTTGTAAATATGCGTTTTACCACATATTAACAACATCTGCCCCCGAATATCTACATGAAGATGGCGATGTTCGCACAACGCCCTTGAACCACTGACATCATTGATTATTTTCCTCTACAACTTTAAATCAATCCCCTTAATGCTAACCCCTGTTTCCTTTGAAGTGAACACCCGCTTATTTCCCAGTACACCATGTTCTATCTTACAGGCAAACATCTATCATTACAACTTTGTTCTTCCCTTTTACTCTGAGGCGCAGACATCACAAATTGAATGTTATGTTATGTTCAGTTCCTCAATCGATAGTCGTTCTTTACATTCGTTTGGCATACTGCAGTCCTATAAATTATAATCAGAGGTTGTATTTCAGATGTCTTCAGAGGCCAGACAGATACAGTAATTGTATTTGAAGAATGCCGTCTTAGATCTTCTTGGCTTTCATCAACACTTGAGATTTTCTGCAGTCAGAATCAAGAATCATTCTTTACATTCGTTTGGCATTATGCAGGCGGATAATCAGAGGTTGTATGTCAGATGTACAAGTCTTCAGAAGCCAGCCAGATAATTGTATTTGAAGAATGTCCTCTTAGATCACCAAGTTGGCTCTCATCAACACTTAAGATTTTCTACAGTAAAAAAAATCGATAATCCTCGTAAAGTGTCAACAAAAGAAAAGGAAGACGCTCTTGCACTCGTAACACGGCCCGGGATCCGTAAAAGAAACTATGTATTTACGTGTCTCGCTATTGATACTCGTCATTTGACAACATGAAGCTGATACGAAGCATCGTTGTACTGAAGACCGCGGGGAAATAGCCTTAATTATGAGTAGAACCGTGCTTATCTAGTTCTATGCCTGAATGGGTTAGGGTTAGGATCAAGAACATAGATTTGCCCCAGGCACGGTTGGGGATAGTGTCTATCGTATCCAAGAACGTATATTTGCCCCAGGCACGGTTCTGGATAGTGTCTATCGTATCCAAGAACGTAGATTTGCCACAGGCACGGTTCTGAATAGTCCCTGTCGTATCCAAGAACGTAGATTTGCCCCAGGCACGGTTCTAGATAGTGTCTATCGTATCCAAGAACGTAGATTTGCCCCAGGCACGATTCTGGATAGTCTTTGTCGTATCCAAGAGCGTAGATTTGCCCCAGGCACGGTTCTAGATACGTGTGAACTATCCAGAACCGCTCCTAAGCATGGCTCTGGATAAAGCACGGTTCTGGATACAAAAAGTAGAGTACGCGCTTGGGTCGCGGATTCAAACCCCGACCGTGTCATATACCAGCTTGCAAAGACTTTACAAATATGGTACATACTGATTTCTCTGCTTAGCACTCAGCATTTATGAGAAAGACTAAGGTAGATGAACACACACCACTACCAGTGGACTAGTCCCCTGCTGTAGTGCTTGAACAACTGTGTGGCCCAAGGGCTATAGAAACAAGAGATGCGGGCCGACTTATACACCGAAGAGTGTAGAAGGATTATAACCGACTGGGTAGTACTAAAAAAAAGCTTTCAAAACCTGAGGAACTGGGGGTCAATTCCAGGCATCAAGCACAGCATTATTTGGCATTAGAAAGGTCATGAAAACCGTTAGAAATGAGGATATGTATGAGAGGTATGATACACAGTTCAAAGTCCTCTCATAGCTAGCTGACCTCTGTAGCGCAGGGCACGCCGTGTTAATGCACACTGAAGTGACTACTTCCGTCATGTGGGTCTCCCAGGAATGTAGAAATCATGTTTACAATTCAGCAACGTGCAGGCAGGCATGTTGAATGTCAGAGGTCAATGTGAGACGACCCGAACCTTGTCTAACCCCAGATAAGGCCGTGTTGATATGATTATATGGATGACATCCGCGCGCGCATCAATTTTCGTTCGTTTCCCCCCCAAAAAAACGTTTTCAACCATACTGTAAATCATACAAAGCAGCTGCAAAATGAGCAAATATATGTGCCGTAAATTACCTTCCTGACCACTTAGATTTCATAATGAAGACAACTTTTTTGGGCCAAACTTTTTTTTGTTGTTCGCACGCTCGCATCAGTTTTGGGGTTCCCAGAGGATGTCATCCATATAATCAAATCAACATGGCCTAACTCACTGATAAGGTTCGTATTCTGTTCAACAGTTATTGGTTTCCGTGCCGTGTCCAACGCCTTGGGGAGACCGGCATCTTCCTCTGTGCTCTCAAGAAGTGGATGCACTCTTCGGGAAAATTAGATAACATATCAGCCACAATTAGCACGGAAAACACTAGTGTAGATCGGGAATATTAACTGTTAAATGGAGTCGAGTGGAAAGCTTTTTGTATTGTTGGGCTTAGACCGAAGCAATAGCCTAGTAGGTAGAGTACCTGTTTTAAAGTTTTTGCCTTCTGGCTTGCCATAACAAAGACTTGGTAATACTTTCTCTGTTCAGCACTCTACGATGTCTGTTATATGAGAAAAGTTTAGTTGCTTTTGTTGCCCTTATTTAAGAGATAGTTCAAACACCCTTTACGAGTCTGAAACATCATACAAGATACAACTTTCAAAACCATCTGTCAGCCTTCGTAAGCGGTAAGGGCGAAGAATTCTAAAACAATCTTGACAATAATCTTATGACATTGCAACTACAGCATTTACTTTCTCAATGTGTCATGTTATCCCGGTATATAGGATTTACGTGTAGAAGCAACTCTAAATATCATTTCATTACTACATAAATTGGTTTTTCGTGCCGAGGAGACCTCACGAAAGAACACTAAAGCTTTAAAAAGTCTGATAAAGTAGCCTCACACACGCTGCCTGAGCAGGAAAATTGGAAATAGAAATGGCTGGTCACACCTAACAAATCATAGTACGTGACGGAGTGTGTTTTATTTTCAAACGAGACTCTTCGGACAAAAACCTTCCCACAACATTTGGTGTATAGGGCGGTGCCTATCTTTAATTCTATTGCCCTTAGGCCACACAGTTGTGCAATCTCTACAGCGTGGGCTAGGTCAGAGGTAGTGGTGCTTTCACAACTACAATACTCTTTTCCAGAAACCCAAAATTTACCATCTTTAAACTTATGACTAGACCGGGATCTGAACCCTCCACCTCCTGGATACTAGTATGCAAATCGAGCACTCCACCCACTAGTCCTATGGTATGAAACAGCCATATCTCTTTCCTCTTTCCTTGAAGTTTTAACATGGGCGGGCAGCCGGGCACACAAGCAAACAAACAAACACGTCCCAAGCAAAACGTCCAAAAACAACTATTTGCACATGCATATTGCACATCAAAGTTGACAATAGAAAGAAACAAAACACCACACAACCTAACATTCCCAATCTGTCCACCTTGATCCTTCCGTACCCAAAGCCCTTGAACTTCGGCAAGACCTCCTAAGTGCTATAAGAAGGAAAATGTCGCTCTTGTCTGTTCTGTCACGCCTGATTTAACCGAAATGCGCAGCTACGCCTGTCGGAGTCAGGAAGGATTTTCCGAGAGAACGTCGCGGATTGAGGTGCTGAATCTAAACGTGAGAAGACTTCAACTGTTCACGGCAAAGGGCAGGGATTCGGGTTTGCGTAGACATTCTTATCAATATTTAACGCCACGTTAAAAAACAACAACTGGCATATGCAGCGTATGTACTTTATACTACATGCAGCTTTTTCTGCTTAGCATTCAGTACTTACAAGAACACTTCTATGGAACAGTATGAAAGTTGTTGTGTCCAGAACCGTGCTTTATCCAGAATCATGCTCAGGCACGGTTATTGAAACTCCATGCGTATCCAGAACTGTCACTGCCAAATCTACGTTCTTGGATACGCGGAGACTATCCAGAACCATGCCTGATCCTAACCTTAACCCTAACCCTTTCAGGCATAGAACTAGATAGGCACGGTTCTGAATACGATAGGAGTTGACTACACATTACTACTAGTGGACTAGCTTTAACCGGGGAAATTTGTAAAGGTAGGGCCACACAGTATTTTGAAAAAAGGAAATATAAACCAGATAGCGAATTAAGATTTACCATTTAAATTGCTAACATCCTGAATGCCTGATACAACTCTCTTACCCGAGGTAATCCGACCATTGAACCGAATTCAGCCTCCTTCAAGTCCACCCATTGGACAACCATTGGACAAAAGTCGTTCTGCAGACTTTTTGGTACGTTCCGGAACATTTCAGAACCGATAAGTGGTGCGCCATATTGAACGATTCGGTCGTAAACAAGGAGTTTGGAACTTACAAAGGAGTGGGTATTCGTTGGGGGTGGCTTCGAAAGTATTATATTGAGGGGCTTGCTAGAAAGGTATATTGATTTTCGTGTAAAAACGAAGTCTTCAAAGCCAAGTTGAGTCTGGTCCCGGTGGTAGTTCGACTGGGCATTTTGGCAATCGTCTCCGTTTATAGCTGTAAGATATTACGGAAAGTTGTCAAGGGCGCCACTTAAATGGCAATGGAATCCACTAGTACGGTCACACACGTCCATTAAGCGGTGGGCTCCCAACTTTTGTTGGTCTCCGATGAGGGCCCGCTCCATCTAAAGTGCTGAAAGTTTGCCTAAGTGCAAATGAACTAGACCCTGAACCACCTACATTGCCAACAAATTCCCAGATGCAGACCTAGGTCAACAGCAGTAGGAACCATTTGTCGTGCGACAAGTTTACGACATGCGTGGGCCAGTCGGGGTGTGTCGTGCAAAATTCATGTGACGGAAAATGTAGATTGTTGTCGACGCTTGATTCTCTGATAAATAATAGGAAAATCTTACTATAGAAAAACCGTGTGACAAGCGTGACCACACCTCAAGCTAATACACATCCTTAGCCATTCTTTTAAGTTATTCCCAGTTATTGTTATGGCAGAGAATAACTTTGAAGCTAACGCATCCAAAAGCTTATACACTAACATTAGGTAATCTTTTCTATACGACCGACAGCAATTCTTTGCAGAAAAGTTCGTGTTCTATCATGTTTCAACATTAACTGTTCAATACAATTTCGTACCTGATGGCACATTCGCCTAGCTCTCTAATCCTCCCATACCAAAGAATTTGGCAAGTGAACGGTAGTATACTCGAACTTCCTTAGCTACGCACTGGTAAGCTTATATCATATCAAAGAGCTTCTTCTATCTCTTTCAACTTGCGATTGATTTGAAGTAATTTCGTTCACGTCTTGCTTTCTGCACATCTAGATTCATTGTCTGATCTATGGCCTAATTCCTCTCTTCCCCTTGGCTAAATCTACAAGTTTACAACCCTCTTTCATTCTACTTGATTTCCTTTCCTCCTTATAAGAACTTCTTGATCCTGTTTCTATTACCCCAGTGAACGCTCGGTGTACTGGTTATTGCCTTATCTTCTTCGGCAGACCATTCCCTGGCCGTGTGCCGCGTCCTAAGTACCCGTGTACTTCATTCAGGACGCTTTTTGCCGCGGGTACATTTTATCTTCACCAAAAGACCTGCTTTAAAAGAACCTAATACAGTTGGGAATCCGACTCAACATTTCTAGGAATCCGCCTGCAGCACTTAGCGTACATGAAAAGAGACACCTCAGTAGTGTATTTGGGGATATAGGAGCTTTAGAGCTCGTACCTACCAGAGATTAGAGCTTCGCCTTTCAAAGCTTATAGTATCGTCCCATTCGTGTTCATATCCTTTTATTGCAGGCAGCTAAAGTGTATAGATGGAAGGTAGTCATCAGCGGTACAAAGTTGGCATTGGTAGGATCTAGCGTTCACATCGCATTGCCGACTATAAACTCAACTGGCGCCATGCCGGTTTTGGTGTTTAAAACTTCTTTACAAAGGGATTCAAACTTCGTATCTTTATGAACTTCATCTAGTGCCGTAACCAGACATCTATTTGTCCGAGTCTGTGTGAGGCTGATGATGGCGCCTGGAATATTTGGTTGAAACGACGCTACTGTTAATGATGGGGTGCACTAATGAAATAATGGTGGTCTAATGTCCGACATGTCATTGCCAATGATGGCTACAACAAAGCTATCCTCATATGTCTGAAGAGTACTCCATAAAAGTAAGCTTTAAAGTCACAATGAGCTTTTCGTCGGGACAGTGCGTGTAGTGGCTTATTTGATAGCAATTCTACTTCTGAATCACAAGGTCGTAGGTTAGATCCCGACCTAACCATGACCCGTCTAGTTCTGTACACTGATTCGCTTGCTACTTAAGGAGCCACAGACATATGGGATGGACGTTTGTTTGTTTGTTTGTTTGTTTGTTTGTTTGTTTGTTTGTTTGTTTGTTTGAGACTTTGTTTATTCATGAAATACTCAAATCGGCCTGCTGGTAGCTTTTCATTGAGGTTATGAGGGAAGAGGTCAGGGTCAGACAAAATATAACAAGATACAGGTTACCCGATTGAAGTGAATAACAAATCCATTAACATATAGTCGTAGTAAATCCATAGACATATATTCTTACGCACACATGGTACTAGAATACCATCGGTCTCGTGCCTCATCTCAAGCATGTCAAAGAGCCCACTACACTTATCGATGATAAAAGTAGGGTCCATCTCAGTGTGAGTGGTTCAAACTTACCATTCATAACGTTTGTATGGTACCGGTGCAATCAGTACTAAACCTTCTCATGTAGATTTTGCATTGATGGAAGTCGCTGCTTCAACAAGGTAGAAAATAAGGGTAATACGGTACAGCAATCCATTACAGTCTGTTTCACTCGCACAATCTCCGCCCAGCGTCAAAACCTTCTCTGGTAATTTTCCAGGAGGATTTCTGACAAGTGCAAGGGGAGCTCTTTGGTCGTCTGCATGCAGATTACCAATTACCAACATCAAGGACCGACAAGTTTGTATGGAGACAGGACCACGTTATACATACTAAGTTCGTGTAAGGCAATGTCGTGCACATGCACATATTAGCAGGCTCCTTGCCTGAAATAGCCGAGATTGCTGATATTCGAATGAAAGCTCATCTGTGTTGGTAGAATCCATAGTTATAAATCTAAAAATAATGAATGAATGAATGAATGAATGAATGAATGAATGAATGAAGACCTTTATTGTACACTCATACCCACTGGGTTTAGTACAGGTCACAATAAAAAGAATAAAATACAGATAACGTTACATACATACATACATACATTGCTAAGTAACTATAACTAAGTACATTCGGTTTCTTCTCGTTTCTTAGTAATGGTAAAAAGGTAAGAACAGATATGTTTCATAATTGACGGTTTGTCTAAGCTCATTAGAAATATAAATTTGTCTGTACTGCTTAGGTGTATGAAGTAGGGGAACATGGGTTGAATCAAACTATAAAGTTCAGTTCTCTCTTTGTTGTATAGTTTGCATTCTATGTTCCAAACACTCACCATAACGACATCTGATGAAGGTCGACGAGATCGACTGAAAATTCATGATGTTTCTTTCGTGTTGAAACAAAGCTTAAATTTTGTAACAATAGAAAATACTAATATTATAAATAAATTCACTTTAAAGGTATTATCTCTGGATATTTGATGCTATGCTACAAGATTGTATTCAATCATTGAATGTTGTACTTTTCTTTACAAGTCATCCATTTCAAATATGATATCCAATAATGGTACACTCTAAAACAGTTTTAGGGAAAACGATAGCAGTTGTTTCTTCAGGCAATGTCTGGAATACCGTTACATCTTACAGCTTGATGGATAGGCAGAATATTACTTAGTGAATGTACAATGTACTCTCTATCGTGGTATTGTTTTTTTTATAGTAGTACATTAAAGGGCACTTTGCTTTGTGGAACACTTAACATTTCTCAAACATTTCGTTTGTACTTGTTTCTATTACATTGAGAATATGGGCATAAGTTCTTTATCTCATAAACCCTATCACAAATTTGAAGCAGGTTTTCTGGCTCCTAACTCTCTCCAGAGACGAATTGTTGTTCCCCATAAGAACCTCATAGGAGCTTTTATATCTACAACTTTGTGTTATTAATGTATTTTTTATCTTGCTCTTTTGAAACTGTTCGTATATACCTTCTGCAAACTCAAGTTCACCGTAGTAGATGATAAGTTAAGTGGTTTAATGCACCCGGTGTCCCAAATGAGAGGCTTAATCTGTGGATCTCTAGAGGGAGCCTTATCTTATGTGTTGATCCGTCGGTAAAAACGTCATCATGAGCGATTTGTGATGCTCGCTCCATGAGACGAATACTTTCTTCAGCTCAGTGCCTGTGACTTGGAAAGAAATGCCTGTTCAGAATAGTGATTTAGTTATCATCACAATCAGGATGGGTATTAACCAGGCACGGGCAAAATCATGTACAGTTTGCATTAGTAAGGAATATCTAGTTCCGTGGGCTTTCTAAATGTATTAAAGCAGGCACGTTCTTCGTCATACAGAAAATAGAAACATACATGACAACATACAAATTTGAATCGACACATTCAGATTGCCTAGTGGTTTTTAAAATGTATGTATTGTAAAGTTCATTGTTTTACACATAACTGTTCGACGAATTTTTGGTTCCGTTCCATACATGATACATAACCGTTTGTCAGCACGGTTTTCTACCAGTTCAAATTATAGGTGCATCTTAATAGAAGATCTGAAACCTCAATGGTTGTGCGGTATGTGGAGGAATTCAGAAAGCGTTATTGAATTATATCATACAATCCCCTTCACTGTTCTAATACATTCGCGAAAACTCAATGAAGGTCTATGAACTTGAATGTCCCAAAACCCAAAATATTTCCCTGTTTTTCAGCATTGATTTTTCCCTACTTAAATATATTACACCTCTTTGTTTACTGACAGATGTGTGCTTTATACAAATTCATCTAAATTTGTCACCATAACCCAGGATCGCAAGCAAAGCGTGATTTTATTGATTTTTAGCATGTCACCTGGAGAGTCATTGCTCCTTAGGTAAAATCTTTCCCCTTTATGGTGCCATTTGTCGCAGCCAGGTCAAAGCGTTGACATGTCGAAAGTAAGCGGATAACTCTTCTTTAGGCCGCAATCTGTATTTATTGTCGGCTATAAAAAACGACATTCCAATAAAGATGTGGCAACTCGTTTGGCCTTTGACAAGAATCTGCTGAAAGGACAAAATGGATGGACGATAAAAATCTAACACAAAACACTCCCTTAGCGCCAGGCCTGTCAAAAAGTCTATCAGTCATCATCATCATTATTCCATTGTGTTGCTCGTTCTCTATTCAGCACCAAGAACAGTCACTCTTTTTCCCAATTGGGAGGCGTATTCAGTACCGTGGACAGTTACTAATTTATTCCGATTGGAAGGCGTATTCAGTTCCGTGCAGCGTTACTCCTTCTTTCCCAATTGCAAGGCATATCAAGTACCATGGACACTCAATTTTCCCAATTTGAAGGCAAATTCAGTACCAAAGAAAGGTACTTATATTTCCCAATTGAAAGGCATATTCAGTACCATGAACATTTACTCCTTTTTCCGAAAGAAAGGCATATCGGAAGGCATATTTAGTGCCAAGGACAGTCACTCTTTATCCAATTGGAAGGCATATTTAGTGCCAAGGACAGTCATTTTCCCAAATCTAAAGGCCTATTCAGTACCAAGGACAGATACTTTTCCCCCAATTGGAAGGCATATTCAGTACCAAGAAAAGATCCTCCTTTCCCGCTTGAAAAGCATATTCAGTACCATGGACAGTTACTCCTTTTCCCAATTAGGCGGAATATATTCAGTTAACAGGCAAAAGGTAAGGATGACATATGTCGTCTCTTCTAGCAAATCTGCACATGTATCTGCATTTAGTCAACTGATAAAACAACTTCTCAATATTATACTGGTTACCCAGGTTCGCAGTTTGGTTATTTCAATGCGAACGTCTTGCTAATTCTTTGCCATGCATATCACTAGCTTTGATGAGACTATCTACGAAAGTAAGCCCTACTGAATTTGATAATAGCAAGTTCTATTCTACAATTATAATTCTTGTAAAGATTTATAGATTCCCTTTGTCTCCTAGCTGATAACACAGAATTCTAGTCATGCCTGTTCTGTTCTGAGCTTTCTGAAAAGATCCTTACTGATATATATACAAATCAAAATGCTGAGTTACCTAATACTATAAAATAACAAACATGTATATTAATGCATTTTCAGTAAAATGCATACGATATATCATATGACTTTATTACAATTCCCAACACTGTAAACCGTTGACGCATTATATTTAAAAGCGTATCTATGGCCTTTTTAGGACACAAGACTTATGTAGTGAGTTATTTATCCTGACAAAGGTCTTAGTTGAATAGTGATGAATCAATGACAATGATATAAACAGACCATGGCTTCCATTGCAATACCTATCATACAAAATTCAATACAAATTTATCAAAACATACCACATCATTTTCATTAACTCCAAATAAGGCATTCCTGCCCACACATAATCAACCAAAATCAAACCAAACCTTTGTAAATTGATTTATTCAAAGCTAGACGTTCCTTGAACTCTCTGAATGAAATGGGCTCCAAACTGGCACTAATAAATTGAAGCGGCCTTCACTTTTGCTCTGCAAAGGTCGGCATTATCTCCACACTGACGTTCATCCTTACAAATGGACGCGTTGGGTATACAGCTATTATAAAATCAACACACCAGGAGCCGCCGACGTACAGGATAATGCCAAATTGGCTGATTTATCGAGCAGGGGATTCCAAGCTGAAAGCTTTTATACCTGTTGGGGGGCTCGGTGTCCCGTATGTGTGTTATGCCCAATACAGCACCGCGTGAGTGTTAGATTTGTTGGATTCTATCGCAGTATGGATTCTGCGGTTCGTGTCAAAACGACGTGGCCTTGTGATCTTTGAATGGTTCACATGTGCAATGGTTCTCATGTTCAGTGTACTAAAACGACATAGACAGAGTTAAATAACGTCTGGAGGTCATCAACGTCAAGGCACATCAGCCTTCTGTCAACCGGGACGGGTGGCGATATCAACTTCCGACGACCTTCGACCCATTGCTGCTGTCACACGTGCATAAAGTCACACACAATTGGGTCAGATAGTTGAGGAGGACTGAGTGATTCAGTCAAAAATTCGGGTCCTTTTCTTCTAGTTCGAGACTAGTTTGACTGTCCCATAATATAATTTACCAACTCAAATGAACTTTTATGAACTTACGGATAGGCTTAAACTATTTCAAGGCTAGGCAAGGCAGGGTTAAGCCAGAGAGCAGACTCGTTGTCCTTGAAAACCAAACTATGAGTCTCCACAAAGGAAGACGAATAGTTTTCATTACGTTCGGTTGATGCTCAAAGAACCATCTTCCAGCACGGTCCATGTAGGTTCGATAAATCAAAGATTGTTGATAATGCCAGGTACAGGGGAGGCCTTGGGATGGGAATGGAGTCCCTTGATGAATCATACACGGTAAATGAAGTATCCAAATTGAACAGTGACATCTTCCTTCCAATACAGAATAATTACCGGTCAATAGGAAGACACTAACATGCCAGAACACACCAAGCCATTGCAATCTGGCGAACTAGATCATACAAAGGATAAATGATGTAGATATATATATCTGGAAGAGAAACTACAACAGGAACAATAAATCTTATAAAAAAAAACAATGCTAAATCCATTGGCAAAGAACCTAACATCCGGGGAATCTGTCAGAGTTTAAAGTAAAAGAATGCAGTCTTCGTCGTAACACTGCACAAAAATTTTGGATTTACCAATGGCAGTAAATGCCAGTAAAGTCAGTAATATTTACTTTGTAAACAGTACCGGACTTTACAATGGTAGTAAATAAATGTCAGATCCAGTAAGTTCGGACCTAACAATTGCAGTAAATGAAATTACCGGCCTTGACTTTTATTTACTACCATTGTAAAGTCTGGTACTGTTTACAAAGTAAACATTACCCGACTTTACTGGCATTTACCACCATTGGCAAATTCAAATTTTCATGCGGTGTATAAGTTGCAACTCCAATGATCCTACACTCTGCTGATGTTACGTTACATTATTACATTTATCTCGAGATTTCTTCATCCGCAAGCAACACAGGTTTTTTTCCCCTTGGTACTGATTAATCAATACGAACCATACATGTTGGCTTGAAACGCTGTCAAAGACTACATGTCTCGTGACTGGCGGTAACGGATTTCTAGGACTGACATTGAGATTCAGCTACAGATGTTATCAGTCGTCATCCATCAACGTATTACAGGCGAGCTTTCCCATGTGAAGTGTGTATGGTCTCTTTAATCCGTTTAACACAAAGTCGGGCTGCCATTGGCATATGATTTTCTCATGACTAGCTCTCAGAAAGTAAAGTTAATCTGATTATCTATCATTTACCTATGATTTACCTACCTGTGTTTTCTGTACCTTAATCTATGTTATTATTTGTTATTTATCATTTGTGGGCTACCATGGAAACAAGTCTAAAGACTGATGGGACAACTCACTTTTTTATAAGATTGATAAATAAAATAAATAAATATTTTACAATAGAGTATGCTTTGTCTCTATGGAAACGTTGATGAAAAATACAACTTTTGCGAAGAACGCAATTTGCACTGTACTGAATATTGATTAAGGCGTGCTGTTCCACATAGACATCGATCAGGTCATAAAACTGGGATATAATCTAGGGCATGGCAGTTTAAAATCGCCTAGTGTATCCCTCAAGTACATGAATTGCCAATCAAAGAAGTTATATCGACTACAACACCTCAGGAGACGCCTCGGGCGATATTTAAACTACATTGTGAGAAAGAACATAGTTCATCATTCATACACCAGGATTCAACCTTCTACTTCTACACATTTTTATGTTTACCTTCGCAGAAGGAAAACATATTGTTTTTGCTCTATTTCTTCTTCACATCAGGTCAATGACCTGGACCAGACGTCTGTCACCATGGTAACTGGTGCTGTAGCAGACACCATGTGGTGTTGGGTTACATTATGTTGCATGTTGCAGGACAGAGTTGGAGGGGCTGGTCACCATATATATGAATGTTTTTGAATAAGAAAAACATTATGCATTTGCTTTGCAAATGTTATCTTTCTTGTTCACGATTTTTTCTTCCTATGACACTTCTTAAGGATGCATTTAGGTAAAGATAAACTGAATGTAAAAAGGAAAGATCGCAGATCGATATTTGTGCTCTCTCTTTTCCTGTGATACCAGAAAGGTTAACTATTGATTTTGTCATAAAAGACGCTCGCAGGCGGCAATTGCTGACACAGCAGAAGTAAACAACACTTTACGACACGCCTTTCTTAGATGGATTGTTAATAAGGCGAGAAGATTGCAGCTTTGGGGCTTTCTTAAGTCCTGTCTTGGCAAATTAACCGCAGAGATCTATAATTTGCAGGTCTCAGGGGAAACTGGAAGTGATAAAGTTGTCAGGCTGTAGTTTCAGCACGGTTTATTCACGGGGTTGTAATAACGTTCAAAGCTGCGGACTGAAGTAAACATAGTACTAGACCTTTGTAAATGTCAAAGGTCGTCCCTGTGAAACTAATTGCCGTTTGCTTTACTAGGACGACCTTAAGATTTGGGCAGCAGCAATTTTTAATGGAGAAAGGTTAAAGACGATATACAAAAGACGGTACGTTAGAAATATTAGAATGATACACATTTAGAAGTAGCTTTTGAAGTTGTATGAGCTTCCCTCACGATAACACATATGCCCTCTTTTAACTTGACACTGGTACTGGTATTTGAAAACCCTGTGTTATTGTTGTATACTGGGGATAGGTCATGGTAATGAAGACATGGTCAAGACGCACCAACCTTCTGTCAGCCAGGACGGGGGACAATATCAACTTCCAAAAAACCCTTTAATTGTTTAATTGTTCCAAAATGTAATTTACCAACCAAGATTAACTTTCATTGCAAAATGCAGCGTTATGTAAATACAGTGTAGGTACAACAACTTGTCAATTGAATAGATATGATTTATGACTCGCTTCTAGAGAAGTGTGCTTCGGGTAATACGGAACAGTCGTCTGCTAAATCCACCAATTGGAAATCAGACCAGGTCTCTGTTGGTCGATAGGACAAGGCAGTAGTCACGGATTCCATTCTGATAGACATGTCAGGGTCAGAAGGTGATAAAGCTCTCCCATTTACATTTCTCTTCGTCTCTCCAAAACTGTCTATTGGGGTTGGTACAAGTTTAGAATCAGAGCTTAACAGCGTTGGAAGATGCACAAGTGGGGTAATCATTATGCCAACTGCCACAGTAACTGATACCGACATTGAAGTCAATATACAATGTAGTAACAAGTACTTTGAGTTTTCGTGACCTTGAAGTTCATGGACCTTCATTGGGTTTTTGTGCATTTATTTTAACAGTGGAGGGGATTGTATGATGTAATTCAATCTGGTATTACGCCACTTCCTGAATTCCTCCACATACCGCACACGTACTGGGTCACCTTCTGGCGTGACGTCCCCATTGATCAACAGTCAAAATCACCTCCCACCCACCATGCAACTGAAACTATTGGGATAAACAGAGACACAAACCCACAACTCAGCCACCCAAAACAATACTTCCTTCCGTACCCAAAAGTAATCAATACTTTCTTCACTAATGCCTTTGGCAAGTATTGATCAAATCATGTCAAATCAAATCTATTAATAACATTTACTTTTTACATTCAATATCTGCCTGAGGTGTTCTTTCTGGAGGTCTTGTGGTCAAGATATAGAATAACGAACATACTCAACACAAGGCATAGGTCATAGAAAGGTCAAAAAGGGTCATCTAACCGTTCAAAGAGATTGGCGTCACCTTCGAGTAGTTTGGATCAATATTGCACAATTAAGAATAATCGGAAGTCGCGGGTATTTTCGCCGGTTGAGTAATGAAAGGATCACGGCTGTTCATTACAGTTAGACGATAATGGATCCTAAACAGAAATAAAGCAGAGAAAACTGCACCGTGAGCTTACAAATTGGTGCTTTCACCGGCGAAAAAGGCCGTTATTTTCAAACATAAACGTGTAAGCAATCAGGCCAAATGTGAAGTAAATCCAAGCCCATGGCTCTAAGATATTTGGAAATCATTCCGCTTCTCCTTGGCTGTATGATTCACATATATATTACATATAGGTAAGCCGCTTTGCTCTGATTCATGGGGAGTCTAAGTTATCGTGGATAAAGTGTGATGGGCTTTATCCTATGGAACGAGATGATGAAATAGTGAGTGAGAGGGGGTGGGGTTCGTTATGGCTACAAAGCAACCGGGTTCTCAACACCGCATGAAAAGTTGGATTTACCAATGGTAGTAAATGCCAGTAAAGTCGGGTAATGCTTACTTTATAATCAGTACCGGACCTGACAGTAAAAATGAAGTAAACATTATCCGGCTTTACAGGCATTTACTACCATTGGTAAATCCAACTTTTCGACCAATGGTAGTAAATGCCAGTAAATTCAGGTAATGTAAAGAGTACCGGACCTTAAAGTAAAAATGAAGTAAACATTATCCGATTTTACTGGCATTTACTATCATTGGTAAATCCAGCTTTTCGTGCAGAGCAATCCGCGACTTAACTGTTATCGGCACTTCACGCTTCCCTGATTACCCACATCGTGCAATATTGCCGATTAACGTACATTTGTCCACATCAGTATCGGGTTCAACTCACGGTCAGGCACGGCGTTCGTGACCCTCTCCCCTGAGACACAAACTACTACTTTACGAGGGGGTCATAAAATGCACTTTGATGGCCTTTTGTAGGCATTAGCTCATGTTTAGGTACGGCTATGGAATGGAGCTGCTTTTGAATCGGATCACGTGATCGAGGAAACCTGTAATAAACGTGATTGGATGACCATAGAAACCGGAGAAGCTGAAATTGTCTCTGGTTAATCTGGGCTTTATGGGATTAGAATCCATCCAATCAGAAGAAAAGACGCTTTATCACTATGTATTGTCTACCGGTCCAGACATATTGCCACAGTAAAGTTAGCGAAGTATAACTACTACTTACCTTCCTTACTTGCTTGCTTAAAAAACGTCGCATCTTCAAGATGTCTGATTTGTGGTTAGGTTATTAAAGACTCTAAAATCCGCTGAGAATGCCTTAAATCTGACGAATCTCGTTAACTGATGAAACGTATCCAGATATGATAGTAAAGAGTGTGATCGCACATAGATATACGCATGAAAAGGTCAGATTTGTCTTTCAGTTGCCTTTGCGAAATCGTAAAGTCTGCTGAAATATTTCAACGCCTTTAATTATTGGTCTTTACGTAGTTCGTAAACTTGGCTCAAATGCCTGTATAGTAAAGAGTGTGATCGTACCATTGATATAAGGTCGGGGAGGTCAGATTTGTCTTTCAGTTGCCTTTCCGAAATCGGAAATTCTCCTTAAATGTCACCGCCTTTAACAGCTCTTTACTTCGTTCGTAAAGTTGGCTGAAATATTTATTTTGCGCTGTTTTGATAACTTTACTTTCCTGCCTCTTGGCGATTTCCAAACGAAAGTTCGGAAAGGTCAGACTTGTTTTTCAGTTGACTTTCCTTTAACAGCTCTTTACGTATAGTTCGTAAAGTTGGCTGAAATATCTGTTTCGCGCTGTTTTGATAACCTCACTTTCCTGCCCCTTGGCGATTTCCAGACGAAACTCTGTTTAAGTCCTCACACATCCCGTTAGAATCTGGGTTAATGGGTACATACCGTCCGCACGGGATTATAATTATGGATTTTAGCCAAGTCAACACTTTGCGATGAAAGGCAGCAACAGCACAGCTCCCAGACACCCCTCTCAGGGGACGGGAAATGATGAGTGGTTGGACCCATGCTTAGATCAGGTGATATGAAGAGACGATATGAATATCTGCTGTTTTTCATGATCCACAACAACTTTCGTTGCACATTCGAATTCTGGAATATTCCCAAATTTCTACGACACGTTTTGGAATGGAGCACATTTTGGAATGCTACAAAGTCCTACAACCTGTCAGATTGATGGATAAAATGGACTATTAGAAAAAGATATCTATATCTTTAAACTCTCAATGAAATCTGCCATTTTATGACATAAAATCAGTTATAAGATATAACAGATATCCATAGTGTATCGATATCCCAATCTGTATTGTACTGATACATATAAGAGTTAATTAAATAACTGTCTTGCTTTGCTGAAAACACTACTCTTAATGTTGAAGTTGAATATTTCGTTTCATGAAATCAGTGGTAAAAGATACGAAATCTAACGACATATTTACTATTACAATGAATATACACATATGGTAATGTGAAATATTATTACTATTATTGTCAATACATTAAAAATAGCGTCAGACGTTGTCTGGTTGCGCTCCAAATTCCCTCTTTACGGGGATACTTAATTTCATAACCATGCCTTCAAGTAGATTGACAGCAATATTGGATTTGTTGATGCATAATCTTTTGTTCCCCAGGGAAATTTTGCTCTAATAGCACTCATCCTAACATAGTGTTTAATATCAAGTGATTTATTACGGCTATTATATTTCAAAACTATTTGATTGTCCTTTTGTTCCCTATTTTATGAATGTTTTATTTCTCTTCGTACGTTTTTTGATTGAAAAATTGAAAAGAATATTAGAGCAACATTTCGGTTCTCCGAAATTTTGTGCAAATTTTAGCAATATAATAACATGTCTAAAAATATTCATCTTCACTAATCTTACTATTTCTTTCCGTTTTTTTAGGTTATAAATTTCTAGGTTGCTGACAAGGTAGCTTTTGTCTCGCAAATGCGGTCTAGTGAACGTAGTGGACAATTTCCAATGTTTATTAGAGGATCTTAGCTGAGATTCATCCATATAAACATGAGATGTCTGTTCCAGTACGGTTCTCGTGGGAAATTGTCCCAATTGTGCCACATTAACCCATATATGATTGATATGATGGACTCTCCCTAGACAGATCCTCCCCGCAAGTGTAATTAGTCCCCCGGGAGCTGTAATATTTGCTCAATACATTAAGTATTCCGTCAGATCTCACTGGCACACTTGTGAGAGTCTGTAAAATGAACTATTCGCGAAAAAGCACAAGGGAGTTAGACACTGTGCAGTACGCTAGTAGTATTTGGTGAAGCAAATGTATTGGTTTTTGTGGATGGCATGCCATAGTACGATATCATGTTACAACTAGAAAGGCAACATTTGCAAAGCAAATGCATAATGTGTACCTCCACATGGTCTCGCCCAACAAACTACTGCTCTGTTTATTCTTACTTTTAAGTAGTTTGTTTAAAAACACATTCATATACATGGTGACCAGCCCCTCCAACACTTGCTACATAATGTAATCCAGTTACCATGGTGACAGCTGTTTGGTCCAGGTCATTGACCTTTTTTGTGTGGAGAAGAAGAAGAAACAGAGCAAAATGAATATGTTTTATTTCTGCAAAGGTAAACATAAAAATAGAAAACATAAACGTTTTCAGTTGGAAGAAAAGCTGATATTTTCTCCTCTATCAACCGATGAATTTTGCTCCGTTGGATAAAAATAGGCAAGCAAATAAAATCTCTGTATGCAGGTGGCCTTATTCAACGATTGAAATTACGGCGGCAAGTCAAAAGCACGTGGATTGTCTGGGTTATAGATATGTTTCGACAACCATAAAATGAAATAACTGTATGCTAGGACTCACGTATGTAGAAAGGCCGCACATGGTTGCACACGGTTTGGTCTGGTGCAAACCAATGCAATTTGAAATTTTGACGGCGTCAGTAGTTTTTAAATGTCTAGTGACACGGTGGTTAGCTAGCTTGGAGAACAGTTTTTCTAAACGTCGTTTGTATGTGCGAAGTGTATGGATTATGAATATACATACTGCGACAGCGATAGAAAGAAATGTTACGACCCACATATGTGGAAAGGCTTCACATGTTTGCACTGTCTGGTGGCTTTTCCTAGATACAATTTGAAATGTTTGTAGTGTCAGGTGCTTTGAAATGTTTAAAACCAGCGTCTGGATTATGAATTTTGACAGCAATAGAAGTAAATAGCGGCGTGGTTCGACCCACATATGTGGAAAGGTTTTGCATGATTGCACTCGTATTGGTCTGCTGACTTTTCACCAAAGCAATTTCGGCGATTTTGTTTGCGTCAGTCATTTCGGCCTGAGTCACCTGGGGTGCGGGGGTGTCACACTTGGGTAAACATACTTTTTGCATTTTGTGAACTGCTTTTTTACATCCTAATCAATATTTTGCAACAGACAATATCTTTTATTTACGTATTGCGAATGTGATAATATTACCTTTATAGTTGTTTATCTATTTTCAAATAACAACAAACAGGCATGCAGTCCGTGCTCAGTGACTGGAACTGATTGCTTATTAATATTTAATACCATAAAATTGCAGCTGCCACCGGCCTTTGATTAACACCTGTGCGAGGTTTCGATATTTAAGATTGTAAATCTGCAAAAATCCTATCTTAGAAAACGTCTAAGACCGAAAGGGGGCAATTTGAGTCAAATGAAATAACAGGTGTAATAGTATGATAGCCGTTTATTGAAGATGTAATGTTCATATCAAACCTTTTATGTGATTTATACATGGGGGATTTCACGCAACAGGGCGGCCAAATGGCATAGACATCCCGGCGCAAGCCTGCGATATCCGCACGGTACGCGCCATATGTGCTCGTTAACACGTCTCAACGGCTATGAAAACATATATTCGTCTTTAAATCACGAGAAAAAATACAACACGGTCCATTTTTATTTCTAGATCGACGCGAGCGCTTGTGATCTGAATAAGGAGTTCCATTACCCTGGCACCCCCTATACGGCGGAATAGTTTTGTCCACATTCCGTGAGTCAGACAATCAGCACGAGGCCAGTTGTACATACCATCCCGCCAGGAGCGGAGCATCAGCAGATAGCAGGTGGTGGCAGAGAAAACTAGCCTGTCTTAAACCAGACCGCAGCAAGATCCTAGTTCCACGTGAGTAACTCAACATTTCTTTTAGTATTCTTTTGATTTTAATTCGTGACAAGAACGGGATTTTTTGGAAGAATTGTTTGTTACCAGTACTGCGTTGTATTGGATTTTCTCGTAGTGTTGTGCCAAGTGAGTAGCCTACGCTATCGACTGAACATCATATGGTATACTGGCATTTCGCCATCTATTTGCATCTAGACGCTTTATAGCAGGATTCCGTAAGTACATTCTGGTAGAGTTAGAAATCTGACTGTGTCCCACTAAAAGCAGAAGAGTGTTATGTTTCTGCCAATCCTTGCTTATACCGAATTGAAGCATTGCCGCCAATTTAAACATGAATAACGGCGGCATCCTCAGAAGTTTTGACATGTGCAATACATGTTGGTAGCTAGGTAACGCCGCTCTTTGCAGTAATAAAAACATTACAAAATCGGTTTTTCAAGGTACGTACCATTTAGTCATGCAAGCGTTGGAACGGGCAACAATGCACTGGATCTATACCTTCTACCTAACCGTAGGGTCTGGGAATGACTTTTACTTCACCAATGTCTAAAGTCATACCAAAAAGTCATATCTCAATACACGCTCGTCTAAAATCGATAGCACCATGGCCTATATATTGATTTTGCGGGTAATATCGTTATACCTATTGTATAAATCTTTCTAAGGGCTGATACTACAATTGACTATTGTCTTATATGCATTATTGATGGCAACTGTGATATTTTGAGGATCTTAAAAATTGCTGTAAACGTTTGAACTGGTCACAGTACAAACACCTATACGGACGAAATGGATTTCGTATGTTGGGTACAGCTTGTATGTTGACTCCTCTAGCTCCCTGGAGAGATATTATTCTGTTTGCGTGGTAAAATCATCTTAAAGGCACCCAAAGCGATTTCAGGGCAGTAGAACTGGATTTTCAAAGTCAATTTTCTGGTCATTTTTATCAATATAGTAACTTCAACCCTATCCCATATATAGCATACTGATTTCTGTGAGGCAAAAATGCGATGTCGCTGACGGAAAACGGTTGCTTGTTTCGTATCGTAGGCTGTTCTAGCTATTTATTGGTGGTACCAAAAATTACAGGGACTCCTCGCTTGTTTTTGGGCTATTCTATTTCAAACGCTTGCAGGATGAAATGATAACAAAAATGTGAAGAAATGGCAGTAAATGTCAACATCAGATTTCCTCATCCAGAATATTTGTTTTGTTTTGCCACCCTGAAATTGCATTGGATACCCTTAAGGTTGTCCAGAGGAGAATCTCCGCGGACAGTTGTACGTACTTAAGGCGTAGGAGCTGCAGATATAGACCGAAGCCAAATGAATAACTTACTTGTAATCAATGGTTCGTATCTAATCACTAGTAATACATCTATCCATCAAAGGCAATTCATCGGAAGGAAGGATAGCCAGCAACCTTACAAAATCTATCACAGAGAAAGCGTTCACGGGCCAAACAGTCATATATGTAGACTGACTACTGTAATGAAAGGGGGGGGGGGGGTTACGGGATCATAGAAAGTGTACCGAATATTCGAATGAATTTAATTATAAATACAAATTATCAACTTACAAATACAATATCATACAAATCTGGAAAAACCTGTATGAGATCTAGAGACTCATAGAGAAACCTGGAGATCCATGGAGAATGTTAGGGAGAACATTCGGTACACTTTCTATGTTCCCGTAACCGAACGTGGGTGGATAGCACGTAGCTAGTCTAAAAACTAGAATATCAGCATAGGAGGCATTCACGTACATGTATAAGGAGGCATACCGCCTGCCTTTTTGTATTCCAAAAATCTTGTTTGTATGTTCATATATCTACAAACATTTTACTAATACATTTGTACCCAGCTTACGCACTTTACGATTTGCTTTTTTTTATTGTAATCTACCTTACATTTAATTGTTCTACAGATATAGTCACAAATGTAAAGCAACTGTACTTTTTAGCTTCCTGTTTTTTGGCAGTAAAATCAACGTGGATGATTTTCTTTAGAGAACCACTTAGTGTCTTTCAAGTCGCCTGGTGTCACGACCCTGTCATAAATTCTTGTCTATTACCCTGTTGCATGTGTCCAACACCTTACACGGCACTAAGTACCCTGCACGCCAACTGTCTGGCACGCGTATAAAATATTTACACGCTTAAGGCACTTTTCTTGTCAGATTCAGGCAAAGGAAACCGTTTTGTCAAGCTGAGTGGCTGTATGTCAACCATTGGCAAGACCGATTAACCGTCAAATATTTGAATTTCAAACGTTTCTTGCGTAGAGTGATCGTTGTATATGTGTTCATGAAAATGGTGCGCACTATATGAACATATCTCCATATGTCCAGCTGCATTTATTATTTACGGCACAGTGACATTTGTCGTAGGTCGTCGTACGACTTTGATGCCGCAGAAATTGTTAGAAGACGGTGACAGAACCAACCACCGACAAGGATCTCAGGCAGCCTTTTATGTATCAATACAGCTTAATTTTGCAGGACACATGCACGACTACCCAAGAAAGCCCTCAGTTTGCGATCGTACGACGACCGTACGACGTATGTGACCGAGTGTCTTCTCTGTAGTAGCCTATTTTAGATAAGAAACAAGTGGATTCCACTTTTCCAGTCAAGGATTGTACCGAATAGTGTACGACTCTAACGCTGTCTTAGCACGCTGGTATGCACACATTTATTTTCATTGTCCATAGCGGACATGTCTTACCGTTCCACCAAGCTAAACTGACAAACTCAAAACTCAACACCCCTTGAAAACAGAAATCCAGGCTGAAGCTCATAGTCCATTTCTAGTCGAATGCAATATAGATCTCTTCGCAGTAGTCTATTTTTCAAAGCCAGTCCCTATTAGGAAAGTTCCCGATCTTGCAAAAAAACGTAAGCCAAAATATCCATCTCCACAATTCAGTTGATATAACAAAGGCCAGGCCCGATTCGGGGTGTCCTACATATGTACAAAGACCATTATTTTTCCGCCAAAGATATTAAATTATTAGAGCAGTAGGATTACCCCAAAATTGCGTGCGATTGCCTGGTGATTGTAGTGTAAGCCGGGCAATATGTTAAGTCGCGCAATATCGGATGGAAGGATCAGATGGCTGTCCTTTTTCAAACCTTGCAAGAAATAAAAAGTAAAGTGGAAAAATGTGGCTGTGTAGGAACTTCACATTGGTAACATCATTATATACTCATCAACCAATAATGCATAATGCACATGATGTTTACTGCTGTTTTCAATCAGCTGTCTCTTTTGAACTGATTTGCGCTGCATTAAATGATTTCTCATGTTACCATTGTTTCTAGTCAATAAATTTGAATTAATGACTGAAACGATTGGGAGGATTCATGATGATAGATATATTTGTTTGTTTATTTGTTCGCACTTTGAAATACAAATAAAAAAAGGTTAAACTTACTTATGACAAACACTGTGCAGGAGGGGGCGGGAAACCCTAATGGCTTATGCATGGCCCTCCTCCTTA
This sequence comes from Branchiostoma floridae x Branchiostoma japonicum, assembly GCA_013266295.2. Lineage (NCBI taxonomy): Eukaryota > Metazoa > Chordata > Leptocardii > Amphioxiformes > Branchiostomatidae > Branchiostoma > Branchiostoma floridae x Branchiostoma japonicum. Next base: position 7,365,368 of record CM023825.1, on the reverse strand, counting down.
CTATTTCTAAATAAATTAACATATTTTAAAGAAGAAGAAATTTACGGTATTGAGAAATGTAACTAAGATAACTTAAACATATAAATGAAAATCATAAAGCTAAAAATATATTGCCCTGGCATATAAGAACTGCCAAAAAATGAAAATTCTTATGTTTTAATTTTGTGTCACTTTTTTGTATGTATGATAAATATGATAACAACATTATTTTGTCATATTTTATCCTATTAGAAGAGGACTCTGGGAAGATTAGTTGTAGTTAACTAAGTGAGATTTAAGAAAAAAAATCACCATCATCATTACAGGGTGTCTTCACTCCTACCAAGGAACCCTTTCCTTAACTGACTCGAATTCTTTCTTAAATAAACAAACATGACTGCTTGAAGATACACAGTGTATCGCCAATAAACAAATAAAGAGATATTCTTAAATAGATAAACAATAATAATTCTTGAATAAGCAATAATGATTCTTAAGTAAACAAATATGACTGCTTAAAAATACACAGCTTATCGCCAATAATCAAATAAATAAGTATTGATTAAACAAACATAAACATTTCTTAAATAAATCGTAATAATTCTTTTAAAAAAATAAGAATTATTTTTAAAAAATGGCTGCTTAAAAAACCTACAGTGTATCGCCAAGTAGTTCAAGGACTTCTTAGGAGCGTACGTAGGTTCCACAAACACATGAATCATCTACGAACCGGGCGATCCCATCGGAGCGCCAGCCCCTTGTCCTCCCTGGATAACGCGTTTGCCACGGGGAGGTCGTTTTTCTCCGCTACGGTGACAAAAAGTCGAACCGTAGCCGGTGCCCTAAGGACTTTTCTATTGGCAACCGAGGATTTGGATCTTCTGAGGTGGCAGACGCATGTGCCTGCAGATAGCCACGGTGTTGGATTTCAATCCTAGAAAGAACAACTTTCTTATGGAGATGCTACATGTTTGCAAACAATTTTTCATGAAAAGACATCAGACAATATATGAAAAACAATTCCCACCTTAAGTTTCTACTTATTTATTTATTCATTTCATTATATTCATTGCTGCATGAATATAGAAATTACCTGTTATTGTAGTATCAAGGCAGATTAACTGAATTTATAGAAAAAAACTCATTACTTCTGTCATAATCCTATCAAGATGAACATGTGTTACGAACATCTAGAGATAAAGCCATGCCCATGTTGTGCTGATGCGTACGTAATGTTGCTCCGTGCTGATTTGACAGTATGCCTTCCGGGAAGATGTAGACATTCCGTTGACTTCCAGGAAGATACAGACATGCCAAAGCACGTTAGAACATTCCATTACCTGCATGCAAATGCCAAAGCCCCCTCTATCATTATGCCTGACATCTTGTTTTTCCGCAAGCTTTATTCCTCCACCTCCTTTTCGACCAGAAATTATTGAATGCGACCAAAAGAAAATAACAAGTTGCTCTGGTGACCTGAGAAGCTTTACGAATGAAAACCCTTAGCGGTTCCTGCTTGCTAAATGACTAAGTCTAAAGCAAAGCTAAGTGCTGCAAGCAGTAAACAAAATCGACTTGTCCTAGTTTCAATGTTTTGCCACTCAGCAATGTTTTCGGTGGTAAATTGGTCAAAGTAAAAAGCCTGCTAAGTGTCCACCAAGAGCATTTGTTCGTCCATTTCTGTAGTTCGCCTAATGGTCGCATATTTCTCCCCAAATGCACAGGTCGTCCTTGAAACATACAAATCACTATGAAGCAAAGCTCGAGAGTCTCTACTCCACTACATACAGCAAAGAAATCAAACCCAACAATACCTATACTAGAAGTGTTTACTATTATTTTATCATTTCCAATGTACTTGCAATTAGCCCTTGGGCATGAATTTGCAAAGTTATTATTAGTAATCTGATGAGATTTTATACATGTAAAATTATGATACTATGAGCGAATCTTACATTATGTATTCTAGCATAAATGTAGTTTACAACTTGCCCATATACGTATAGATGTTTCTATCGGTAGTGTACATAGGGACATGCAGGCATATACTGAAAAAGGGTACGGTCTGTTAGGCCGTGGTTGATCTTTTCGACATCCCTGTTCAGTCATGACACCATTCATATTGTCAGTGTGAAAAATAGACATTTGTACGTTAAATCTTCCACAGTGTCTATTCAGGGTGCAGATTTTGTATATTCTGGCTTACACAAAGAGTTCTTCGTGTTATCAGATTCTAAGACCTCACACTCGGATCCATCAAGTTTTGTGCGTACCCAAAGCCTAAAAAATCTGAAACAATTCTTTCTTGCATCAAAAAGAACTAAAATAACAGAATACAGCGTCAGCACTCTTTCATATGTCCTTGCATTTTTATGTCCTTGAATTTTTCATGAAGCACACAAATGTGCCTTATGAGCAGCATATGGGCTTTGTGAGGACATCCGTAGCATCACCGATATTCAATTATTATGATATCAAAACTACAGGACTTAACCCTAAAACAACAATGTTGCATGATCTATGACTAGTAAGGGCGTGTTCCGGCATGCGTTTGATCGATATAGCTATTGTCACAAACTCATATTGTGTGAAGTGAATGTTTAAGCGTGACAAATATAGTTATCTCAGTCATGCGTTGAGCATAAACCTTCCCAAGCGTATTATGTCATTGCTCCAACGTGCAACCTTTCCCACATTTTCCAGGAAAGAACACCTGTTTGTTTTATTCTCCCTTTAGGAAACAGAATAACATAAAACAGGTGGACATAACACAGCTGAATTATACCTAACACTGCACGATTCCAATGGCCGTAAGTGTCAGTAAATTCGGGTAATGTTTGCTTTGTAAACAGCACTGGACTTGAAAAAGGTAGTAAACAAAGGTCTAGCCCTGTAATTTCGGACTTTTTTTATTTACTACCATTGTAGAGTCTGGTACTGTTTACAAAGTAAACATTACCCGACTTTACTGGCATTTACGGCCATTGGTAAATCCAACTCTTCGTGCAGTGTGAGTGCGTGGGTACAATTGTGTTTTCTGTACACGAAGCTTTGCCCATAACCTAAACGCACCCATCAGGGAATGAACCATAGCTTCAGTTATCACGGAAAGACTGCCTTTGGGCTTTATCAGATCTGGCGCTGAAAGCCTACATGTTGTTTGGGGACCTCGTGGTAGATTTGACACTACAAGAGAAGAACAAGACTGAAAGTTGTAATTAGTGCTGCGCAATACCGACAGTTAGAGCGATTGGTCCCTGTAGACAGTAGGCAGACAGCGTGTAGTGGGTGGCAACGATTGAGTTCTCTGTACGACTGTACCTAACAAATGCCAGACAAGCTCAGCTTTCTGCTGCCATGTACGTTCCCAACAGGCCTGCCCACTGTGAAAATGCCCCTAACTCGCTGGAACTATATCGGCTTTGGTAAAACCAATGCCAACACCTTTCTCCAACACCTCTGCTGCATATAAGGACCTTATGCTTGCAACTACAGCGTGGAAGGCAATACATATTTAAAGTAGTTTTAATAAAGATAGATGTATATTGATATTGATAGTCTGATAGTCTGTATACCATGTAAAGATATATGTATATTGATATTGATAGTCTGATAGTCTGTATACCATGTACACTAGATACAGTAACACGTTGTAACACTACATTAAAATACATGGGTATCCCTGAATCACCCCTATGTAGAACGACTGATCGACAAAAGATGTTGTCCTTTAATTTTACTATCGCCTCCTTTCCTTTGGCAATGTTTCAATTCAACATGTCTTCAATAATTATGCAACTAATCTCTACATTAACATTAAATTACGGAAAGAAATTGTGTATTCCACCGTCACTAAAACAATACCCCTCTGGCATTGACTTACAGCGGAATTATGCAAGACGTGCACCCTTTTGACAAGTGTCTCACGCAGGTTATGAAGGGAAAATTGGCTGGTTGTCTTGGGACCTGTAACAGGCCGTGCCATATGTCACCATTACTCATTGACGGGTGGCTGCGATGGAACACTGCACGAGACGTTGGACTTACCAACGGTAGTAAATGCCAGTAAAGCCGGGTAATGTTTACTTTGTAAACAGTACCAGACTTTACAATGGTAGTGAATAAAAGTTACGTCCGGTAATTTAGGACTTAACAAGGGTAGTGAATTAAATTACCAGCCTTGACTTCTTTATTGTTAAGTCCGGTACCGTTTACAAAGTAAACATTACCCTATTTTACTGACAATTACTACCGTTGGTAAATCCAACTTTTCGTGCAGTGGTAACGATAGGGATTGGATGCTGTCTCAGGTTATGAAGGGAAAATTGGCTGGTTGTCTTGGGCCCTGTAACAGGCCGTACCATATGTCACCATTACTCATTGACGAGTATCTGCACTAGCAATGACAGGGATTGGATGTTAGCTCTGGATTAGTCAATTGACAAAAAGGCTCTTCCTTGTCATCGGCATTAAGTGGACGTTTGCCCCAAGTGCCCTAACCAATTTTCATCTCGTACGAAACATCTGTGTGTGGAGAGACTACATATAGTCTACCCTTTACAGTATAGTACACTCTCTTTGCTGATTGGACTGGAATATGGTAGTTTCTTTTCAAACTTCCAATGGTCCGTCGACATTGCTTTTATTCATCGATGAAAATTTACATTCAAAAGGTATTTATACACATAATAACGTTTGATAAACAATTATTACATTAATCTATAGAGAATTCATTTATCTTATTATCAAACAATATTACAATATTTTCTTTGTAAGTACCATATTTATATTTGCAAATTGTGTACTTCCCAAGTAGTATAAATTGGTTGATATAATGAAATTTTTCAATTTTGTGAAGTTTGTAACCAAGTATGATGTCGTGTACTGGTTTATTCTACTTTCATATTTGATACAATATTTTTTCTACTTCTAACCATATGGGTTTTACGATATTACAATAATAGAGAAAGTGCTCAAAATAACCCATAAAACAGTCACAAAACAGACATCTGCCATACTCTGTCATTGAATAGGGAAGTTCAATTTCAGGCAAAATCAGCTGCTTGAGCGCTGTCAGCCTCCATGAAGATGGAATACCCAAAGTGCCCAACCTTACTACTGACCCGTGACTACACCTGCTGTTTTCAGCCTCTTTTCATCAAATTCATTCCTACCCCTGCGTATGGACCACTCCTCTCATATTCTCGCCCCTTCACCCGTACATACCCTACACCTCCTTCTTTCCAAAGACGCCCATCTGGCTTCTGGTCGTTCAACCTATTCAATTTTCATTGCAAGAGTAATATCAATGGTTTATTCGCAAGTAAAAAACAATACAATGTAGGGTATGTTACGCCTCGCAGCCATAGGCTGAATTGCGTGAACATATCAAAATAATGATGCCGCACGTTTAAAACATTAGGACTCTAAAATACCAATAAAATGTATATACAATGATAATAGATAATTCTGTAGCAGCAAGGGGCCTAAGAATAATCTACGTACAGAGCCATTCAAAAGTTTGACGAGATATGACATTGAATAAAGAGACTCTTTCTACACAACCAAGTGTTTTATTCAGCCGACGTTTCGGTGAGTGTCTGTCACCTTCCTCAGGGCAATTCTGACTGGCATGGTTCACATTGCACTGCAGCATAGGTGCCCTGAGGAAGGTGGCAGACGGTCACCGAAACGTCGGCTGAATAAAACACTTGGTTGTGTAGAAAGAGTCTCTTTATTCAGTGACTTACTAACCTGATGAAACTATTCACGGATGAGATATGACATTGTTATATCGCTCAGTACGTGCTGGCAATTGGTCTATCTTTCTGTTTTCTCTGGTGACCCTGCCGCTAACATTACCTCTAAGTTTAGGTAACCAGTGACTGTACAGTTCGGAGTTGTATGCCGTTATATCTTATATATACCTGTATATCAAATCCTACACAAGATTTACCTTGCAACATTCTATAAGGCAAGTACTTACGGCATGTTGTTAAATACATACGCGTGCCATAGGTTACATCAAAGGGTGCTTATTAGTGGGCGTACTGTAGGGCTTATCAATGATGGTAGCTGCTCGTAACATCTTAATGATTTGAAAAAGAAATTTCGAGTTTATGATGTCAACCCATATGTTTTCATGGAGTTAGATGACGATCGTAAAAAATTACTATTGGGTGGGGACACCGAGAGAATATCAATGTAGTACAGTGTCGTTGTTGACGATGTTATAATTATTTCATGACCATTTACACTAATCAGCAATGTGTATGTAAATCCGACATAAGATGCCTTAAAAGTTTTACTTTGCAGCCTTTTGATAAAAGCTACCAAATGGTTCATCCTTAAAGAGCCATTTCTTTGAAGCACGCCGAACCTTTTAAAAGCTAAAAGACTAAAGATCTCTGTAGGAACCATCCACAGCGTATGACTGCCGTATTTAACAGCAATGTCAAATCCAAAAGCACTCTCTTTAAGTCAATGAATAATGTAAACTAAGAAATGAGAGTCGTCGTTACGACGTACAAAATGCCGAGGTCTTTACAATAGTTTCACGACAGGTCGTTTGGAATACGACTAGCTTTGAAACAGAATACGCCAGGTCATTGCTTGCATATGCAGTGGCAATGGGGGCTTTGCATAGTATGCTTGATATTAGGGGCTGGTAGTGAAGGCTTGGCCACTGGCAATTGGAATTTGTCGCTGAAGAGCTCACTCAGGATATAGTAAAACTTCAATGGTAAGTTCGTTCAAAACATCGCCAGACGTCGTACGACAAATGTACGACAAGAACACGATTACATGTGTCATTTCAACTAATTTGTGACAGAAATGGATGCTCTATATCTTTGTCGACTGTCTAAGCCTCACTGAACATCTTGAACGTACATGTATGTGACTGTGCCTCTAGAAAACTCGTTTCTAGTTGAAAATAGTGGCGCTCCTCAAAAGTGATTACGATTCCTCTCCACCAGCTCCAGTAATGTGAAGAGTGTTCAGGACGGCAGAACTTCATCTGGGGTGATTACACTCTAAATGAGGCGAACCCTCCGTTAATGAGCGACAAGATCAACTAAAGAGAAACTTCCATCCAAACGACTTCTCGCAACTAATCTTAATGCTTAAGGGCTTCAGGGTGCAAGATTCGGGTATTGGGCAGTCTTTTAGGGACACTTTTGAGGCGCGCCACTATCTTCAGCTAGAAATGAGTTTTCTAGAGGCACAACAGTCATTTACATGTACGTCGAAGATGTTCAGTGAGCTTCTTAGACAGTAGACAAAGATATACGGCAAATATTTTGCTGTTTGCAGAATTCCATCGATGAAAAAGACTGTTCTTCTGTTTTAAGTTTAATCTCACAAAAATGTATCGTCACTTTTGATGAGAATATTTTTGCAATATCTTCGATATTTTTTCTTTCATTCTTGAACATTCTTTAAGTAACTAAGCCAAGACGTGGCAACAGGCAGGCGGTAAATTATAAGAACTGATGATCCATCTCTATACGAAATAGAAAGAAAGCAACCTTTAGATTAACCCAAGTCAGCAATATTACATCTCCATGTAAGGGATTTTTGAAAGTTCAACCAAAAGATCATCACAGGTGGCCTTTCTGCATTTCTTCCTACGACCTTTAACAGACGTGAGCTGGTTGAAGATCTCGCAGATATCTCGAAGAGACAACTATATTGCGTCTTCGTTTTTTCCAAACTTCATATGTTCCTGCAAGATGTTATCAGCTCAGGCAATGTTTTTGTGAGAGAAAGATTTCAGTGTTGCTGATCCCTGGATTTTGATTAGTTTTGGGGGCAAGTTTTCTGAACTTCCTCCATCGGAAAAGATAACGGTTATCATCGGAAAACAAATTACCTGCCTACATAACAAGCAGCTCCTATCAGCACCAGGAATCAGCGCCAGGAATACAGGGCTGACTGATTGGTATCTGAAAGGGCAGAAATTGGTTTGGGATCGATCCTGGTAAAGCGCTGCTTCCTGTCCACACTATCAATGAACCCTGAAAGAGGAACGAGCTCCAATTTTCTGGCTTGTCAGAGGAAAGAGCCTGTGCCATCTCAAGCCGTAAGCAACAGTTGTCGCTTCTATTTCAAGACCTACCAGAATCTGGCACACGCTTTATTCGAAAACAAAGCTTTTGTTCTGACTAGCTTAGGAAAGCTGCACTATGTCGATGAAGGTTAGACATCCAAAGTGACAGTTGCTCAAGCAACTGGATAAATTTTGAAAACGGCCAGACGTTTCAGTTATCATCCACTCTACTACCATTCGTCATGATCAGTGACTGAAAGAGATGTTGACTGCTGACTACAGAGCTCTTACAGTCACTGACAAAAGGTAGTGGATGCTACTTGAAACGTCTGACCGTTTTCAAAATCTATCCAGCTGCTTGAGTAACTGGTACTTCGGTATTCTGTACTAGCTCAGTAATTACAACAAAGACAGAATGATTTGATACAGCACTGCAAGAAAAATTGGATTTACCAATGGTAGTATATGCCAGTAAAGTCGGACGATTTTTATTTTGTAAACAGTACCAATGGTTATGAATAATAGTCACCACGGTAATTTCGGACTTAACAGTGGTAGTAAATGAAATTACTTTACTAAACTTTTATTCACTTCCGTTGTAAAGTCCGGTACTCTTTACAAAGTAAACATCACCCGACTTGACTGACATTTACTAGTACTACCATTGTTAAATCCAACTTTTCGTGCAGTGCAGCTTCCATTTTGACACATGTGTCAACTTTGCAGTGACAGATGATGAAGTCGTGACATCGGGCTTTAACTTCCTTTCCTTAATCTGATTTCCATTTATGATGTCTGGACACGTATCTCTATTCTAGGCTGTCGCTCCTGGCTGTCCTCAACATATCTGCCTGCCGACGCGACACTATTTTGATAAAAACCTTTTTCACGCGATTGATTTACTGTGCTCGGGCTTACAGATTTCATTATTCGGGGCCTTTCTAATCTCCCTGTCTGGCGGATCCCGAAACGACGATCTCCCTGTCTGCCCTAATGTGATTTGTGCACCACAAATTGAAAAGCATATTCATTACTTATGCATCCTATATTTACCTTTCGCAATATTCCACCGCGTCACCACGTAGTTTGTCTCAATTAGAGCAGCTGCGTTGGCGCTGGAGTAGATTTATGAGTTTGCCTTCCACGTTAGGGTTTCTCTGGTGATTTGTATGTTTGTGTGAGAGTTGTTGGGCGGAGTGACGCGGGGTAACGTCCGCTGGTCTGTCTCTGTCAGGCCACTGAGTGCAGCGGTTTCCAAAGGTCGATGGAGAGAGCCCAATTTAGACAGAAGGCCGGCGTGGTGTCATGCATCACCGTTGGCGCCACATCGCAGGGATCGAGACAGTAATGGCCAATTTCAGGGCTTCGGAAAATCGGACATGTGGTGAACGTCAAGTGGCACTGCACGAAAAGTTGGATTTCCTAATGGTCGTCAATGTCAGTAAAGTCGGGTAATGTTTGCTTTGTAAACAGTACCTGACTTGACTTGAAAAAGGTAGTAAATAAAAGTCTAGTCCTGTAATTTCGATGGTAGTGAATGAAATTACCGGACTTGACTTTTATTTACTACCATTGTAAAGTCCGATACTGCTTACAAAGTACACATTACCCGACTTTACTGGCAATTACTACTATTGGTACGTCCAACTTGTCGTGCAGTATGGTGAAGGTTTTGGGTGGGTATGCTGTGGGTATGCTGTAGCCAGCAGGGCATCAGAAAATCGGACATGTGGTGAACGTCAAGTGGTGAGTGTCTGTTTGGGTGGGCGGGTATGCTGTATCTCTTTGTCGGGACAGAATAGGTTCACAGCTTGTGGGGAGGGGGAAGATTGACAGGCAGAATGATAGGAGGTCAAAGGCCCCAGAATCTGGCCGGGAGCCACAGGAATTAGAGGTCGACATGAGGAATTCAGGAAGCGGAATTGCATACCTCCCGGAAGTCTGAAATCTCTAATCATCTTGCAAATTAGAAATCTTTAAAACACAATGCACAACCTATACGACCCCAGTGTTTCAAGATGTTCTCGCATTTCACAACACTATATCTCCACTTAGTACGTTGATGAAGGTTAGACATCCAGGTAATAACAAACGCCAAAAAACAGTTACTTCTCAAGCAGTGTTATAAATACCCATTTGCAGTCTGCATTTTGCAGAGACATTTTCAATATTGCAGAAGAAAAATTAAGCAACCTGCAATTTTGCAGACTGAAACAAATCAGGCCAGGGGTTCAATGGTGTTGGCCTCCATCGATATGGCTACAGTTTTGCCCAGATGTGCCGAGCAACCAACATACTGTACTTATATTACTTAGGCATTATTAGGTTGAGAAGGTTGTTGTATGGATGCTTGTGTATTTGCAGAAAGTATTTCCTAACTGCAGAACAAACTTTTGACATTCTGCAATATTGCAGAACACTGAAAAAAGTATTTCTATCACTGTCAAGCCACTGGATATGATTTGGGAAACTCCAGATATGTCTTCAGATTTTACGGTAAGATGTAAACCTTTCACCACAGATCTCTGGATAGTCTCCGCCAATCCCTTCAGGGAGACAGACATCCCTTATGTACGTCAGAACTCTCTTAAGGGGCAGACGCCAGCATAAAGCCACAGCAAGCAAATTTTATTGATGACATCCTCCGGAAACTCCTAATCTAATGCCATAGGGCGAAAAAAACCAAGGCGGGCCCAAAAAACAAGATTCCTACATTTTCATTTTCAAATTTTGATAGCACAAACCTTAAACATGCATTGAGGCGACAAAATACATGTATGACATCACAACCAACAGGTCTTTTATTCCTGTATTCAACAGTATTACCTGTCCTTGTAGATGAGTATACCATCTCGATTAACTAGAACAATTGTAGATATCGGATAGATGTTTACGACTATTATTTGCCCATTTTCGGCATTTTGACCTGCCTTGACAACCATCAGAGGGCAACAATGTTTTTTCCAAATCATACGAAAATTAATGCGCGCGCTTATGTCATCCATAAAAATGACTTGCTGTGGCCTAGGGGACAGACGCCAGCATAACGGGGATCCCTGGACAAGACGGTATGTAAGAACGTGACGCCAGTATGAACAGTCTGTCCTTACGGAGGAGACAACGGAAACGTACATAAATCTGGTGATGTCTCAACTCTAAATCCCTTATCCATTATGACTAGGCTCTCAAGGTAGAAGTTTGGTTACAAAGTTTTGTCTCTTCTTTTATTTGGTATATATTGTATATATTGATTTTTGTTTACTGTTTTTCGTTTTATTCCATGACCAGATGAAGCCAGAATAGATTTTAAAGTGTTAACAGTGCTTTCTGTAATACCTTAGAATCTGTCCATTCCAGAGCTTGAATAATTATAGGTCTTCTCCAAAACAGAACATTATCACAAAGCAGCCTACATCGTTACTGCTAATACCTCTACGGACTTGACTCATGTTAAAGGAGTTGAGTTAGAGGTCTCATTATACAACTGAAGTTACCAAAACAGATTATTTTCTCAAGCCAGCCTACACCGTTCCTTACGAGCACTAGTTCCAGTATTCCCTAGCGAGCAAAGGTAGTCCATTGACATGCATAAATCATACCTGAAGTACTTTGCTAGGTGCATAGATTGTAAAGCAGTGGGGCAGTACGTGGAAGGACGCATTTTAATGTAGTTCCACAGACTTCAGCTTCCTTGGAGAGGCTAATGAAGACGTTTGTCGCTCAGGGTAAGATTTGAACATTTCTCTTATCTTACTGATTGTTGATTGTCTCGCAGGACGCTCTAAGATATATGAAATGTGTTTAATGAGTTTTCCCTAAGTGCAGTGAACGGGAACATCGTTAGGTCTATAACTGGAGCTTGTCTTTTTGCATGAAGGGTTCATGCAAACAATGTATGTATTCTGTTGGGTGCAGCAAGGCACCGCTACTTTGACCTGTCTTGTTGCATAGAGATCGCCGCAGTCCTTCCTTTGCCGTGTTTAAGAATTCTGGTACCTTCTTAGACTTAGTTTGCTACATATAATATATCAGGACGATTCAACAGTATGCACAGGGAGGTCTTATATATAATTACGTAGATGAAGGTTAGACATCCAGATAAAACATTACATAATGCATTTTGTCACCGATAAAAGATAGCAGATGTTATCTAAAACGTCTGACTCCTCAGAGAATACATCCAGTTCCTTGATTTACTTTGTATTAATAATACAATTACGTAAGGAAGGTCTTATTATGTTTTGTATTCTTCTCTGAAACGTCTGACTGCTCAGAGAATACATCCAGTTGCTTGATTTATTCTGTACTACGTAAGGGAAGTCTTATTATGTTCTGGCGTTCCTTTGGCTATGGGTAAGGGCAGACCATTAGACTAGGCCATCTTGGAACTCCATAATTGATTCCCTTGTGGCTGTAGAAGTCATTTATCTGGTGGAACTCTATCAGGATACGAGAAACTCATCCGCATTTTATACTATTAACCTGTGGATTCCATTTCCTACTGATGTCTACAGTTACGGGAAATGTCCCAATTCTCTTCGTCTGTGTTAGAATGTTCCCTTAACATGTGATTTCAATAAAGATGTAGCAAGTGAATTATAAAGGTTACGACTACGGGAGAATACAAAATATGTAGAAGCAAAAAAACCTAACTTATGTGCTTCTACCTAATACCTATTATGTATTCATTGTAAACCCTATCATTTACGCAAATCATAAAGGTTACAATGGAGAATACATCAACAGGTAGAAGAAAAAAAACGTAACTTATGGGTTTCTACTTACCTAATACCTATTATGGATTCTCCAATGTAAACTTTATGATTTGCGTTTAGAACCGTGGTTTATGTTTAACGTTTGTATCAGTATTCTATTTATTTTTTCATTATGTATTGTTTGTGTAAAATGCAATAAAAAAATTTACAAAAAAGATGTAACAAGTGTTCTAAAACGTTTATCTCACTTCAGACGGAGCGGCGATGAACTGAACACGAGCAGACTGGATGTCTACCATGGGACTTGACACCACTTGAACATCTGCTCCACTGCCTGCCACGCGGGGTTACACCATGAACTTCTACTCCAAGCTCCAGGTGCGAGGGCACCGAACTCCGCGGGAGGCGTCCCACGAGACCGCCCTCAGCATCCTCCATGAGCACCTCGGTCTCCTCCCCGACCGGAACGTGGCGTCTGTGGACACGCTCAAACCCACCATGATGCAGCTGGCGTTCTTCTATCTATGGATTGCGGCAATGATCACCTTACTCATCAGAGTAGTCTACCAAGGCATAGTACGACTCATGAATGACAACGAAAACGGTGCAGATGAAGGTACTGCAGAGGAAAACCCCTCACCAAACATCAATGTGGAACAAAATGCATCAAATCACACATCAAGTAGTGTGGCTGACAAGCAAGAGACCACTGTTCGTAGCAACACGCCATTCACTGCAATCAAAGACATTAATGAAGGCAATCAAGAAGCTGCAGCAGCAGACATCACATCAAATGCAGACAAAGAGAGAAACTTCTCCAAAGTGAAACCACCTCCAAGTTTTGACGACCTTCTGAAGTATCTTGTGGTGTTTGGAGGAATCCTGCTGTACTTCTACCTGTGTGATTACGACCACATCTTCCCCAGACAAGAAAGGACGTACTCGAGGGACTTGTTCCTGTTCCTGTGTATTCTTCTGGTTATTGTAGCCGGAGTATTCACCGTTAAACCATGTCCTGACACCATACTGAACAGGCAAGTCTTTGTTAGTGATAACGTATATTCTTCCAAATTGTTCTTGTCATGAGCACTACCGTTGGAGATCTTATCTATTAAGGACACTGGAAACTATGTTGTAGGTTGTTAATTATGGATGAAGCTACAATAGATACCGATCATGAATCGGTAACATTCTGTTGTTCTCTAGGAGTGTATAGTCCTTTTCATACTGATGCATTAACAACAATGCACTGTTGTTGTGTAGGGACCAGACAGAGGAGTGGAAGGGTTGGATGCAGGTCATGTTTGTGTGGTACCACTACTACGCAGCTAAGGAGACCTACAACTACATCAGGGTCTTCATTGCCAGCTATGTGTGGATGACAGGATTCGGTATGTAACGAGTACCTTGATTTCAAGTATAACATCTTCCTTCTAATATTAAAATGAAAGCTGATCTGTGTTAGTACAATACATACTGAAAGTTTTCTTCTAACTTTATTTCAATACAAGAAAATCACTCACCAAATTGTCTACCGTATCCACCGGTCTTGATCACTTTCCTGACGCGCAATGAACAATGGGATGTATGACGTCACGAGGGGGTCATAGGTGCCCGGAAGTCGATATCGGCCGCCGTCCCAGTTCCACGTGGGTTAATGGGCCCTATAAAAGATAAACACATTCAGTATATCGTGTGTTTAGGTCTTGATGCTACGCTTTGAACCTTTGCTTGCAGCTTCTGGTTGTCTAAAGCTATTCATTTTTGGGCATATCTCTAAGCATCTTAGAAGTCAGTAATTTTGTTGGTGCAAGGTCTGCACATTTCTCAATATGTACAAAATTAGGACATCAATATCATTTTACGATTAGCTACTACATGGATGACCATGCAAATTTTTGTTCCAGGCAATTTCTCCTTCTTCTGGGTGAGGAAGGACTATTCCCTCTGGAGGCTACTGAAGATGCTCTTCCGCCTCAACTTCCTGGTGGTCTGTGTCTGTGTGGTCACCAACAATGAGTACATGCTGTACTACATCTGCGCCATGCACACGTACTGGTTCCTGTCTGTCTACGCCTTCATGCGGGTCCTTTCCTCCTGGAACCAGCACCGCTGGAAAATGGCGGCCAAGTTCCTGGTCTACTTCGTCTGTAACACCGTCATCTTCGACGTTCCTCATGTCGGGGAAACGTTGTTCACTCCGTTCAAGTTCATACTGGGTTACAAAGGAAGCATGCACGAGTGGATGTTCCGAGCTGGGCTCGACCACCATGCAACTCTCCTAGGGATGCTCTGCGCGTACAACTACCCAAACTACGAAAAACTACTCAACTACCTGGAGAAGAAGTTTGCTGCCCCTTACAAGAGGTTGCTTGCTGTGGCAGCCAAGGTTGTCCTGAGTGTTGCGTTTGCTGCTGCTCTGTATCTATGGCAAACGCAAATCATGTATAAAGAGAAGTTTGAGTACAACGCCATCCATCCCTACACATCGTGGATCCCCATCCTAGCTTATATCTTCTTCAGGAACCTTTTCCCTCTGATGAGATCCTATCACCTAGACTTGTTCGCTTGGCTTGGAAAAATCACATTAGAGACCTACATCTCTCAACTCCATGTCTACATGCAGGACAATGCCAGGCAGCTTATTGTCTACATTCCAGATTATCCACTTGTGAATTTCCTTATCGCAACAATGATCTATGTAACAATATCTTACTTCTTATTCCATTTGACAACAGAATTCAGTGCATATCTTCTACCCAAGGACTTAAGAGTTATACTGAAGAAAGTAGCCGTGTTAAGTATAGTGATATGCATGGCTGTGTTACTGGCATTTGCTACCAAAAGAGCAGGGTTCCTTTGAGAGTAGAAAAACAAGGCTAAATGTGGTTCGTATGAGAGAGTAATGCTATATTTGATACACTGATATCACACTGAATATGAACCTGTAACGATTTTTTAAAATGGTTACTTAAATGATAAACTAGTGTGATCAATATCACTGTTAAAGGCAACGACCAGAGTAATAATATAAGTCAGTACAATATCAAGTCATCAATACAATATCATTAAGTATTATATATTGGTGCAAGAGAAATATGCGACAATAGAGACTATAATCGGTTTAAATTCCAGCAATTATATCAATTTTGTGTCCTCTCTTTATCATATCAACTAAGATTTATGGCAATATTTGATCAGATTGTCGATTTCAAAGCTGCTTGAAGACAACAATAATTGAGATATTAGGTGGTACTTTACAGTACTTAAACCACAAAACAATAATGATATCATTTTCCTGATAATGAAAATGAAAACGGACTGCAGTAATGTATACAATTTTTCTGATAGACTTTATTGCATAATTTCTTACGCTCTGATGTTTCAATAATTTGAAGAATAATATCCCATTCCTTGATTTATTTCGTAGCAAACGAGCAAGTCTTAATAAAGAAAATTGAAACACTGGCCATCGCGTGGACAAGTCCGTACCTACCATGCACACAATATTCATTTCAACACTTCTGAAAGCAATCTAAGCCCCCTCCCCAAACCTAATCAGCGCTACATTGGCAATATCACATTGCTGTGGAGAGGAAGGCAGACGATCTTCCTCCTATCATTCATCAAACAGTCGTCTAAGGACAAGACATATAAGACATCCTAAAGGCACGCACAGAGGATGGACTTGGAAATTGCATTTAAATCCTATCCATCTGTTTTGTTTATACCTATCCATGAGTCTTGTTTAAAGGAATCTGTAGAGATGATTGCTCAACCAATGATATGTTGTTACGTTAACTCTATTATCCCCAAAGTCTCTACCTTCCTCCATCTTACGTTTCCAACAAATGATAACGCCTAAGCATACGGCCACGGGTAAATCATAAACATCCGTAATAGGAGTTTCTGTCTCATGAGGCATTTTCTTGATATTCAAAACTTCCTTTCATTACTTCTTATCTATGGGTTTCAACGGAGACTGTGGAATTGGATCCCTTTTTCAATCTAAATTGGTAAAGTGCGTTGGAGTTGTGGGACTTGGTTTACAAGGTGTATGGTGCAGATGTTGGCATTTATCAGAAATGGGTGGACTACCATTGCCATTGCAAAACGATAACTTTATATATAAAATGCCGGGTCTGATAGTGCTTGTCCCAGTAGTATATCAATAGCAGATTGCTTTGCCTCGAGGCAATGGCCCACAGCGGCCCCCAATCCTGTGTTCTGCCGTTGTTAGAACTTAATGAGCCCCTGCTGACCAAAGTGATGAAGGTTGCGATTCGGTAAGGTTGATTCTGTGTGCGCGTGACTCAGTGAATGAGTCGGCAAATATGATCGTTGGCCTATAAAAAAAACACAAATACAGTATCCATGGAAAATATTTTCCATTAATCTAAAGAGAAATGTTGACTAAAATGGTTAGGGTTCTAGGGACACTAGAACACACGTCTAGGGAAATTGCATATGTTTGCATATGTTTGCGACGAAACTCTTGCCTGATATATTATATGGCCTCCGTCGGTCAATATTGACCATGGTCAAATTCTAATTTGCATCAGCCCTACAGCATCAGCTATAGCTAAAACAGTCCTATGTCGGAATATCAGTCTCTGCCACATAAGACATATCTGTAAGCTGATTCAGTTGTAAAGTTCTATTCTGCGGATTCGGTATGGTATTGTAGATGTAAATATGCTTATCATTGTATCTTATAACTCAATCAAATCAACTATCACCAACAATAGGCTTAGTTTTAAAAGCAGAAAGATACATGCAGATTTAGAGAACAGAACTTACCAAATTTTTTCCATGAGGTTTACTTTCAAATTGGGTCATTGAAACGCAAACCTATCAGCGGTACAGGCAAAAATAAAGTGATTTCATCGAACCATATGTAGAATTTACCGAAGGGTAAAATTAAATACCGCCCCTACCAGACGAACCCAAAAGATCTTCACCAGATCCAAGGACAGAATAGCCTGGATACCAACCTTTTTAGCTTTTGTACGCTCTCTCTCAGTCGCTACAAAGGCTGGTATCCAGGCTAAGCACAGACTAGATGAACGACAGGGAGCCATATTGTTCGATCGGCACCAGTACACATGCATTGTGATCTGTAGGGCAAAGGTCAGGCTCAGAGGGCGTGTACGTGCTATCCTGATGACTTCATCTACTGTTGGGTGCATACAGGTCATCACCAGAAGGTGGTGAGAGATGTGTGGTGGTAGTATTGATCATGTTGGGTCAATGCAAACGTGCGAGGATCGCCAGGAAAAGTAGCGTGAATCATGTGTTGCGTGCGTCCAGTTGGCAGCTCTGGGTGTCATATCATTTGACATTCTTTGTGTTTATGGCATGTTTGTCAAGATTTAGGGGTCCTTCCGGTGTGAGTGGTTCAAAACTTACAGTCCCATGGCCGCACCTGGGGTACGTATTGAGGTCACCTGAGTTAGCGCCGAATGACAGCCGCTCCAGACCCTTAAGATTAAGCCCCACCAATTGTAAGCTCCTCACAATTCAGTCCTTGGCTGCAAAGACCGGCCCTTTATGAAGCATTGCCGTTGTCACTATCACGCCCTTCATTCCCGAGCCCTCCGTGGATCATACCCAGGTAAATTAGATAACTGTTTCCTGCACATGTGCATCTAACGGAGACGGGGGGCGTTATAGGCTTCCTGGCACATTTGATCCACTTCCTGCTCGGGCAACTGCTACGGGAGAAAACCCCTGTAGATAGTTCTCGTGAGAAGGGAAACAAAAGGGAGAATGGCAGCAAAGGGGTAATATTTGACTGACGGTATCTTTTTATACACTATTACTCTGATCATCCTAAGTCTAAAAGACAAATTGTCCATAAAATCAGCATCGCTCATCGTAGACAAAGCCTTAGGCGACATCTTACATCTGATAAACTGCTTACGATTCAGTAAAAGGTTACTGTCTCTTGATGTATTGGCTGCTATCTTAAATTGATTTAGTGACGTGTATTGTTATTCGTTAGTCCATTATTTGCTTCTATCATGAGGATTATAAACATAGAACACCAATTTGAGAATTTACATCAAATTTGTACCACGAGAACCACTGGGCTGTATATTTAAACAAAACGTCAGACGAGAGATTTAGATAAAAACCTTATGATGAATTTAAAAATACTCAATTATTACTTATTGTGCATACCTTTTTGACTGATTCTGGACGCTTTTTGGAGCATTTATATTCATAACAGTCTTGTCAGTCTTAATTGGAATGGAAACCTTCGTTCATTTGTTTATTATTTCTGTACCAGTATCTGTATCTGTATAGCCGGTATAACCGCCCTTCGGCGTAACTCACCAGCTTCGCAGGCACGTGGCACGGCGGCAGCTGGCTACATTACACCGAACGACCTGTTACACCTAACCTTTGAACGTCTAACTCTAGACATTGTTTAAAACTATCTAGTGACGATGCCCCTACTGTGCTTGGTGGCAGCGAGTTCCACTCTATGATAGTAGTTCTAGGAAAAATGAGTTTTTGAACACCTCAATCCTTGGTTGATAACTCTGGCACTTGAAGGCATGACTATTTCTTGTTCTTTTCTGAGCTGGTATTAGGTACTTGGTAGTTGGTACATCCACCAATTTCCACCACCATTAATTACTAATGTACGTTTGTGCTGTGCTTGTTGTATGTATTGTCTTCTGCGTTAGTGCCGGCATGAAAATAAGTTTTAATTAAACTTGAGTGCGCCGTCACCATGTCTTGTCATTAAATGTTGCAATAAAAAAATTTAAAAAGCTTCAAAGAGTAGCCCAATATGTGTGCATTGCTATTGCTACATGCACAGCAAATTTAATTCCTGTCCCTACACGTATAAGAACTAGTTACCACAATGTTACGGTAAATGAACCCAAGTAATTACCAAAACCAATCACTTAAGAACGTCTGGATTCGGCCGAGCTGCGGAGAAATGTGTAAGTAGAAGTCAATAATCTGTTAATTGTGTGGCTCAACGATGACTTTTTGCCTCATTTAGAACGTAATCACTGAAGAGCACGGCTAACAACCAGACTGTCTGGAACGTAATTGGATAACGTGAGGGGGAAACGGTAATGATTTTTTTATTGCAACATTCAAAAACAAGACAGTACTCGAGCGAAGTGGCTTATGTCAACGGCACCACTGAACAAAAAAAAGGAAAAACTAGAAACTTAAAGGTAACATTTGCAAAGCAAATGCATTATGTTAACCTTCACATGGTCTAGCCTAACAAAGTACTGCTCTGTTTATTCTTACTCAAACACATTCATACATGACCAGCCCCTCAAACACTGGTCTTCAACTTGCTACATAATGTAATCCAGCACCACAAGGTGTCTACTAGAAAACCAGTTACCATGGTGACAGCCGTCTGGTCTAGGTCCTGGAATACAACAATATTTTTTTAGACTTTTTTTCACATTATTTGTGGCACAGACTGAGATAGGGTAACTTCACCACGGTCTTATACACAGTATTGATGAATTTTGTACGATCATTTCACAAATATAGCATTCAGAACACGTTTAAAGGTCGAGGTCGCTCGGAATTCAGTCATCTTACATGACATCATTACATGTAAAATTAAGCTTGCGGAAAATGATAAACTTAAACTAATCGCGCAAAACTCAATTGTAAGTCTATGCCTAATAGACTATCTTTAACGTCTGTACCTTCCAATACCATATTCACATATCCTCACTCAATATAGCTCATAATTCATTCTTGTAAATAATGCTGGAGAAGAAACTACAGAATACTAAACTACACCTTTACGTAGTGATCTACCATTATTTCATTTATTTATTTATTAAAATTTTCCACCTTTACAATTAGTATCATTTATTATTGTTATTATTATTGTTTTCATTATTACCATTATCATTATTTATTGTATGCTGATCTTTTTCTTTGTTTGTGACTGTATGTATACTACTTGTTTTATGGCACACGGCCCGAATGCAAAGCAGTGTCAATCACTGAGCTGAGCGACCCTGGGTAAAAACGACAGACATAAATAAATAAGAAACCCATCCAAATCGTCAAAACAGAATTTTCTCTAAATTCGCGTTATCTATTTTGCAATATCTCAATTCTCAAAAGAATACGACTAGCAAGATATTAAACTATGTAATAATCGCAATTTTAATCGTAACTTTACCTTTTACAATTTATAAATAGATTGTGTGTGTGTGTGTGTGTGTGTGTGTGTGTGTGTGTGTGTGTGTGTGTGTGTGTGTGTGTGTGTGTGTGTGTGTGTGTGTGTGTGTGTGTGTCAAAATGCTCTGTTAGAATTAGCCTCGCAATTCAGCCTTCATGACTGCCAGGAGTCTTGTCAGTGCTGCTATAATGTTCGATAAACCAGTCTGCTACTACTACTACTACTATGACTGATGACCCAAGTAGAACGCTGAAAGCACATCAAAGTTCCCAGATTTACTACTGTAAGCCGTGGCGCGTTGATTGATCATGCCTTACTGGGAAACCTTCAACCCACAAGGATATTCTTTATCCATCCAAACAACAGAATCGACTTAAAGTAGTGAATATTTAATTCTGCTCCCAGACAGCTGGCGTGCGGGCACTTACTGTCATGTTGGGGGGTCCTAAACGTACATGACACCGGTGGCCGAATGGAAGGCACCGCCGGGACAGGATTTCAGAAGCATTGCCAAGTTCAAGGGGTGTGTTTCAATGATCAAAGGAAGCCGAAATTGATTTTCAATTGTTATTGTAGAAGTGTGAATGTCTACCACAATGGCTCTATTGCTGTGCAGCCTACCAGTACAATTTAATCGAATGAACCATGATTTTAACCTTCCCCCAACTGCCATACCCCGACACCAATAGCAACTTGGTAGCCAAAGGGCTGGTTCAGTGTGCTAATGGTTAAAGCGCTATGGCAATTCTTATAAAACACAATAAAACTCAAAAGTAATCCTACCACACAAAATTTCCCCTACACTAAGACAAATACCTAGCTATATCTATCAATTGTTCTGTTGTATGATAACAGGTCATATTTGGCAGCAGCCATGAGAAAGTGATTCGGTTAAAGACGGGGGACGACACCGACTTCTAATCAACCACCTTTGACCCATTACGTCACACTCCCGTAAGGTCACGTGTCCTTAGCCATCGGGTTATTAATCTTAACGCAGACCAGAAGTCTGATGAACCTGTTCTTCCTGTAGGAAACAATTTAACTCTCCCATGATACTACTCATCAACACAGTTGAACTTCGATGTTTTAAATTGCAAGCTTGCGTATCTCTCCTCCCTGGGGAAAAGAAGTTCCAGACTTACGTCTGCATTTCTATACAGACTTCTAACGGAATTCTGATGCAGGAAGCTCATATTACACCTCCCAGGCGACTATCAAAGCCTGTAGGACATCATCACCATGGGTGTGTCCTTACTTATCAATCATGTATGGGGTTAAAGTGTCGAAATTAGGATGGCTCCCTCGGGGAAGACTACTCTCACACTGGTGTAACGGAATTACCATTAGACTATCTCAAACTCTGACAGGTACGTCTACAATGCAAATGAAGACAGAGCCCTGCACTGCACGAAAAGTTGGATTTACCAAAATGAATGGTAGTATGAATGCCAGTAAAGTCGGGTAATGTTTACTTTGTTAACAGTGCCAGACTTTACGATGGTAGTAAATAACAGTCAAGTCCGGTATTGTTTACTACCATTGTTAAGTCCGAAATTACCGGACTTGACTTTTATTTACTACCATCGTAAAGTCAGGTACTGTTTACTGTGAACATTACCCGACTTTACTGACATTTACTACCATTGGTAAATGAAACTTTTCGTGCAGTGATGTACTGGAAACCCCATTTAGACCATTTCAAACTCTGACAGGGACGTCTATAATGCAAATGAAGACTCAGCCCTGCTGTCAGCAGTATGGATCGTCCCATAATCTTATTATTGACAGCAAACCAATACTTACCACAGTAGATGCCGGTAGCATTCCTTTGGGCCCTGTCACATTCTGTAGTACCAAAAACTTGAATCAAAGAAGCTAAGCTAAACGATGTGTAGCATATCAAGCTTCTATTCATAATGAATATATCTCCTTTGAAACATATACAACAATAGGTATTTTAGGAAAGGCTTCAGAATGTATCGGTAGACTGGTTAGAGGCAAAATGCTGTACTAGAATGGACGCTATTAGACGAAATTTCCCCTGGGCGCTAAGGAATTGTATATCATTAGACCATTATTGTTCCCAGAATAGGACGAAATAGGTCATTACATTAACTACTGTACGATATGAGGACAATTTGTAGGACTTCAGGGAGAATATTGGATCTGGCATCACTTGATGGACATGTGTACATGCTCATTTAAAATAATGAATACAATGTAATAGTGGGATTTCAGCTGCACCAGGTAACATATCTGGATTTAATTGTAACAAAAACATCAAAAACAACAAGAAAAGCATTTTTTCGAACATACAAACTGTCTAAAGTTTATATGAATTTGAGACGACATAAAATCTGGCCTATATTGATCGTTCTGTTAAAACTAGATCTTATCACTTTATGATGTTGGGCGACATCGTCGTAGGTTGTCATGGCGTACAATTCTGAAGGCCTTGAATTTTCAGGCTGTGACAGAACCAACCGCCGACAAGGACCTAGGACAGCATTTTCGGTAACAAGACAGCCTCATTTTGTACGACACGTGCACGACTATCCCAATGGTACGGTGTTCAATCGTACGACGATCGTATGACATTTGTGACCGGGTCCTTACTTATAAAGACCCGGGATATCGGGCACCAGGGCTACACAACATCATCAAAGACAGGGATGCTTGAAGGAGAGCCAGAGTGGACTTAGTCCGGGCATTGGCAAATGATGATACATATCCTTCTTATTATTAAAACGTCTGCCTAAGCCTGCCACTAAGCCGGTGGCTTTGTGCAAGATGAGATGAGAAAAGTCCGTCCATAGCGGAAGACGTGGCTTTAATCTAAAACCTGCTTTCACAGCTGTGTGGACGTACATCAATCATCTTTCCCTAACAATGTTAGCACACACCCTCTTTTAGTATTGTAGCCGGAACCGTGTCTATTTAGTTCTACGCCTGAATAGGTTAGGGTTGGGATCAGGCACGGGTAGAATTTTTGATAGTTCCTGCGTATCCAAGAATGTAGATTTGCCCCAGGCACGGTCATGGATACACGTGGACTATCCAGAGCCATACCTATCGAGTTCTATGCCTGAATGGGTTAGGGTTAGGATCAGGCACAGTTCTGGATAGTCTCTGCGTATGTAAGAACGTAGATTTGCACCAAGCACTACTCTGAATACGCGTGGACTATCCAGAACCGTGTCTATCTAGTTCTATGCCTGAATGGGTTAGGGTTAGGATCAGACACGGTTCTGGATAGTCTCCGCGTATCCAAGAACGTAGATTTGCCACAGGCACGGTTCTGGATACGAGTCGAGAGAACCATCCAGAACCGTGCTTGAGACAACAGTTCTGGATAGTTGCAGCGTATCCAAGAACGTAAATTTGCCCCAGGAACGGATCTGGATACCCGTGGACTACCCAGGACCGTGCCTGAGCATGGTTCTGGATAAAACAGGGCTCTGGATACAACACTCTCCCTCCCAACGCTAGCACACACCCTCACGCCCATGGGAGTGACAAGCCTCATCCAGAACCTCTGGTAATAGGTTTACCAAACTCCAATAACGCGCACGGCGATTAGGCAAACAACTCTATAGACACACTTGTAATAGTGTAAGAACCTTCAATAACTGCATTTGCTGTGCTTGCGGGGTGATTTAGGTCCTCGTTACGAAGTTACAGGCAGTGCAGTGAAAAAGTTGATTTTGACTCAAAGCCATTTCGCTGACTAAGCTCCACCCTCAAGCACACACTGATGAATGACGTCAGATGATGTTGACTTGCGGATTCCAACAAACTTAACAGATGCACGAAAAGTTGGATTTACCAATGATAATAAATGCCAGGAAAGTTGGGTAATTTTACTTTGTAAACAGTACCGAACTGTACAATGGTAGAAAATAAACGTTAAGTCCGGTAATTCCATTTACTATCATCGTTACGTCGGAAATTACTGGACTAGACTTTTATTTATTATCGTTGTCAGGTCCGATACTGTTTTAAGTAAACATTACCCGGCTTTACCTGCATTTATTATTTTTGGTAAATCCAACTTTTCGTGCAGTGATACATTCTCTTTCTAAGTGAAACGGTGACTAGGTCTGTCTAGAATTTTACTGGTATCTTTTAAATCTCAAGTTTACCAATGACTGTCTGAATCGTTTGACCGTTTTCCAAATCATGTAGTTGCTTCAGTAACTGTTACTTTGATTTCTCATTACCTTGATGTCTAACCTTTATCGACAAATCTTAAGTTTGTTTATTTAATTTTTGCCTTCCTCCTGAAAGTTGTATCTTGCTGCAGGGCTAGATCTGTTCTCCTTATCGTTAAATCGGTACATGGGTCAAACCATTCATCATCAGCTGTCTCCAGAGAGGGGGGATCAGGGTAATATTGCCCTTATCTCGGACAAGGATCTGTTGATGTGCTGGAATGTGTTGTCAGCAGAAACGATACATTCCCATCCATCTACATGTATTAGCAATTTCTAGCTGGACTTGGAACTTATCTATCTATCTATGATACGATGTATGAAATTTGTGTTTAATCAGTATAATATATTCCACAATCATACGGTTCTTTGGTCCTTTCTCTCAAATGCAATACAACGGTTATTTATAAAAGACTGATTTTATTCCTATAACTAGTCCAGATGTGTTCTCCTACAGTCGTAAGCGTCAGTTCAAAAACAGACTGACTGACCGTATATAACCTGAGCGGTGGGCGATATCGACTTCTGAGGACCTTTGACCCACTCTTTACGTTCCCAGACACGTCAGAAGTGAGTGGGTCAGATACCCAATTTAGACCATTGTGACGGTAGACGATTCGAATATTCAGTGACTTTTGTTTGTTTTGGATCTTTGCATTTAAAGAAAAAAACTTTACACGACAGAGTAATAGCTCATATCGGACGGCAGACGATATCGACTTCTCAGCACCTTTGACCCACTCCTCATCACGTTCCCAGACAGTTGACACACGTCAGAAGTGAGTGGGTTGAATACCGGGTGAAGACCGTTGTGACGGTAGAAGATTCGAATATTCAGTGACTTTTCTTTGCATTGGACCTTAAAGTTTACAACCTGAAGACAGATTGATAGTTCATATCCCCTTGATATCCCCAACAGGAATTCAAAATAAACACATTCCTTCCAGGGAAACGAGCTACACGCCCTCTGGAGGGAGAGCGACGAACGCCGTGCCTGACCGTGAGTTGAACCCGATACTGATGTGGACAAATGTACGTTAATCGGCAATATTGCACGATGTGGGTAATCAGGGAAGCGTGAAGTGCCGATAACAGTTAAGGAAGGAGTCGATGATTCGAGCCGTATCCTTAATGAATACCAATCTCCTGTTTATGTTGATGTCGTCCATCATCTTCTTCCTTTATAGGGTTGAGTACAGTTTTCGAGTATGGCAATATTCACAATTCAAACGTGCACGCTACTGGTTAGGAGCTATGAACTGTCGGCTCAGCAGTGTTTGATGAAAGTCACACCTACTCGATAAAGAAACTTATTTACAAAGGAAGAAGTGGGCCCAGTTTACATTAACCAAACCCATCAGTTCCCATACTACTGTATTATCTGTCATCTGTCAAAGAGGTGCGGCGGGTGACATGCCAGTCACAATCCCAGCACAAGAACCTCTGATGACCTCTGACTCCCAAACTGTCAGACATAAGAGAACTTTTCTACCATCAGCTGTAGAACTTTGGAACAATCTTCCAGAGACAATAGCTGTGATTAGAGACAGGCAGAAGATCAAACGTGAAGTTAATTCTTCCCCCAGTACAAAACTTTGACAGCGTTCTGTCTATCACAGTCCATCTGCTAGTGCTGTGGAGAGCTGACATAGATAAAGAATTTCGTGCCGGCACTCAAAACTAGATTTTGTTGCTGACTAGAATGCCCATGGTCCTGAGTTCGATCCCCGGCCGAGTCATAGTTTAAGATGGCACATACTACTTTCTCTGCTTAGCACTCAGCATTTGGGAACCCTATTATTCGAACTAGCCCCCTGCTGTAGTGATTGCGCAACTGTGTGGCCCAAGGGTTACAGAAACGGAGATGGTGAATGGGCGCCGCCATATGCACCATGTATGGTTGTGGGGAGGACCTTACTGTTAACTGTTAACTAGAATGCCCAGGTAGTGTCATTCTTCTTCTTTAAAAAGTAACAAAGATTTATGTATATGTAGCTAAAACTTCAGCACTGTCCAGCAATACATATTTCCAGAAAGGCAAAATGAAACATCGTCTAGATATTTTTGAAATATCTCCAAGAAGTTATGCCATCTAATCCAAGAACTTAGGATGACTTCTTTGCAACGATGTCACCGGAAGCCTAACAGCACTGCTATTGGGTACCATTGATTTAAGGTTTCAATGAAGATGGCTATGAGGTGACCCTGTACCAGTACTAGAGGCCCATTCGGAGTCTGAAAGGGCTCTAGAAAAGTGGATATTTCAGCATGATAAGAGGGGGCCATGTAACCCCCTAACCCCTACCTCAAATAAACACACCCGTGTTTAGACCTTGTGCAGTCCGAAGCTTTTAAACGACATTAGGCCATGTTGATTTGATTATATGAATGACATCCTCTGGGAACCCCAAAACTGGTGCGAGCGTGTGAATAAAAAAAAGTTTGGCCAAAAAAAAGGTGCCTTCATTATGAAATCTACGTGGTCATTAAAGGTTGAACAAATGACAAACACACTGAGTAGTGGTATGGTGAATAATAGACTCTTCATTTTCATTTCTTTTTCATTTCTTTACATTTTCTTCTTTCCCTTTGGGATTGATTTTAGCATTCTACGACATCAGTATCGTTTTCCAATATATTTTTTTTCAATTTACCGCACACATTTGCTCATTTTGCAGCTGCTTTGTACGGTTTACTATATGGTCGAAAACTTTTTTTTTGTTTGGAAACAGACGAAAATTCATGCGCACGCGGATGTCATCCATATAATCAAATCAACATGGCCCTAGTTCCAAGCTGTTACGGCACTCTGGGGCTAATACGATGCTTTTACAGCGGCCACCTCCCAGTGTAAAAAGCAACATAACTGAATAGACTCTAACCCCAACAACCCGGGAATGGCGAAAAGCTTTCAACGTATTTTCGCACTTAAAGTAAAGTTGGTGGTGATGGAATACATGTACATGTTCATATATACAACTTCAGATAGTTTGAAAGCACCATTTATTAATAGAAGTATTTATTTATGTAGGAGCCTCTAAAAGTTTGGTTATAACTTATGGTTATATTTGAATGATCACATCACTGAATCGATGGAACTATTGCGACCAATCGCAACTCTCAATGTTAATTTCATTAGTGTAGCAATGGCCACTGGACATTTTGTAGGACAATTTTGACTAGAATTAGAAAATTGTTTGCTAAACAGTGGAAGAACTGCTAGAAGCGTGATTTAGTCATAACCAGGCTATTCTGTTGTACAGCAGAATACAAAATTGTTGATGTAGCACTCTTAATCTATAGAAGTAGCAAACACGTAAAATTGCCTTCAACTTGCAACATTTTTTGGGGGAAAAGAATAACTAAATGTCATAGTGAATTTGATGTTTCATTTTGTATTTTGTCACAGATTCAAATCTGTGTCGCAGAATTTAACCACAAGACTGAAACTAAGCTTGCAGTATATAGTGTTCTGGCCAAACTACTGGCGTACGAAACAAATATCACTTTACCTTCCCACCCCAATACACCCCACATACAGCCAGCAGGGATATGAGAAACCTACACTGCACGAAAAGTTGGATTTACCAATGGTAGTAAATGCCAGTAAAGTCGGGTAATGCTTACTTCGTAAACAGTACCGGACTTAACAATAGCAGTAAATAAAAATCAAGTCCAGTATTTTCATTTACTACCATTGTTAAGTCCGAAATTACACATCCTCCCATTGGCAGGGCCACCAAACTCATTCTTCGTCACCAGTGACGAAGAATGAGTTT
This sequence comes from Branchiostoma floridae x Branchiostoma japonicum, assembly GCA_013266295.2. Taxonomy (NCBI): domain Eukaryota; kingdom Metazoa; phylum Chordata; class Leptocardii; order Amphioxiformes; family Branchiostomatidae; genus Branchiostoma; species Branchiostoma floridae x Branchiostoma japonicum. The sequence continues at coordinate 7,336,446 of CM023825.1, read as the reverse complement.
GGTGGCCCTGCCAATGGGAGGATGAAATTACAGGACTAGGCTTTTATTTACTACCTTTTTCAAGTCCGGTACTGTTTACAAAGCAAACATTACCCGACTTTACTGACATTTACGGCCATTAGTAAATCTAACGTTTCGTGCAGTGATATTTGCAAAAACGCTAACGACCTCTTCTCAGCACATCTCATGACCGCCGTACGGTTAGAGCGGTCTGTTATGGCGTGCCAAGTGTCAGGTTGTCGATTGGGCCTGATTGTGGCGAATTGAAAGCAATCTTTTATGCGGGCGAGCCAACCTTTTACACACAGAATACTCCCAACAAATGAGCTCGCATGAATCCCCTATTTGACCCCGATGACCTGCCGAGATCGCTGCCAAACAACAAGAAGGAAAATGTAAGTTAATGGCTACCTGCAAACTACATAAAACGGCGATGTCAAGAGCGCAGCGGCTGTTGAATCAGCTAAATCACAGACCTTCGTCAATGTGTCAACACGAGGTGCGTATAATGACAAGGCGGTTGTTGATCTTTTCACCTCTTATTGGGGGCCTGTGGATCGTAACTAGCATGTGATGGTAGATAAGGTATTTTCCTAAAGTGTATTGATGTAGAGATGCCCTACAACTGTTTTTCATAGCAGGATGTTAAGCAGTTGTGATTGTTTATATTAGAATTTTGCTATATCGTAGTTGTAGCATAACTTAACGCCGTACCTAATACATTTTGTTATATTATTACTTATACCAGCCGAGTAGAAAGATTTCCATACATAAGTTGTACTCATTTCACAACGTCAGTTATCTAGTTCAGATAGTATTATAGTTTTCACAGAAAGTACCACCAACAACCCAATGGGCAATGCCTCACGTGACTATGACGTAATTCGGCGTCCGCCATGTTGGTGGTTAAACAAGGATGCAAAGTCACCATGAGAAGAACATTTCAGGCATTCTACTTTTCCCACCTCTCAATGTGCATAATTTTGGCACAACTAGATAGCGGACTACGAGTGGTATCGAGTGCAAACATACTACTTCATAGCGCCACACCATTAAACATGAACTTGAAAAGTTGAAGGCAACGGCTACATAATCCATCGTCCAACTCTTACACGAAAGTTTTCAACTTAACCAGATGGATTTCCTTCTTTGACAGCATCCGTTACCTTGCTGAAAATCCATTCATCAAAGAATTCCTGCAGACACAAAGTCTACACAACTCCAGTGGAAATCGTTTTCACTGCTGATCGTAATCGCCAAATTGGTAGCTCAAGTCCAGTGCCCTGTCACTGCACCTCAGATTACCTCCCCCTTCTCATCTACACAATAGATTTATTCCATTATTCCCAATATATGCCCGTAAGTGAAATACTACTTCCAGGGCCACGTATGTCAAAGAACAAGTGCAGCAAAAAATAGGATAACGTTTTTGTTATAGGAAGAGGTCGGATGTGTCAGACTTAATCTTCCAAACTTCAGATTGCATTTACTATGAGGTATAAGGAAGGCTTATTGGTAATACTGTATTTCTATAGCAATGTGATATGTTCCCAGTGATGTTTGGCAATGTTGAGCTTTAAAACTTTTCTCATTTGGGCAACTAAAGGTGTTATATCCTTCCCTAGGGCTAAACCATGGCTCTCATCTTTGGATTACGTCTTTGATCTTTGCTGGGAAGAAACAAGATTGTATTTCAGACGGGTGTTCTTTGACATTGTAATATGAGCTTGGTGTGAAGAACATGATTCTTGCATTTTCATTTCTGGTTGTCAAAGGAGGCTAAGAAGGTTTTGCATCTTCAAGTTAAGACGTCTTTTGAACGTTGTGATATGAACGTGCTGTGAAGAACATGATTCAGATACTTACATTTTCATTTTATTTCTCAAAGGAGACTAAGTCGTGCTTTTGAACGTCTTGCATCAAACACATTGCGTGATTGTCACTTCCTTCAAAGAGCCAAAAGAAGATTCCCTCAAGTTATGTAGAACGTGATCAGAAATCAAGTTCTGTTATTTTAGGCCGCGTTGATTTGATTACATGGATGACATCCGCGTGCGCATCAATTTTCGTTCGTTTTCCCCCCCAAAAAAACAAAAAAATTCTACCATACTGTAAATCATACAAAGCAGCTGCAAAATGAGCAAATATGTGCCGTAAATTGCAAAAAGAATCGGAAAACGGATACTAATGTCGTAGAATGCCAAGAACGTCAATTCCAAAGTCTAAGAAAAAGATGTGAAAGAACAAAAATGAAAAATCTATTGTTCGGTATACTATACTCTGTGTGTTAAGTCATTTGTTGCACCTTCCTGACCACTTAGATTTCATAATGAAGACAAATTTTTGAAAGGCGAAACTTTTTTTCGCACGCTTGCATCAGTTTTTGGGGTTCCCAGAGGATATCATCCCTATAATCAAATCAACATGGCCTTAGTGAGGCTGAAGAAGTGTGATGGATGTCACTCAAAACGGCCGGAAGCAGTCGCCGCAATTTGTCCAGCAGTAAAGTTTGAATTGCCTATGAGAATGTCTAACCTTCATCAACGTCATCAGAGATCATTCAAGATCAATTGGGCAAATCTTCCCAACGAACACAATGATGTGAAAAATTGGGCAGGATGACCCTAAACATTGAAAGCGCCATCTTTCACGGCAACTTATACACACGTGGCCTTTGGAAATGCAAATCCAACGTCTGCTCACTAAACATTTATGTCACTGACATTTTCTGCACCGCTACCTTCCGCTGCTTCTGACATTTTCAAGGAAGAAAAATCCCAATAGCAACCCTCATCCGTCGATGCTGTTCAGGACTAGCTGGCTAAGTTATCCAAAATTAATGATGTTATCTAAGCATATGATTTAAAGAAAAGTCACGTATACAAAGGAAGATTCATTGTAGCCATGTTGTGAGACGCAAGGGCTGCCAAGTTGATTAGATACTTGCTACCACAGCACCAAAAGTTAAATTTACCAATGGTAGTAAATGCCAGTAAAGTCGGCTAATGTTTCATTTGTAAACAGTACTGGACAGTAGTAAACAAAAGTCCGGTAATTTCATTTACTACCATTGTTAAGTCCGAAATTACACGACTAGACTTTTATTTACTACCTTTTTCAAGCCCGGTACTGTTTACAAAGCAAACATTACCCGACTTTACTGGCATTAACTACCATTGGTAAATCCAACTTTTCGTGTAGTGTACTATGTGGTCCTGAACGATGATCTCCATCCAACCAGTTCTCGCTATTCCAACAGGTACCCGCAACTACATAATGTGTTGAAAAATGTGCTAAACATTTCAGGATGATATTAATATAGGAGTAATTTCCATTCTGTTAACTGCTTTCTATCGTTACTGAAGTCATCTAATTTGTACCTGTAGATGTCGGAAAGTTTCTTAGAAATGAAGAAAAACACAGCACTCTCCAATGCAATGGTTACGTTCCAAAGATTGACCAATGGAAACATCGCAGAAGGTGGTGAATATGGAGAAACAATGACAAGTAAATGGTCACCCAACTTTACTTCTCATTGGTCAACGTCATCAACCCCCGAGACCTACAAGTCTTAGTTCCACTCAAAGTTTCTAATGGATTCCAAAATATATGATAATCTACTCTATGCATCATGGTCAACCTCATCAACACTGGAGGCCTACAAGTCTTAGTTCCACTCAAAGTTCCTAATGAATTCCAAACAGTAGATTTAGACTTTTCCAATAGATTTCCCTAGACAGCTATTACCAAGTCTAGAAACTACAATATACTTGTCTGATGAATGCCCATGGGCGTCTATTGTGAATGACCAGGTTATCCTGGTTTAATCAGATATCGCTATGTTTTATGTTAAAATCAATCCACACTTAACCTTCTTGATGTCTCATTGAAAATGCAGAGACGAGTATTGGACCCGTTCATTTGTCTCTTCGATAAGACGAGGCGATACATCTTATAACCAAATCTGCAGCAGATGCCAATACAATGTGTCAACTCCACGCACGGTTGATTGACTGGAACGATACGTTGCGGCAATTGCCTTCAGCGTCAACGAACGAATTATAGCCTTTGTTACTGGCTTTAATAGGCGTTTCGGGAAAGGAAACAGCACACTGTAGTTTTTTTAGAGTGATGTCTTGATCGATATGTCTATGTGACATAGACTAGTCACAGTGTTCTACTTCAATGTGCTTTGAAAGAAATCTCCTCATCGAAGAGTTAAATCTCGTAGAGTGATCGTGGTGGAACTCGCTGCCACCAAGTACAGTTGGGGCAGCATCACTAGATAGTTTTAAACAACTCCTGCAGTTAGATGTGCAAAGATTGGGTGTAACAGGTCGTTCGGTGTAATGTAGCCAGCTGTCGCCGCGCCGCGTGCCTGAGAAGCTGATGTGTTACGCCGAAGGGCGGTTATATATACCGGCTATACAGACACAGATACAGATCTCAGTAGCCTGTTCAGAACTCTCCAGCAAATAAGATGCGACCCAGGGGCGAAATGGATTTGTAGGTGGCTACCAATTAGCGTTGCCTCATCCCCAACTGAGGGCGTGGTTATGGCTTCTTAATGGGAATGTTGGACAAAGAGGTTCATTATTCAAGACAGGCTCTTGGTCATGGAAGCCTATCATTCAGCAGGGATAAGCCAGTTGAAAATGACTTCTACCAAGTGCATTCCACGAAAATAGCTCTAGTCTCTAGTACTCTCTACCCTTTGGTACATTCAACTGCATTGCTCGTGTTTTTCGGAAGAGTGTTTGACTAATGGGGTTTACCACAAGGGGACGGTAAGGTAAATGACTTCCCGGAAAAGCCTAAAGCTCTGTTGTAGGAGTTAGACGTAGAGCGTGAACTAAAACCATTATACAGTTGTCTACATTTTGGCGCGTGGCCACCGATTTCAGTTAACGATAGGAAATTCAGCGGTTCTTCCGTACTAGTGAGCAATACGCAAGATCTGGAGCAGATATAGCAGACCAACTGTGTTACTCAATGTACAGCCTGACTTCTCTTTCTGGTTGCTTAAAAAAGACAGTAACAACTGCCAACTGCATGGAGATACAAAAGCCGGAAGTTCTGCTGCAGTACCAATGTCAGCCACCAGGAGGTCCAAAATTGACCTTGATCTTTGTCTTTCTAAAACCTACCCACCTTTCAAATATCATCACAATCCATAAAGGCCTTCTTAAGCTATGTTGACCATGCGAAAACACAGAGACACAGAGACACACAAACACACACACACACACACACACACACAGGGAGAGAGACCAAAAGCAATACCTCCATTTTTCTTGGAGGTAACAACTGACAACGCTTTTATGTTGTTTCCAAGAGATACAATCCAATGTTACCACCTTGTATGTTTAGGTACAGGATATCAGTATTCCACAATTCTCCCATGAAAACACACAGACGGATGTTTTGGCACACTTCCATACTTACCATCGACGTTCTCAAAGTAACACTCACCATATTTCTTTGAGCACGCAACTAGTATAAAATCCACGCCACTAGAGATCCATACTTTTAAGTGCTATACTTTGCTAAGCCTCGATAGTGTACTCTTGACGCTTTGAAATGCAAACGTGGAGCCAAAAATTCGTGCAGAAGCTGATTTAGGATGATGCAGCTGCGTATGCAAAGAGATTGATAGCCGTATGCTCTTCGTGTTGACCGGCAATAAAATAACAGGCTTTTACGGTCACCCTCATAACCTATTATTGCTACCATCGCAGCAATTTGTGGGTGTTCAGAATCTCCTCATTCCTCACACCTGGTCAATTCCAGACCTACTGAATCCCCTCGCTACTGCTGTGGAGACATCGCAGCGCTATTCCAAGATGCAACTCTAAAAGCTTCCCACAAACTTCGAAGCTCCCTTCTATAAAGTTGTAAATTGACCAATTGACATTTCGCCTCTTGTGAGCTCATTACACTGCTTTTAACGAACGAACGAATGTGATGTATTGGAGGGAATAAAGCTGATGGTAGCTATGTCCATGAATCTAATTACGTAAAGTCGGGTAGTGTTTACTTTCTAAACAGTATCGGACTTGAAAAAGGTACTAAATAAAAGTCCGTTAAGTTCGGACGATGTAAACTGTATCTTTGTTATATATTCTATCTGACCCTTACCTCTTCCCTCATTACCTGAATGAAAAGCGGCCTGCAGGCAGATTTGAGCATCTCATAAATAAAAGAATGGTTCAAACAAACTCTTCACATAGAGTCTATTTATCGACTTCAGCAAACTTTCTGCCTTTCAACTGACAGAAAAGAAAGATAGAAGACAAGATGAAAGTCAGCCTGGGAGTCTTTCTGCGCGTCAGCAATTTGACCTTATTTAAGATGTATTGCCAATGAAGATTCCCACGTTAAGACGTAGGAACAACGCTGCTTAGGGACGTCGTGTCGTAAATCAATAGACAAACCTTGACCCGTAGGCCTTCGACAAGGCTTTACAACTCGGTAACTTTGAGTACATCACACGCGTTTGGACTCCAAGGGCAAATTCAAAGAAAAATCAACCTTGAACACGATTCGTTACACGATTCGTAATCTAATTAGCGTCATGCTCGTAGTCGCATGTCGAAATGGTTAATCAGAATATGAGGGCACAGAATCAACTGTTTTATCGTGAACGACTGGCCAAAAACTAGTTAGTTGACAGTATTAGTTAACAAGATTCGGTAGATAAATATATGTCAAAACATGAATGATTAAGGCGCTTTTAAATGAACTAAACGCCTTTGAGGTGGTCCAGAAAACATATGTCTTTCTAGTCTGTGACCATTGTAGATATACATGACTGACGATATTCCTGACAATATACCACCCATATAATGTCATTTGATTGGAATTACCAACGTAAGCTGATCAAAATTTCACGCCCTAATTATATTTATAACGGATCATTTCTTGAGAGAAAAGTGACACTAGAGGACACACGGGTGTATATGGAACACATGTCCCAACTGTCATTACCAGCAGAAATCGATAGGATGTGCATCAGTGCAAATTTCACTGCTCTGTCATTCACAATTGAAATATTAATATCTCTAGACTATATAAATTCAGTGAGGAAACTTGCTAATGCTATAAAACAACGTTAACCTGGCAACAAGTTGGTAAAAATGCTTGAAGATTCATTTCCATGGTTCTCTTGGTGTTTCAAGGGCTCGGTCACATACGCCGTACGATCGTCATCCGATCGCAAACTGGGAGAATTTTTTAGATAGTCGCGCGTGTGTCCTGCAAAATTCAGCTGTCTTGTTGCTAAAAAGGCTGTCTTAGATCCTTGTCGATGGTTGGTTCTGCCACAACCTGCTTGAAAATTGTACGGCATCAAAATCGCACGATGGCCCAATTCAGAAAGTTGTCGATGCGCATCGCATGCATAAAAGAAATGTTCTCTTCAGACAGTTTGGGCAAAATGGTGAACCAGGCAAAGTTTCAAATACTACACATTGTTTTCCCTGCGTTTCCAGTGTGCATCTATATTTGGAAATATAGTTATTATCAATATCTTGCCTTCTAGACATAACCATAGAAAACATTGTATCAGTGTCAACTAGGATCACTATATGCCCCGTAGATGTATTATTTTCCCGAACTAGACGAGGTCAGCATCGTCGAAAAAATCCTAGATTTAATCATTTCTCCATCCGATGAGATGCAGCCTACAGGCAGGCTGTGTTGGGTAATAACATAGATTCGTCATAAAAGTACAGGCATGTCGTAATGATAGAACACTCGTGACTTTAAATGCTTCGAGGCACAAGTGTCTTGGGTATCAATGTACTAACAATATAAAGCAAGTTCAAACTGTAATTTCCAACACATGAAATCGGACTCACCCAAATTTTCGACTGTACAACTACAGTCTTTCTCAAGGAATGAGCAATCCACCGCTTCTGTGACGTCATGTTATGCAGAGGACTTGAGTTGTGTAGTCGAAAATTTGGGTATGTCTTATTCTACATAAAATTACAGTTTAAACTTGCTTCATAATGACTTCTACCAACACAGATGAACTTTCAAGGTAATGCACTAACAATATGTACTTCTCACATGCATGAAAAAAATATTCATTCAACTGCATTGAGCTATTCTTCAAAAGTAGTTTCGACAAGGATTCTGTATTTGACATTGTATCGAGACCAGGTCAAACACATGATGAATGGTGCACATGAACAGATGACATCAGACAGAGTACACAGTCTAGACGAACTTACTGTTGCACGACGGTGACTCTTCTGTTAGAGACTTTCTACTTCGTCATTGGTAACAGTCCGACTATGAGTAATGTCAACCCAACAGTGTGTAACATATCATACTCTGGTGTTGTCATGTATGAACTGATGAAACATTACGACGATACATAGCAGTCATATAGCTGTAACACTGTCTTAAATCATGAACATGTCAACTAATAGAATTGTTTGAACCAGAGCCTCCATGGTCTGTCGACGGACCCAACAACCTCCTTGGTCACAAGACGGATGTATTTTGCCCGACATATTCACGACTATCCCACGAAAAATTCTCCATTTGCTGTCGTTATCCTATTGTACGACTAAGGGCTCGGTCACATATGTCGTACAATCGTCCTATGATCTTAAACTGAATGTATTCTTGGTTGTGTTGTTACGGAAAAGGCTGTCTTAGACCCTTGTCGGCGGTTGGTTCTGCCACAGCCTGCTTGTAAATTCTACGTCTTCAAAATCCTACGACGAATGTGCCCGCGCCGTAAGTTACAACGTTCTGTGACGTCTTCAAAAAGTACAAGTGTCCGGTGTAAATTCCCTCCGTCCGCTCGCCACATCTCCCCTCATCCCTTTGCCGTTGGGACAAACAAGGCGTTAAAACGTCAGCACTAAATTTTATCCAACAAGCGACGAAAGCTGCAGATCTTACAGGCGAGATTCTCACCATTGCCGTTGGACATACAGATTATAACCCTCGTCGAGACGGACGCCTATAGTGGCAATTAGGCCATGTTGATTTTATTATATGGATGACATCCTCTGGGAACCCCAAAACTGATGCGAGCGTGCGAATAAAAAAAGTTTGGCCAAAACAAACTTGTCTTCATTATGAATCTACGTGGTCGGGAAGGTGGAACAAATGACTAAACACACATATACATGTATGGTATACATTTTTGTTCTTTCACATCTTGTTCTTAGAATTTGGTATTGACTTAGAATCCGTTTTCAATTTACGGCAATTTACGGCAATTTACGGCACATATTTGCTTATTTTGCAGTTTTTCTGTATGATTTATGGTATAGTTGAAAACTTTTTTTTGGAAACGAATGAAAATTGATGCGCTCGTGCATGTCATCCATATAATCAAATTAACACGGCCTTACTCCTGTAGTACTCGTGTACGACTGCAGTGCCGTTAATACACTCAAGGGCGTCATAAGACAATACATTTCGCACGTCATTCAAGTCACAGACGCGTCATGTGAGCCATCATCCGCCGCCTAAACCCTCCTCCCCTCTGTGATAAGACGGAAATCACCCTACCAAATAGGATTTCCTCCTCCGGGCATTCTGCTGAAGGATTATCTGTAATGTACGGGAGTCCACGCCGTCCAACTCTTCAAATCTCTCACATGAGATGCAGAGTACGTAAAAGCCACTTACCCTGTCAGTCTGCAGGGTTATCAATAAACTAGACACAAATCAATAAAGTAGACACAAGTCAGTAAACTAGACACTATCATTAACTAGACAAAAATAAATAAACTTGGCAAAAATAAATAAACTAGACACTATCAATAAACTAGATGCAAATCAATCAACTAGACACTATCGATAAACTAGATTCTAAAGAAAGATGTGGACAGACGGGCGGCGATATCAACTTCCAATAACCTTTGACCCATTGCTGACGTCACAAGTGCATCAAGTCATGAGCGATTGGGTCAGATTGCTGAAGACTGAGTGAAAAAATGTGGTTAATTGCAAATGAAGGTTTTAAAAGTAAAACTTTTGTCATCTTTAATATTGTTTATTTTGTACAGATCACCAATGGATTATTTTCCCTATTTACAAGACGTCAAATTCTACACTGGCAACAAAGCAAAAACTTCAGAAGCACTCTCATAAATTATTCTCGCCCTACCTCTTTACGGATCTATTCCTAACCCCCAGTGCGCTAGCCACGATCAGATTGTGTTATCCTACAAATTAACATGCAGATAAAGCCTCCCTGCTCATCCCCAGTTCTCAGCTCTTTGAAGGATGTAATTGCTAATTTGCATGCAGACGACGGTGTCCTCTAAACATGCCCTCTTTAGTCGTCTCGTACTCATCAAACCTGACTCGACAAGATCAGAACAAGCTTTTGACTTTCAGAGAACATGTTGGAGCATACACTCTGGGATTACACGTACTTTATGACCCTGCATTACCTATACTTTACCGGACCGTCACCTTTCATGATAGCGAGTGTAAAACTCTCAAAGTCTTAGGGCGGTCGTTCATAAGGCATCGTGCACATCATACAAACGACTAACGTGGTCTACATCAGGGCTGTTGTATCCAGAAACGCGCCTATCTACATCTATGCCTGAATGGGTTAGGGTTAGGCACGGTTCTGGATAGTCCTCCGCGTATCCAAGAACGTAGATTTGCCCCAGCAGGCACTGTTTTGAATACGTGTGCACTATCCAGAACCGTGCCTGAGTATGGTTCTAGATAAAGCACGGCCCTATGCACATGTACGCTGACCTTCATTCAGCAGAGACCGGCGGGCGATATAGACTTCTTGGGACTTCTGACCAACTGCTGACGTCACATGTCTGTAAGGTCACGTGACCAAGGTGATTGGTAACTTGTCTGCAGTATGACCGTCGAAAATTCAGAAGAGGAAATGTTGTCTTTCACTGCACAAAACTCATCTTTAAGCATACGTAAAGGTACATGCGAATGAAGAAACGTAACCTTTACGAATGCTTTAAGATGTGCATAAAGAATGAATTTTGTGCGGTGAAGTTCGCGGCTGGACAATTCTGCACTACAGACGAAGATGCCTATTTTGACGGCGGAGAGGTCACCGCGAAAACTGAGAGAATAAAACCTCCGCGAACATTTCAAGGTTTACAGTATAACGAAATATTTGTTCCAGACATATGTCTTGTTACCTCCCATCCATTTTCCTTTATCAGGACGCAAAGACGTTATTAGCGCTAAAAGGCGAAGCGGTAATTCCAAGTCAACGTCTCCTGTAATTTTCCTCCTCTAAAGCTTCAATTCCAGCGCTAAGACTGGGCTGGACCATCCCCGTCTTAAGTGCATTGAAGAAGGTTTTACGTAACGTCAAGGGACTCCGTACGTCTTATCTTTGAGCAGTCCTTTTGTGAGGACAAATTGTACCGGAGGCGGAATCGTGTACTTCAAAGCGAATGTACCCGTTCGTGGTACACTGCGCAAATTAGGGATGTCTGTTACGCTTGATAAAGTAGTAATTGGTAAACCACAAAGAGAATATGAATAGAGTCACCCAGCCCAGACTCATGGAAGTACAGGCATTGGAAGACGAGACGAAAAGACTGAACTTTGAGATGAGCACAAACTGGGAAGGAGCACAAAAGACTACAAGATAGTAAAGAAAATGTTTAATAGCTAAAGGCATGGTCCTTTTCATCGTACGATCGTCGTACGATCGCAAACTGAAGACATTCTTGGGATAGTCGTGCGTGTGTCGTACAAACTATAGATGTCTGACGGGAAATGCTGTCTTAGATCCTTGTCGGCGGTTGGCTGTATCACAACCTGCTTAAAAATTCTACCACATCAAAATCGTACGACGACCTACGACGAATGTGTGACCGCGCCTTAAAAACAAATTTTGACAGTTATCTCATATTTCAGCCAAACGCTTAGACAGTTGAACTACAGTTGGAAATTCCAAACGCGAACAGCATTTTGCTATGCGAGTTGCACAACTGCATGCCCTAGTAATTCAGTAATATCTCCTTGGAATTTTGTTTTTATTACGTCGCAAGGACGTCAATTTTACAAAGTTCAAGTGCAGACTGCGAACGGCGTGAACACCCAAATATGGTATATGAAATATCAACTTGTCGAAACTCTGGTCCAAAAATAAATAAACACTTCAATCATGTAACCTTATCTTTTTATACTTAGTCTGACTCTTGCCTAATGAAAAGCGATCGGATTAGAATTTTTCATGAATAAAAAAGGCCTTAACAAACAAACAAACAAACAAACAAACAAAGGCCTTAACAAACAAACAAACAAACAAACAAACAAACAGAAACAGCAGTTTGACCGACAGAATGACAGGAGGTCAAAGGTCTCAGAGTCTGGCCGGGAGCCAGCAGGAATTAGTGGTCGCCATGGGGGAATTCAGGAAGCCGAGGATTGCATATTCAGGTAGTCTGAACTCTCCGATTTCTTGCTTCCCATTTGAAACACGTCGCCGTAAGAAGGCAGTTCATACAGTGGGTGTGGTCCTATCTTGGAAAGCCTTCCATTTAAAGTTGAGTGGCGTGCTACTTTTACAGGGTCTTATGTCATCTTATTTCTCACATAAAGTATGACATCCAACACGCCTTACGGTGCAATAAGAATTGCGCGCTATTAAAACAGGGCCAATTTTATGGCCCCTAAAGGACTATCATGAACAGCAGGCAGCGCTGGTATGGTTTGTTGAGCGCTCGTGACTGTGCATTTTCATTGCAGATTTTCTTGCATGGAGTGAGGCGTTTTATTGGGTCTTCGTGGGATTAGCTGTGTTTTTACAATCATGGTTATGGCACACAGAACAGTTTCGCTGTAGCGTAATGTGACGTTGGGTTTTAAGTGGACTTTGCAAGCTGTTACCTACAATTTGTCTGAAAATGTGCGTTAAGTCAGATAACTCTGAAAAAAGTATGGGCATATGTTGTACCTTTCGTCCATATATTACAATGGACAAGGCAACCAATGTCTATCATGTACCTGGACGTGAAAGGCGACGTATATGGTGGGCTAGAATGCCTCATTGTCGAGGGTATCAAAATTCTAATCTCCAAGCAGATCTTTCGGTGGCTGCAATACAGTATCAAATTTACAAGGCAGTACCCAATATGCCAACCAAGCTGGCGTAAAAAGATACCAGTACAAAAAGAAAGCCCGATAAAAATCGCCTAAAACACGTCAAAATAAGCCGAAACCCAAACCTCTGCTTGGAGAGTAAAAAAAGATACCAGTACAAAAAAGAAAGCCCAATAAAAACGCCTAACACACGTCAAAAATAAGCCGAAGCCGCCTAAACTTCCGCTTAAAGAATATCAAAATTCACGTCGGAGCGAATTCTATGTGTTAAGGACACAGGATTCCCAGATATTCTACTTTTTTGCAAATACCTGATAGAATAGTTATGATCGCTAAAATGGCAGAATTTTTATAAGTGCCATGTTTTTCACCTGTTCTCGGACGGTGTATATCATCAGCATTTCGGAACATAATCTTATGCTGATGGTAACCTTATACAGGCAGTTCTAGCTAATTGCACATGGCATTTCTGTCATCACCACCAATACTCTCTACTGCTGATGTTATATTAATGACGCCAGACGCTTAATATCTTGGTCGAAAGAACCTAATAACCTGCCTGTGAACATAAAAGAACTCTGTGTTTATTAGAGGTGTTGGAAAAAACATATAAGTACACTTTATTGAAAAAAAATTCTACAACGAACACGTTAACTATATACATTTGATCTCACAGACTGGTAGATAGGAATATAATTTTTCATACACTATTTCGGCGTGCTGAATTGAATTACTAAGAACTTATTACATACTAAAGATTTTGAGGTGTTGGCATAGCTGTTGACGAGACCTGTGAGACAATATTGCCCCGTAAAGTAGCAATTATTGGGTCTTACGGAAAACGCATCCGTTACAATTTCAAGTTTTACGCGTGCGTTTATTGAGTACATGTAATCACTGTCCTTCATGCCGCTTTGCACACGGATGATATGAACTTAGGTTTATTATGGAGAAAGTTTGTCACTAATAAATCCTACACTAGCTGCATATATATGACTTGATTTACACTTGGACAGAAAACGCTCATATGATACCTACAGTGTGTCGTACGACTGCTATCGTCCGACAGTTTCTGTAAAGTGTTGTGGGCCATTACCGCCGTGCGCAAACTATAGTGGTTCCATATAGTGAAATTTGAATAAAGATGGCGGGAAAAACGCTACCTTTCATGCTTTCGCACACCAGATCACATTCCTGCTGTTCACATTCCTGTTGTTTTTGACGGAATGTTTACCTTCACATGGTCTAGCCTAACAAACTACTGCTCAGTTTATTACTCAAACACATCTACGATACTAGTATATGATGACCAGCCCCTCCAGCTCTGTCCTGCTACATAATGTATCCCTACATAATGTGTCTGCCACAGCACCAGTTACCATGGTGACAGACCTCGGGTCCAGGTCATTGACCTCATTTGTTTGGAGAAGAAGAAGAAACAGCAAAGGTAAACATAATTTTGCTCTGTATAAAACGCGTTTTCCAGCGACTTCGTGTTACTGCGAGAAAGGTAGTTATTTCTGGCAACCATTAAGCTTTCTTCTGAGAAGAAAACCCCCGGGAGTAAGCAAGGTGGTGTAAGGAGGCTTACAGGGACTATTGTAGCCGAGAGGACAGGTTTGTAGCTCCGCAGTCGTCTGGCAACTAAGTTACTACAAACCTAGCCGTGCAGACGATGTAATCCATACAAAGCCAACAACGAGGAGCCTTTGTAGCCAGCGGCCTTTGGAAAACACGCTGCAAAAGCGTTGACATTTTGGGAATTACTTCAGACTGAGCAGGGATTTTACATGTATGTCTAAAGCTTTTGTGAAGGTGTTATGTATACAAACATCGAACCACCTCTTTGCAAAATTGTAACTGTAGCAAGGACCTTTAGATTTTAAACTACCCATTGTATTCTTTTTCTTCTCTGCCTTCGAGGAAGCACAAAGAAATTTGGATATAAATTGCACGAATTTGAAAGAAAGAGGTGAGATTAAGACATTTCAGGTAAAGGCAACAAATAAGGTAGAATGTAACGTGACGGTACGTAGTAACTCACTTGCAAGTTGTCCGCCATCTTGGAATGTACCAAGCATGATGGGTAGGCCCTGTAACTAAAACTTTTAGAGGAAGGGAATTTTTCCAACTTTTCATTTGTCTTGTCACTATCAGCAACAAGCTTAAGCACAACAAAAGGAGACATAACAATATCGATTCTTGAAACATCACCAGTTTATTGGAAGGCATTGAAGGCACTTGCCAGAAACAAAAAGAGCCATTTTTCTCAGTCGAGTCAAACACAATACATCACCAGTAATGACGGGAACAAAACATACTCCAAAATACATTGTAGAAGAAAAAGATATCTCAATGTAACGTTAATGACTACAAATGCATATGTGGTGTAGGTATGATGTGCATTAGAACTTGGTGCAAAGCTCCTTAGTTAAAACTTGGATATTACACAGGCGTTTAATCTGACTTGCTGCTGCACAAAAAAAGTACAACAAGACTGCCATTCTGTAACGGTAACCAAATCGATATAAATAATTAAAAACATGAAATCCATTTATTACTGTTTACTTTTGAAACCATTGCTGGAATTACAGTCCTTGAGATATTAATAGGCAAGGACTATTACTGGTCAAACCAATGATTCAACACATTGTTACCACTTCATTGTACTGGAAATCACATCTACATGTAAAACCATCATGTATGAGGAAAATGTGAACAACAAAGAAGCAATGATGTAAAGAATATGGACCCAGAACCAATGTAAGACAGAATATTTCATATTCAAGCAACTTCATGTTTCGTAATACATACATGTATTAAAAGACATTCTGACAATGAATTAAGTTAAACTTTCAAACAAACAAGATTTATAAACAACTTCATCTCTTGAACATGACGATATATTTCAGACTCGATAAAAGCAAATATTTCAACAATGTGAATGTACAGCACAAGTCATTTTGGATGGCTTAAAGCATCCTTGCTGCACTCTCATTGGCTATAGTAGCTGGCTAGCAGCTTATAAAATAAATACTCTTTTAGAAAGCTAAATATAATCTTTAAAAATCTATTATACATCATAGCACCCCTATTTCTCTTGTAGCGAATGCTAGGAGCATAGCCAAGCATATCAGTATGGTTAGAACAGTCACTTTTTTCAGGACGACTTTCAAGTCCTTGGGTAGAAGATATGCACTGAATTCTGTTGTCAGATGGAACAAGATGTAAGATATCATTATGTAAATAATCGTAGCAACTACGAAGTTCATGAGGGGATAATCTGGAATGTAGACAATAAGCTGCCTGGCATTGTCCTGCATGTAGACATGGAGTTGGGAGATGTAGGTCTCTAATGTGATTTTTCCAAGCCAAGCGAACAAGTCCAGGTGATAGGATCTCATCAGAGGAAAAAGGTTCCTGAAGAAGATATAAGCTAGGATGGGGATCCACGATGTGTAGGGATGGATGGCGTTGTACTCAAACTTCTCTTTCGACGCGATTGATGAATGCCATATCACTGCTGCCACAAGGAACACAGTGCTTAGTACAAACTTGATCATCACGGCCAATCTCTGTTCGTTTGGGTCGGCAAACTTCTTCTCCAGGTAGTTGAGGAGTTTTTCGTAGTTTGGGTAGTTGTACGCGCAGAGCATCCCTAGGAGAGCTGCATGGTGGTCGAGTCCAGCTCGGAACATCCACTCATGCATGCTTCCTTTGTAACCCAGTATGAACTTGAACGGAGTGAACAACGTTTCCCCGACGTGTGGTACGTCGAAGATGACGGTGTTACAGACGAAGTAGACCAGGAACTTGGCCGCCATTTTCCAGCGGTGCTCGTTCCAGGAGGAAAGGACCCGCATGAAGGCGTAGACAGACAGGAACCAGTACGTGTGCATGGCGCAGATGTAGTACAGCATGTACTCATTGTTGGTGACCACACAGACACAGACCACCAGAAAGTTCAGGCGGAAGAGCATCTTCAGTAGCCTCCAGAGGGAATAGTCCTTTCTCACCCAGAAGAAGGAGAAATTGCCTGGAAAATAAATGAAGTTTGCTTGTTTTGCTACAGTATATAGTCAACAGAGAGGCACACAATATACATTGGAGATGTGTAATGTACATGTAGGAATAGTAAAAGTTTGCATTTTTGTTAAAAATGAAGTTTGCATGGTTTGCTTGTATATAATTAACAGGCAGACATACATGTACACTGTAGTTATAGAATGTACAGTGTACAAATACCGAAAGTTTGCATCTCTGTCAAAATGCTTCAAATCAAGAAACAACCTTTGTCATATGATGCAACATTTTCTTATGGTTTTGTTCCACAAAATAATGTACCACATGTACCAAGACCACAATTTTCTGACCCTAGAGCAACATTGTCTGTCTTGCCCTGGTATCATAATTTTTTTCAACAGTAAGCCTTACTTAGACCAAGTGTTTTGATGTGATGAAACTCAACTTACCGAATCCTGTCATCCACACGTAGCAAGCGATGAAGACCCTGATGTAGTTGTAGGTCTCCTTAGCTGCGTAGTAGTGGTACCACACAAACATGACCTGCATCCAACCCTTCCACTCCTCTGTCTGGTCCCTACACAACAACAGTGTAGTGTTAGTTCTCGTACCAAACAAACATAACAAAATGCCTACACTTCAACCCTTCAAATAATATAACTTTACAAACATGTACTAGACTAATTATACGTATGTTTCAACACAACTAGCTGCTTGGAGAATGACCTGTAGATAGTTGATACGTCGACGAATGTTAGACATCCAGGTAATAAGATACACAAGGAAATTGTTACTCAAGCAACTGGATAGAGTTTGAAAACAGTCAGACGTTTTAAGTAGCATCCACTACTTTTCATCAAGGACTGACCCTAGTTGATGAATACAGATTTATTTCTTCCAGGTATGAATGTATAATTATTGTTTTGGGTGTCTGAGCTGTCAGTTTGTGTATCTGTCCAGACAAGGTAGGTTGACAGCATGTGGGTGGGGAGAAAATTGACAGGCAGAATGACAGGAGGTCAAAAGGTCAGACAGAGGAAATGGGGTGAAGTGAAGGTCTTAGAATCTGACTGTGAGCCAGCAGGAATACAGTGGTGGTCGACATGGGGGAATTCAGGAAGCTAATGATTACACATTTCTTGGATGCCAGAAATCTATGACATCTAATATTAAGTTGTCATTCTATGGTGAATAAGTTATTATATTATGAGACACCTTACCTGTTGAGAATTGTGCTGGTGCAGGGTTTACAGGTGAAGCCTCCAGCCACAGCAAACAGCAGGAAACACAGGAACAGGAACAAGTCCCTCGAGTACGTCCTTTCTTGTCTAGGGAAGATGTGGTCGTAATCACACAGGTAGAAGTACAGCAGGATTCCTCCAAACACCACAAGATACTTCAGAAGGTCGTCCAACTTCGGCGGAGGCTTGACTTTGGAGAACGTTTTCACTGCAGGCTCGTTGCTGTCTATCACAGATTTTAAATCAATTTCTTTGACAGCAGTCGCAACTTTCCCGTCGTCACTGCTGTTTGCCTGCTTCCCATTTTCGTCCTCTACGACGACAGTCACTAACTCGGGTGTTGACGTAACATTGCCATTCGATACTTTCACCTCTACGAAGCCGTCTTGCTCGTTTTCCGTGTTACCATCCGTAGTAGGAAAGAACCAAGTCCTGCTGTTATACAACAGTCTGATGATCAGCATGAGAATTGCTGTAATCCAGAGATAGAAGAATGCCAGCTGCATAAGCGTGGGTTTTAGCGTGTCAACAGACGCGACCGTTGGGTCGGGGAGGAGACCCATGCGTTCGTGGAGGATGCTGAGGGCGGTCTCTTGGGATGCCTCCCGCGGAGTTCGGTGCCCTCGCACCTGGAACTTGGAGTAGAAGTTCATCATGCAAGTTGATCAGAGCAGGAGAGGAAGTCTTGGTGTATTCAGCACTGCAGAACACATTCTGTAGTCACCAGTTCATCAGGTATAGATCTGAAGTAGAAAAGAAAATCTTTGATTATAATATTCTATGGAAGATACAGTACAAGAATGCCACCAGAAAGACAACACATACACACTAGTGGGCACATACATACAGCCTGCAATGACCATAAAATTTATCTACCAAAGCACTGTTCTGTTTCATTTGTTACAAATGCTTGTCCATACTCAGTGTACCAGAACCCAAAGAATATATCGCCATTTATTGGAATGCACAAGCACATGTACAGTCCGATAAATACACACAGTCTTTGTTAGTCTGTCTCTATCTCAATCAGCCGTATTCACTGCTCTATCAGGCTGTATTCATGAGATGTAGATGGGATCAGCCACCCCTGTCCACAGCGATAACCCATCTAATTTACTCTTGCCCCCGTCTCAAGGGACCAAACCCCCTACGGTCCTGTAAGCCGGAACCAAACCTTCCTCTTCCTTTCGCTAATGATTTCCATTACATCGCAGACACTTTCGTGAGACATTAGAGACACTGATCATGAAACTGGACTTCCTTATACACTTTTGCTGTGGAAAGAACACATTAGCAGATGAATTTGTAGCTTGCGTGGGTCGAGTTGGAAGCGACACTGAATCGATTGTATGATTAGAAGAATCTGCGGTCTGTTTTGCCGTGTAAATGGTATGGATTGGTTGATCACTAATCTTGGTGTAATCGAGCTGGAGTTTCAGCTGTGTTGGATTGCAATAGGCAGAGGTCTGATAAAGTAATTTCTCTCTGGTGATAGGATCCTCGAGCTTTGTTTTTGATTAATACAGACTTTCCAGCACGATGCTAAATTATCTGGTCTGCTAGTGTAGATATTGTCAACTTTCTTGTGTCCCAATTATGGCCGGGACTGCCATGCGAAGATAGGGCTGATAAGACACACTATACGCTGTACATGGACATAACACCAGACGTAGAGTGCTACCATCATCTTTCAAGATGGTAGGATAGCCACGAGGACTACAATAAGGCTGTTCACAGTACCAAGGGAGTACATGTATATGTATGATTGCAGAAATATGGGCTTGCTTGTTTATAAAATAGTTTGCAACATTGACAGACAACACTTTGACAGACTGTTTTTCGCTTCCAAGACCAGCATTATTTTTGCAAAGATGGTTGTCCAATTATTGACATTGACCAAAATTGCATCAAAATCCATACTTAAGCAAGTACCAGGAACTGATGACTTGCATCACCACTGCCTAAAACAGTTATACGTGCATGAGTCCCCATTACGAAAACTTGACTAACTCCGGAATAAATGAAACCAAAAATCGATAATCCTTCATAACAGAGCTGACTTTTGGGGCTTGGAAAGAACGTACAAGTCTGAATACCACACATGCATAATTTCCCACCCAAAAATGTCACAGGAACCTAAATCACCAACAGTCATCCGTCACTGTCAGTGGTGTTCTCCTCTAGCTCTGCCCAGCTGATTTGTTCTCGATTAACATTTAATTGACAGGGCTCGAAATCCTTTTATCTGCACACCTGCACTGGTGCAGGTAACATTGAAAATCACCTGCACCAGACAAATTTTACCTGCACCACTCAGAATTTGAGAAGAATGGATCATACTAAAAACTGTTCAGAAACCATTGCCATTCTTTCTTTTGTACTTCTCCTACATGTAGGTGGTGACAGTCAATGGAGCAAATAAAAATCCACATACACTTACATGTATATATAAATCCAGTACATGGACCAGTGGAGATTAGGTACTGGTTAACATCAGAAATACCTGCACAGCCCCAATTTTACCTGCACTAAGGAGCTTATGCACCCAGTATTTCGAGCCCTGGATTGAGGAAAAGATCAATCATTACATTCATTCAAGTGGTTAAAAGTAGATGCATCAGTCCACAACAGGGTCTCTCAAACCGATCATTCGGAAGGTTAGTTTGGTTAAGCGAATACTCTGCCGTATCATTTTTACGTTAAACAAACATCCAGGACATTTTAATATATCATAGCACGTCAATTATCCACCTGTTTTTGCCCCATATGTTTTTTCTACATTGCTCTGTATATTTGACATTTTTAGGTCAGTTCTGATGAAGATATAAGAGCTAATTTCTGATTGCAATTAGAGATTCCTTTTTCGGGTCCAAAGAGACGGAAATTGCTGAATCAGTGATTGGTGTTCCTAATAAATAAAGCTATCCCCTGGAAATAGACCGAATGTGCTGTGGAAAATAGAAATAGATTGGAAGTTTCTCTCTGTGTGCCTGTAGGCATGGAAGGCCCTCAGGTCCAAAGCAAGGCTCCAATGAAGCAAAGACACAGGGGATGTCCCCACTCTAGTCACTGTGTGGTGGTCGTTCATCTTGATCATGTGTCAAAAGTGTCCGCCACCTCCAATTACTGAACTTCCAATTACTGAACGTGTCGACGTTCTGTGAGTAGGAAACTGGTCATCCAAATTTTTGTAATTCACTCTTGTGTTTTCATCTCTTCTATTACAGAGAATCATCACGCTTAACCTTCTCCCTGCTGCCTAACCACATAACCAATACTAATTTAGTTCCAAATGGCTATCTTAGCAGGCTGAAGGTTAAGAAACTGGTTATCATTGTTACTAAATGTCTCATCATTTTTATTTCATCATCTTTTAGGAGGTAACTAACATCAAGGAAAAAAACTATAAAAAAAACGAACAAAAGTCATACCATAAATACATGTGAAACTTCACTTTAAGGGAGCTATGAAAAGTAAATCTTTACAGAAACCTTGATGTAACAGTTAGAGGTCACACATTGCTAGAAACATATGGATGACAACACTTCACAATCAGAGCCCTTTGAAGTGATAGCAGAAAATCATGTTATGGTGGAGAGAATCAATTTGCATGTAAATCAGTTGCTAATCCTTGTCATCTTGTGCCTGTAATCAGATAAGATACTGTAATTCACTTTATATTCGCGGTAGTAAAAGTTCGTGGTCTGATAAAAATGGACATGTTCCCAGAACTACTAGTATATGTTCGCTATGACAGCAGGTGCAGAAGAAAAAAAATCGCCGAATTATTTGTTCACGGTAATGATAAGTTCATGGTACAGAAGTGACTGCGAAAACCACGAACATAAAAGTACCACAAAAAAAATCGTGAACTACAGTATTCATTTCCATGCGGTCCATATCGCAATTACTACGTTAGGATATCACAACTAGAGACTGAAGAAAAAGACCCTGATTCTAGTCCCACGGTATATCTTACATGTAGATAATATTTGAGAAATTTGTTTAAAACCATTGTCAATTTTAACACAACATGAAACATACACTAATGACAATGAGACTTATCAGATATAAGTACGTGCATTGTGAAGGTGTGTTGGATATTGAGTTATAGGGTTACATTTAATTTGACAGTAAATTATGCATACATCACTCTAATCCTCTTTGCGAAATCTGATAAACTGTTAATCTCCATACGACCCCAATATCAGTTACGATATTACGAGTTTGGAACACCAAACAATGGTTCTACATAGTCCCTTTGTGACTATATATTTCTGTATAGGGAAGCATAATTGCTGATGATTTGTTTGAAGTATAACGTGCCCATCCTTCATGCAGAGTGCAAGTCTGCCTCAAAACAATTATCTACACAAGACCAACTTAACATTGCCAGAAAGCGATATTGAAAAATGAACTGAAATGAAATTAAATTTGACATTCATTCATCATTGTCATTGTTAACCATAATCACATCCCGTATTCATCTACGTTTGTGCAAAATCGTCGTTCCGATATAAAATCAGATAAATATTCCTCTGTCCAGCCATGGGGAAAGATGAATTTCTCCGCCTGAATCTTGTTAGCGATGTCCAACTGGGAAGTTAAATGGATTTTCTGGCCATGTGTTTTTTATCACGGGAGATCGTCAGGGAGGTTTCCAGTTACCATTCATCTTCAGCATCAACATGGCAGATATAGGCCGTTCTATAGCCGATCAAATGGGATTCAGGAGAAAAGTAGCATACTATACTTCACAGGCACTATCAACAAATAATAAATTACGGTGTACTAGTACAGGGCTTAATTACAGTCCTAATAGTTTTAAATTCATCAATTGCTTTTTTGGCTGACATTTCCTTTTCCTGAAAAACATTTTCTTTTCACTAAGATATGGAAGAAGTTTGGCTATTTTCCATGTTATCACAGCCACAAGATTCGTTTTCAGCACCAGGGACAGAACCAGAACACTGCTCCTTCATATTTTCACTAAGATAGGGAAGAAGTTAGACAACTGGTTCAGAACTTTTATCCCTGTTAACACAGCCATTTATTTTCAGCACCAGGGACAGAACCAGAACACTGCTCCTTCATATTTTCACTAAGATAAGGAAGAAGTTAGACAACTGATTCAGAACTTTTATCCATGTTAACACAGCCATTCATTTTCAGCACCAGGGACAGTACCAGAACACTGCTATATCACATTTTCACCATTCCATTTGGGTTTGGCCACCATGCAGCACTTTCTGTGGGAAGTTAGACAAGTGAATTATCAATTCAGCACCAGGGACAGTACCAGAACACACATTCCATTTCACATTTTCACAGTCCCATTTGGATTTGGCCACTATGCAGCACTTTCTGTGAGAAGTTAGATAAATGAACCATCATTCTCAGCACCAGGGACAGTGCTAAAACATTGCTTCTCCACATTTTCACACAATCCCGCTTGGCTTTGGCCACTACACAGCACTTTCTGTGACGAAGTTTGACAACTGAACTGATTTTATGTGCTATAACAACTAGACAATTCCAGCACTTGGGACAGTCCCAGAACACAGCTACTTCACATTTTTCACAATCCCACTTGGGTTTGGCCACTATGCAGCACTTTCTGTGGTTAGTTAGACAAGTGAATTATCATTTCCAGCACCAGGGACTGTGCCAGAACACTACTATTTCACGTTTTTTCACCATCCCACTTGTTTGTTTGTTTTGTTTGTTTTTATTTATTTAACCAGGGGGATACATATCGCCCGTAGGGCGCTTTTCAATGAGCCCTGGGCCTGGGGAAGACCCCAGACAAAAACATCAAACTCAAAATAATACAACTAACAACAGAAGTAACTGTTGGGTTACTTAGGTTTGGCCACTACGCAGCACTTTCTGTAAGAAGTTAGACAAGTGAGCTGTCATCTTCAGCACACGCATTCTATTTCACATTTTCACAGTCCCATTTGGCTTTGGCCACTATACGCAGCCTGCGAACACTCCAGCTCCCAAGGACTGCATTAGCCTTCATCAAACCCCCATCTGTGGGGGAGAAATGTGATGTTTGACGACCCCCGAGGACACCTGAGCCCGATGACAAGACGCCTGGGAAATTTACTCCCATCGCCACGGTTACGAGCAATGGCACTTAGATCCCAGACTAGCAGAAAATGGAGTGGTGTGCGTTTTCACGTGGGCCGTGGATGGACTTTTATGGACATTTCGGATACTGTAGGAGCTTTATTTCAAAAGGCACTTTCAGAAGAGCTTCCTTGCCAATCATAAAAACAATCAAATTACTGTACTATCTATTTTACAACTAGTTGCAGCTATGTGACATGGAATAAAGATTAAGATTTTCAAATTCTCAACACATTCATAAATACTATGTTAGATAAAAAACATGCTGTTGGATTTCTGCATCTGTATAGCCGGTATAACTGCCCTTCGGCGTGACACACCAGGAGGATTATGCTATTTTAGCAACAAAGGGTTCAAAACCTGCCATTTTATTTATGTTTTTGAGGGGAGGACTTCTTATAAACATCCTGCTTTTGCCCAATCCTCAATAAATAAATGTGACTAAAATAAATAAGTAAAACATGATAGCATTTCAAATGTATCGCCCTAAACCAAGCACTATACATGTATATCCTTCCTATACTCACAAACTGAAATTGTTACATAAACTTTGGGGAGTTTTCAAAAAAGGTAAATTTTGAGCGCCGACTGTACGCAGGATTCAAAGCAAAGCCCACACATGCCTGTGAGCTTTAAACGTCGGGATCTGTCGACAGCGATAACAGTAAGACCACAAGTCTCGGGAGTATAGAGGGACAATGGATAGGGATCTACATACAATCAGCTTTATCTGCAGCACACAGCTCCGGCAATTATGCTAACACGTTATGATTAGTGATCAGTCCTCTGAGATTCTACACACTTTGCTAGCATCAAGGCTTGTTTCGAATTTGTCCCTTTCAAATTAGCATCCGACCTCACGACATTTGATAGAATTGTTCCTTTTCACGCCAAATACAAATTTTGACCATTTAAACTTAATTATAATTCTAATTCCTTGAATATTTACAAATTCAATGTTGAAAAGATAAATATATGATCAAATTTTGTCATAACTTTTTCAAAAATGATTCCCTTTAAAAGCTTTCCATAATGTGAAGTAGGGATATAGAAACAACATCAATGGGAGAAAACCGTAGCACTGTCCATCCCTATGCATAGTCAGTATTACAAATACTGACTACATATAACCCTTTTTTTTACTGCTGTACTATTACTGCCAACTTCTAGAATGTCCAAAAATAAAGTGTACACTTAATAATTTGGCATGAATATCAGGAAACAATGGTAGAACTAAGCAAAAATTCATGCAACCTTTTGATACAAGTAGTTGTAGTTGTGGGCTTACCTACAGTATGCACCAGTGTTTAAGCATTGGTACCAGCATGCATAGGTCAGCAGGAATATTCAAAGGTGTAGCAATCCACATTTATATGAGATAATAATACAGAAGCGCCGTTGATACACACTGCACGCTTCCAG
This sequence comes from Branchiostoma floridae x Branchiostoma japonicum, assembly GCA_013266295.2. Classification (NCBI taxonomy): domain Eukaryota; kingdom Metazoa; phylum Chordata; class Leptocardii; order Amphioxiformes; family Branchiostomatidae; genus Branchiostoma; species Branchiostoma floridae x Branchiostoma japonicum. The sequence goes on along the minus strand of CM023825.1, from coordinate 7,310,548 downwards.
CCAGTTTATAAAAAAGACCACAGAACAGCCCATAGCGTTTCACGGATACTTGCATGACTCTTCCAGACACGTCTATCAAACCCAACAGACTGCAAAATTGCAGGGTTAGATACCCAGACATGCATTCGTGCAAACCGGCTCAGAAACAACATCCAGACCTGAAAAATTACAGGGATAACTACAGACTGCCTACTGTGCGTCTCTTGCAATGATAGAATACACCCAGTTGGTCTGCATATGTCTATTGTCAGGTATAAGCCCCTGTCATTTCACATGAAAATTGCAATATAAATGAAACAACAAAGACCCACGCACAGTACGGAAAGTTAAAGAAACATCTCATTCACCTGCTGTGGATGGTGTCCACTGGCGTTCGTGTCCATATTATGGAAAGGCTTATTACGTTGTCTCTGTTATATAAGCCTGATAATAAGCTGATAACATCTGAATTCTAAAGAGGCGCTATGAAAATGCAACGACCTTGGTGGAAAGCAGAACACGGAATGTGAGAGTCACACCTGCACCGCTTGGCTCTCCACCGGTTCAAGTACACCTGCCCCGCACTTTAGGGCGAAGGGAGACCACGTAAAAAATGCCGCCTATTCGCTCTCCAGGGACAGTGTAGTACCAGCCAATGGGCAGGCACTTTCAAGTCAACTGTATGTTTAGAGGTCACTCCTTCTACTTTTTTGTACTAGAAATCACATTATCTTGTCCTAGGAGCAAGGAAAAATAAATTCGGCGATCCTTCTAGTAGATTTTTTTTATGGGACAATACAATTTTCTTTCAACAAAGTGTACCATTGTTTAGAATTTGCCGACCTAGTTTTTACAATGTCGTGTCCACTACAGACAGCGATGGCGTCAAGTTAAATCTACGCTGAATGACAACGGATTAAGCATAATTTAATATCCTGTCACATTTGGGTTTGAATTATGGCATGTGACCACTTATTAATCAATCACCAGAGACATACGGAATTACAATTAGCAAGTCCCAAAGGATTTGAATCCTGGCTTTCTGAATATGTGACAAGTCAGGATTGTAACCAAAATCACAGATACCTTATGAAGAAAATACAGAAGATACTTGTAATCCTTATACATTGTTAGTAGAGTTAACTAGAATCTAGTCTGTACAGTAGCTAGCGTGAAATACAAATTTTAGAATAAAAAATTAAGATATAAGTAGTCCTGAGATGTTCGCATACAGAGATCAAAGAGTGCGCTGTGGATTGACAATCCCACCTTGGTTATTTTTGCAACATTGTAAGCGGTGGGTTTGATCTATTTAGAACATAATCACTGATGATGAAGTCCTGATGGCTGAGCTTTCCCCACATTAAGGCAGTAATTCAGTAGGTATTTTACAATTAGAACAGGTTTGGGTCTGTTGCACTAATGGAGCTCATAATCTAGGCATCGTATTCACCTCTACAAAAGAAGATCTTTTCAGACAGCATAGCTGTTTATATGTTTGCTTGTTTGTTTGTTTTTGTGTAGGCCCAAGCCTTATGAAAAAGAATTTGGAGGAAAATCTGTACTGATTTGTAATCAAAGTATCTTAAGAATTCCGTCCACACCAATGTTGCCTGTGTATTCACTTTGTATTTTCACTGTTCTTAACTACAAATAGGGCAAGTGATGCACAATTATAGCTCATGCACATTAATGTTTTTCCTTCTATTGATAACACACATTTAACACAATAGAACCTAAAAGCGGGCCATAAAAGTCATTGTTATTACAATTGCTATACGATAGTTCCATAAAAGTACCATTACTCTAGCTTTTCCTACGTCCGCAAAATTTAATGGACGCTGGAAAATTATCATGACAAGAGTCGACCCCATTTGACGCTTTGTTATTTGAAAGCACTTTATAAAAGGTGGGTTGTATTTCATACCCAAAGCTAACGCTTATAGAATATGACGTTACATTGCAGATATTTGTTGTATGGGATTTTTAATGCCAAAAAAAAAGCCTGTCATGCAATAAATTGTTAGGCTAATTGGGTCATGGCTAGGTACATGTAGTTGGCCCAACGTTGTCAGGGAGAATTTTAACGGTTTGGCCAAGAGGCCTTGTGCACCCAAGTGATTAGATCTCATAGGAGATGGGAAAAAAATCATAAAAACTAGGGACAAACCATTAGTCATTAGATTAGGATCTGACAAGAACTGGGGGCATACCATTCACTTTGTGGGGGTGGGTGCTGTCCTTTGTACTGAAATTTGCTACACTGTTGATTATTGTTTAACTTGAGACAAAAAATGGTTTATACTATGCTCATTTTGTATCTTCTATACCTCTAGAATTCGAACATACCAATATTCCCTTGATTCTCAGACATTTTAAAGAAACAAACATAAAAAAATAGAAGATTGGGAGTCAAACTTGTATCTGACTACATGCAATCCATGATATACCTGCCAATTAATGTACAGACTTCCACTCAGACTCTGTTTTTATCTTCAAGTTCAACATTGCTTCTTAAATCTTTGAACCAACAAGCTACACTGGGGTATTCTTTGTACGGTTTTTATCGCCTTGAACTAAAAATGATTGATTTTTGCCCTACAGGACTTGGGTTACCGACCAGAAGGGCCACTAAACCGTCCTATCAGGCTGAACACAGCTGCCCACCACAACCAACGGGTAAAATATGGCTGCTGACATTTATGACACCCGTGGCTACTAACCCGTTCTGCTTGTGGGACTGGCGCTATTACAGGAGAATTAGGAAACAGAGGGAACGCAGACATGCTGAACATCAAGGGCATGCCCTTGTACGACGCCATATTTTTTGTCTGAATTATTCGTTTGGACAAAAACGGCACTATTGCAAAAAGGTACAGACCATGTACCAGTCGAATTATCTGTATCTGTATACCTGGCATAACCGTTCTTCAGCGTGACACACCAGCTTGGAAAACTGCTATTATATAATGGTTGCTGAAGGTCTTTGGCTTTACAATAGGGTAGCAATGCAAAGACAGGGTAAAACAGTCCTCAACAACACTTTGAACTTTAATTTCTATCTTATTGTAATTCACTACTTTTTGAGAAAGATATAGTTTTAGCTAGTATCAATGACCACTGCTTTTTCCCAGATTTGTACTTTGCAGTTTCTTCGTTGCTATCCAAAAATGCTAAAAAGTTATTCAGTTCTTTGCATAAAGATAAAACCCAACAAAATATCACCAAACAAAACACCAAAACTTGAGATGTGAAACATACAAAAAAACTCATAAGATACCAAGAAGACTTTCTTGAAACTTAAAGTAACCCATCCACATGTTTTTGTCGCTCTTCCATTTTATTCCTCCTTGCCCCCCTCCCCTCAAATTGTCTAAATGTCCCTCACATTGGCAGAAGGAATCCTCTGTTCTCTTGGTAATATAAATGATAATGTAACTGGACCCATGGGATAGGGACAGCCGTGTGATCAAATGGGATCCAAAACGCCCCCCAGCCCTGATCACATTATACCTCCCTAATGCATCAAAGCAAGACAAATCCTATCACATCTGTAAGGCACTGGATTTGTAGGTCGTTAGGATGCCGGCACATCTTTCGGAAAAAGGAAAATTGCAGGAAACAAAATGGAATGAAGTTCATCCGCTCTTACAGTACTAGTCTACTGGTAGATACATTCTGTACATGTATCTACCTCCCTCACATTGGCAGCCATGTACATTTTACATCATGTTTAACTGTTTTGTATATTAGGTACAGTACAGTACAGAACAGAATACACTGATTCTATATAATAGGGTCACTAGTTGTTTCTCTCAGTTACAGTCACAAAGGGAATGAAAGAAAATGTTTCCAACTTAGGGGTGGAGGGCAAATAGACTACTTTTTTCTTTTCTATCATTTAGAAAAGGATATCTGATTTTTTAACAATTTGGTATCTTTCCAAATCTAAAGTGGCAAGTGGTAATAACATACACCCTGTTTAGATAAATGGCAAGAGAGATGTAAGCTCAGTCTTTTCTAATACAATACAATTGCAATATATTGGCTCAGGAACAGAACTCAAACGTTTCACTGTATCTCAACCTCTGACTGAAAGAAGCCTATAACTGTACAGTTCTTGCTAATACTTGTGTTTGAGGTTCCAATGTATAGTCAAATGCTGGAGATAAAGAAGAATAACACATGAAAATATTTCCCAGAAAAATTCTAAGACACATACCAACAAACCTTACTTTAGACAACTGAGGACACCACAGTCACAAGACATCCTGTACATGTGGTCAAATACTGGAGATAAGGAAGAACAGGATAAACAATTTTCTTCAAAAGAAATAACAAATAAACCAACCAACCTTCAAGAAAACAGAGACTACATTTGACGACTGATCATGAAGTCACCACAGACACAAGACATCCTCTCCCCACACTAACCTCTCCACAACTGAACCCAGGACTTAATAAACCACCCAGGAATTAAACCATCGCGAGTGACAGGTGGCCGCAGCCATTGATACAAGCATCCCCATTGTCTGCGCCTTTCAATACTTTACACAACTGTGGTTTAACAAGTACAATAGACAGGGCAGTCTCAGACAATGGTGAAGAAAAGACAGGAGCAAGCTGAAAGAAAAGTGTTTCTGATTGAACACCAGAGTCTGCAGTTATTGAAGTCGCGATTGGTAAAAAGTCTAACCAATAACCAAAAAGATAGAACAAAAAGTAAGAGCCTCAGGGGCTTAGACTTAATGTAGTGCTGCTTGTACAAAAATGGTATAATCTTCACGAACGTTTAGGTTGATTCACTGTTTACGAGCTAAAGAGGTCAAAGGTCTTTTGTCGTATATTTCAGGTTGAATTGGCTCAGTTTGTAACAGGTTGTCAAGTTGAAATGAGAACACAGCAGTCAGATAAAGACATCAAAATGCCTGTCAACAATATACAGATGTACACTGTACATGAAACTGTTTCAAGGAATTTTTTATATGACTTTCTCTTATACACTAGAATATATTGTTTGGTATTTCTCTGAAAGTGTACCTGTAATATTCTGCTCTGTAGAGATCACATGACCTCCAGTGACAAACTCTAGTAGAGGTGCTCCTGCATTTGATTGGTTAACAATGGTACAAAAGAATGTTGCTAATGAGTTCGCTCCTGGACTGCTGCCCACCTCGGTGGTCTGAACGCCACAGAAAAGGCTTACAAATCCCTGGTGGTTCGGTATTGTGTTTGTCTGCTCACCAGGGACTGTCTCGTCCATGGTAACTCAAGCCTCACCCAGCTGTATGTGGGACGCAGAATGGCAGCGGAAGTTGCCTCTTTTAGTCGTGAAAAGGATCTCATTGTTTGACAACTGTGCCGTTTTTCTCCTTTCAAAACCTGGATGTGTTGCACTTGAGCTTGGTTTGAGACATTGTTTAAGTCGGAGTGGCCAACAACTTTTTTGCCAAGAAAGCATTACACTAAACGCAAGGAGGTTCAATCAACTGCATTGTTTTAGAAGTTAGAAAACGTAACACCAAAGAAAGGAAAAATCAACTGTGTGAATCCAATAACCTCCTTGATTTCAGATATTGTTTTAGACATTGGAAAACACTACATTAAAGCAAGGAGGTTCAATCAACTTCCTTGACTAAAAAATAAATAGAGAAAAGACTGTGTGGGAATAGCTTCACTGGAAATCTGGATGTTGCTGCTTGTACAAATGAAACTGGAAAGTTTAAAAAAACAAAATGTAATTGCGAAGGTTTACGCTATAATTTCAACATTTATGTTTCTTTGTTGGTGACAAACTGAGCCTTCTTCTTTCAACCTTCTCCCCGCTACCTAACCCTGTCACCAAAAGGGAATAGATACCCAAAAGGCTACTTCAGAATGCTGAAGGTTAAGCTACTCTAATTATAGAAATAACTCCCAGACTTCATCTCCCAAACCACCCATGCCATGCAAATAATGGTGGTGAAAAGTGAGGTTTATGGTGAAAGCTACAATTTAGTACATGTACATAATTACTGGTTTTCTCCCTACATTGGCAGGTGCAAGGAGCCAGGAACACAGTAGGCCTTCCTGTTTCTAAATAGCAGACCACAGACTCCATTTGCAACACTAAAAGGTTTTTGGTTGACCTTGACTGTTAGATGATCTAATTTGCACTTCAACTTGGTCCCAAAAGATCAACTTTCCATTTTCATTGCTTACAGCAAATGGCTTAATTTTCCGTACGCTACAAAGATTTGTTCCTCTATGGAAAAGATTATACAAATTTCCGGGTCATATATTTTATAAGATACAGAATGATGTACATTTATACAATGGTACATTCTAGGTTCTATATCATCTTTTCTTCTTAGAGACATTTTGGTCAAAAACATAAACAGAAATTTTGACAGAACAACTGAAAAATACGACTTTGAAATCTTTTGACATAGAAAAATTGGTTGATACTGTTACGGTAGTTCTTACATGTTGGTTGATAGTGGTTACATGCACACGTACAGTGCCTTGCTCTTTTTAGCTTACTGTTTTGTTTTCAGTACAATAATACATACAGAAGTCCCCTCACAGCAAGCGACCATGATAAGTGTTGGTCTCTTTGTGGAAAAGTGAAAGGAAAAACTGGAGTCCTGTGGACAACAATGATGCTACCAAAATGGGCACACTGGAACAAACCATTGGGCAAACAGGGGGTAGATATTTTGACATTGACAAATTTAACAATCTATATTTTTGTTTTTAAACTTTAAGGAAAATTGAAGAGAATATCAACAGAGGTCCACCTGACTTAGCATGTGTTAAAACATGACAAAACCTTAAGCCACCTTCCCTATTTTGAGTGGACTGCTCGATGAGTAGAAGAGCTCATCTTCTATTACTGCTCTAGTTTCCTGTTCACAAAGATAACGTTTCTTTTCTATCACTCTCTCAAAGGGTCTCAGAACCATTCAACTATTTGTCATCGTCTTAAATAAGCTGATACCTTTACTCCAAAGCTAGCCACAATCTCAGAGCGCTCCAGGCACAATCGTGTAAGGATTATGCACAATATTTCTATAATTCCATTTCTGACGGTTTGAGAAGAAAAATGACGGCTTTACGCCTGTGTGGGACCAGGCTGATAAGGAAGAAAGAGGACAAAAGATACAGAGATCAGCTCCGAGCTCACAGGTGAAATGTTTCGTACAGTTAATCTTATCGGTGCTATGCCAGCTTTGACATATACGATTATCACATGGGGAGCTTTGAGCCAAGTAAAGCACACTGCGTGCGTGTGTTTCACTGGTAAAAGAGGGAAGAGGAAAGAGACAAAATTGCTGGAAACATTGGTGCATGTACTATGTGTTACTGCAGCCAAGGTGGCAATAGCCTGTTATCCAAACGTGTTTCGTCCTATATTTGCCAAAAGGAAGAAAGAGGCTCAGCAGCTATAATAGGTTTGGATACTAGGCTAAGTTGGCATGAATTACATGTACATGTACATGTATGTCAGTATATCATAGCTTTTGGGAATATAGAAAAAAATCGTGCCAACTAAGTTGGGCCACGTGAACTTGATTTTACGGATAATGTCAGTACACGTGACAATTTAAAGTAAATGACGTTTGTCAAGCTTTTTTCCTTCACTGAAATATTTATAGTGATTTAGAACCAGTTTAGCTCAAATGATCTCAATGTATTCCACTGGTATTAACAGGTTCATTGTACCAGGGAAATTCTCCTAGCTCTTTTCATCAAGTACAACAAACAGTGGACCACAGCTTAACGTCCCATCCTAAGGACTACGACCCTTTCCGGTAGCGTGCATGTCGGGCGAGCAACAACAGCTGGGACTCGAACTCACGACCTCTTGGTCCAGAGGCAGGGCCACAATTTTTGAAGACCATGAAACAAAATTCAAACTGCCTAACGAGTGAATAACTAAGGACATAATGGATCATTATGACAGGAATGATTACACCCCACCTGGCTGACTGACAACTTCATATGATAGGCCTGATAAATTTAACACATGAACCCCAACAAAATCAATATCACACCTCAGTTACAATCAACGCTGAACAAAAGGAAGAACACACACCTGCGCCGCTGGTTCAACCTCGGTCATCTACAAAACAGTTTAGGCTGCATAATATTTCAACACCTCCACTTTCTAAATGGCCCTTATTTGCAACGGAGTAGGGTTGATTCAACATACTTTGTAAAGAAAATGACCAGAAAATTGACTTTTTTGTATCCTCCTAATATTACAAAATGCAGCTTTAAGCAAAACAAAAAAAGACTGAGCATTATATAGAATTGACAGAGCTTACATTTATGGCCATCTACATCAAATACCAAACAATATTGGAAGGACTTGCTATTATAACTTTTCTTAAACATTGACCACACCAGCATCTACATACCTCAACATACACAAGAGCTTCTTGCTGGTCTGAAAATGCTTGTTACTTCACGGTGTGTTAATTATCTCGTCTTTCTCCTTCCAAGCGTTCAAGATCCGATGGAACAGGATGCCACGTTTGGCACTATATATTGATTGAGGATGCTAAAATCGGGGACAGAACCATTTTGAAATATCGGGGGGAAGGCTGTACAGTATCATCTTTTTTTCTCTTGTTTAAAAAATATTTCACTAGGATAACATACAAACATTGGGATAAATCAAATTGTTTGAAAAGTTAAATTACCAAATCAACAAATCTTTGTCTCTTTGCTGTATTGATAATTAGTTAAAAAAACAAACGACATACTCTTACAATACAAATTGGTATGGCCCAAATAACTATTGGACGGTATGTACCATGCAAGTCCATTTTCTATAAGGCAGATTTGATTATCTAGCATAAATCGCAATTACGGTTTGGCACGAATACAATTTCTTTTCAAACTAATTGTGCTGTAACAGCGCTCCTCTATCTATCCATGTTGTAGCAGATATGGTTAAAAGTAACTTAAAGCACTAAGTTGTCGAGATTGTATTATGACGATGACTGAAAATCTACGAGTTCTTAAAAAGCTTTTCACAATCTTCTCAATCAAATGTCTACCAAACATAGAACAAACAAAAATTTAACAAAAGTGATGCATTACTTGGATAGTTCCTTGTCTATATTTCTTTTTTTTTGCAGCGATGACAAATGATGAAAAATCAACTGATTCTGCCCTTTTTGAAAACAATCATAATTCATCATAAGCCATCAATTATACAAGGTGACATATTTGATATTCAATCAATATTAATAACACACTTGGCTACCCGTGCTTCACTAGCGTTGCACAAATGTCACTCAAATTCAAATGAACGAAAAACGAAAACCTCCCCTCCGTTTTGACGTACGTGGTACGTCCCGTAACTACCATTGGGTGTTAGAATATTTTCAATTTACTGGATTTTATTACTGCACTTTCAGACAGGTGTGTTTATTGGGGTGGAAACATTCCTGTATCACCCATGACATATGAGGATTTGAGCAACCCATTTTTTTTATCCCCCAGTGACTGTAGTAGCCACTGTGATTTATATGTGCTACATGTACAATCATATAAATCATTGTACATGAAGATACAAATTCTACAAAGTTCTAATTTTCTGCTTGTTTTTCGCCATAGATTTTCATAAACATTCTTACTTAGATCTGCATGGAAGAAAACTTTTATGGCTCCTTGTTTGCAATTCAATGTTGTACATATCATTTGATAAATATGAATAGAAACAATGTAATAATGCAATCTTTGTACTTAATTGCATCAGATTCATAAACAATATCAGAGCTAAAAACTTGAGTTCCACGACCTCATATCTTTGCCAAATGATATTAACCTTTACGACCTACAAATTACCATAACAAGCTGCCAGGGGGCCCCAAAATCTAATCATTTCGAGGTCTCATCAAGGCCTATCCAGCTCCCAAACACCAAGAAAATCCATCTAAGCCTTCTTGAGTTATTGTGTTTACACACACGCGCGCGCACGCACACACACACACGCACACATACACACACACACGAATGCTGCCAAAAACATTCTTGGTGAAAGTAAAAATGAGTGAACTCATTTTGGTCATGCGTAACACAATGTTAACTTTGCAAGGACGTGTTGTGAGTGTACTGTGTCAACACCCAGTACAACCTGATCAGTAAAGCCCTACCGGTGGAATCTCCTACCTCATTAATCATACATAAGGTTAATACCAGGGTAATTTGGTCAAGAGTGGTGTGATTTCCCTGGAGTCAACACATTCACTCCCAAAGATATAGGTCACCAAGCTTTTTAGGCCATCACATTTCTAACGTTCCACTAGTCTTTATTCAAGGACATGTTCCTTCAGCGATGTTGTAGCAGACACAGAACTATAAGAAGAAGGATTCAAACCCCAAACCTTGTGATCCAAAAGAAGCCTTGCGCGCCACTAAACCACTGCTTGTATACGCATAATTACATGTACCTCTCAAAATTCAAATTTTTGCCTATAGTATACGTCACAGCTATGAATATCACATACGTGTATGTCTTTCAAATGATGAAAAACGATTCAAATTGATCTTCACTAAATCTGGATCGTAAGAAACAAATACTGGCAGTCTAGTCAGAAATTCCAGTACAAAGAAGAGTCATTTGCGTAAAATATTCTTCAGTGCACTTCATCATAGGGTAGCCCAAATTGGTGTCTCTCAAGTCATGGAAAACAGTTTGATTTGGTCTTGAGCCAATTTCTACCTATTAGAAACAAATACTAGCGAACAAGTCAGAAATTCCAGTACAAAGAGGATGAAAGGACGTTCTTTTACATAAAATATCCTTTGGTGCACTTCATCAAAGGCTAGCCCAAATTCATGTCTCTCAAGTCATGGAAAACAGTTTGATTTGGTCTGGACCAATTTCTACCTATTAGAAACAATACTAGCGAACAAGTCAGAAATTCCAGTACAAAGAGGATGAAAGGACGTTCTTTTGCATAAGACATTCTTCGGCGCACTTCATCAGAGGCTAGTGCAAATCTCTGTCAGCACATCTTATGCCTCCCGCGGGATCCGGTGGAGCCATGCCTCGTTAGGACCACATTCTGGGAGACTTAGCAGCCACCCTACTGGGGCCTGGCCTGCGCTGACGGATTATTCATGGAGCATGGACTCAACAAAACATAACACAGTTATATATCTGCCGCAACTGGTTTCCAATACAATATAATACTAAAAGTCTAGTTTTGGGTATTTTTTCAAAACCAAATTCTTGTTACGCAGTACTGTTTGGGGCCTTTTATCTATGACTAAACCGTTAGTTTGTATAAGTCCCAGGTCCTATGTTTCCTCCAACCTAACCTTGAAAGCTCCCTGTATTCATGACATTGACATCTAACCCCTGCATCTTACAAAACATCGAAAACAACCCATGCAAAACACAACCACAGCACTGGAACATTGCATTCAATTGACTCCGAATACAGGCATCATTAAGGAAGAGAGGGCACTACACACCTGATATTAATGACGTAGATGCCCTCCTATAGTTTGCGCATGTCTTCCCTAATTGCTATGTCTCTCCACTTACATATCTCTTGAGCCAGCTGCTTACAACCACTAGGCCTCTGGCAGCTAATGCCATAATTTGTAGCCAAAAAGTAGATTTTAGATAAGCTGCAGTGATCTGAAAATGGGTCACTACTGGTAATGCTAATGTTGACCAAGCTAATACTGACGAGCCATTAATGTAAAAGAGTGTGAGTGTTAATCTGTGATATTGTACAGTGAACATAATCAGTGGGCCTACTAAAGCTGGCTACTGAGGTTCTATCCTTATAGTAGATGGCAATCTTATGTTGTTCATCACCACTTTTCAAATGATCTGCTAACAACAGTGTTTCAGCACCAAGGACAGGGCCATTGGAACCTGTATTAGGGGTGGTATTATTATTATTACTCAGACACATGGACTACCAGGATTTCTTACAAAGCGAATGTAATGAGAGGATACATCTATGGCATATTTTTTCTTTTTCAAAATTTTTTTTGATTAGCTTGCGTAGTCTAGTGGTTAGCAACCCTGCCTCTGGACCAAGAGGTTGGGATTTCGAATTCCAGCTGTTGTTGCTCTCCCGACATGCACACTACTGTAAAGGGTTGCAGTCCTTTAGGATGGGATGTGAAGTTGTGGCCCACTGTTCATAGTGCTAGTCGAAAAGAGCTAGGGGAATTTTCCCAGAACAATGAACCCATAAATACTGTACATACATGTAGTGTCTGTCTTCTCTGTCACGACCAGTTTTAGCTCTTCTGTGAGCTGGATTGAGATCACTTTCCTTTTCCTTCTGATTATTTATCATATGTGGAAAGTCACCCCCAGACAATCTTTTGTGGTACATTCCACAGTAACACAAGAACATTACTCTATCTCAAAGCTTGTAAAAGCTTCTGGATATACGAGTGCTCCTTAGTAAACTAAAAGTGGGCTTCATTTCTTACTGGATCGAATGGCTTCCACTTCAGGTTTCGCATTATTGGGTGAGAATCACTCTATTTCAGTCACTGCCGCCATTTTTCTACTTTATTTCCTGTTCGGGATCCTAAGAGCCTAGCGCTAATGAACTGGCGTAATCTTCCCATCACTCAACGTGCTGGAATTGCACCTTACCTTGATTATTTCAAACTACCGAATATTGATCCAATCAGAGAGGAGATGTTGTCATTCCCAGGATTCCCTGGGGCCTTGTTTGACCTCTGCCTGACCTTCTGAGATTCGAGTCATCCGTCAAAAGCTCTACCAAAGAATTCTATTTTTTTAAATTTTATTCTTTAATCATGAAGCTCTCCCCTCAGCACAAAAATTTTGACTTTTTAGAGAAAATCCGACAACCTTTTTCAGCTTGAAGAGCTTCAACATTTAGCCAGGAACTTACCAAGATAAATGTGGAGTTCTGCTAATGTTCAATCAAATGTCCAGTTAAAAGTACCAATTTTCCTTGATGTTAAAAGGTACCTCTTGAATTTTCTGTGGCAAACATCTACGTACCCAGCAAACTCACCTAAGGTGCAATAATAGTATACATATGAAAGCATTGATTTGTACAAGTAGCTAAACCCAATCGAATAACTTTATAATCATCTATCAAAGGTAACATTTCAACCGATTTCTGTGCCCTTTGGTTTAATAGAGTGTTGATGACTGAAAAATTGCACTCTATATCCAATAATCATTACTAGTTTCCTGTTTCCCACATAAACCTTATCAAAAGCTAACACTCAACAAGTATACTGGACAGAATAATCCATAATGTCACCTAAAACCTGTTCTACATTGTCACATTACACCTAAGGCTTCCAGGAATACAAATGTACATTCCCCTCAGGAATGCCAGGTCATGACCTTGGCAATGTTCCCAGAATCCTCTCTGTGATTAGGTCCAAGGTCAGGTGCGGCTGTTGTAACCTCTTTGTCACCCGAAACGATGTGTCAACACCCCCAAAACCAATCGCTGTCCTTCTTGATTTATGCTGACCTGTTATTCGGTGAAACTGCGGTGTCGTTTTAAACCAGGCTAGTTTTCTATTATGTTCAAATGGGACTGTAAGAAGACACTACATTTATGATGCTTCTCAAAATATTTTTAAAATTTGATATGAATCTGTTAATTGGAATAAGGTCACAGTCATATACATGTAATCAATCAGTTGTCAAATTTGAAAAATAATGCTTAACTGGAAAACTGAGTTTAAGAAAAAAGTCTGTATCTTAGCAAACTGTTTGAAGCCATTTGTTGGTGGTACAAAAAATAATGGGACTCCTCAAGTAGCTTCTTTTTGGGCTATTTCAAATGCTTCAAGTACGAAATGATGACGAAAACGCAGTAAATGTCAATATCAGACAGACTTCCTCATCCAGAATATATCTTGTTTTGCCGTCCTGAAATTGGATTGGATGCCTTCAAGACTTTGTAAAAATCCTTCTGGATGTCTTAATCTAATTACCTCTAACTCTAAGAGGACAAGATATCAAATTGTTTCTATGATGATAGATGTGTTTATATTATTGACCTTTAAGAAAAATTGAAGAAAAACTGTTGCGTTAGAATTGGAGACAGTTATAGATGTCCATGTCAAGAACCATCCTCAGTTTCATTTTTCAAGACATTAGATCTCACAAGACAAAATTGGATGACTTTTAGTTCCAATCAAACAAGGGAAACTTTTATCTGAATACTGTTTTTAGCTCAGTTTACTACAGTCATCATGTGATGGTCAGTATCAAGACTCTGGTCACTCCCCAAGCTTTAGTTAAAGAAAATGAGATGAAGTTTGCCATCAATGTTCAAGTCTCCAGACTATTGTTTTTTTCTTCAAACCTACCTGAACTTTTAAAGTTTTTTTAAGGGGTGGAAGCAGGGGTCGAAATACCCCTCTGTGTGCAACTTGGTGCAAGTAAATTTGGTGTCGTGCAACTAATTTTTTGCCGGTATGCACCGCGGTGCAAGTTTGCTTTATCCGCTGTTACTACCAGTACCTGTAGAAATACCCAATAAAGAACTGGAAAGGAAACAAAACCAGAATCCATGAAGTTTTTATTAAAGTTACATCATGTACTTTTGGTTGTGTTCGTTTTATTTTTTGGCCCCAAAATCTATTTCGACCCCTGTGGAAGACTTTGGAAACATACATGTAAGTTGTTAACAGTCTTGCTAATTCTACTTCAAGAAAAGAGAAAGAGAGAAAATTCCATGTTGACAGTTTCTTCCCCAGAACCACTTTATTGTGGAACAAGCTTCCCCGTGAATGTTTCCCCACTAGGTACGACCTCCAACGGTTTAAATCTAGGGTGAACAAGCATCTGACCATGCAGTATTCACTGTAACCCAAAACATGCAAGTGGCTCTCACGAGCCTTGTTTTTAGGTGAAAACTAAAGTAAATAAAAAAAAAAAAAAATGGGAATAACTGTGAAACTCTTTGAAAAGAACTGCCAATATGATAGTATATCTTTGTCAAAACCAAGAGGTATTTGCCACATCTTTGGCCTTGAAGTCCCACTCTTCTAGAAGGTGAAGTATAGGTGAAGTTGTGTCGATGAATCTTCCTAAAAAAAACTGCCTACAGCTACAATCTATCACTGTCTAACTGACAATCACTCTTGACGCTTCAATCGATGGAGGAATACAACGTTGGAAAGAATGGCAGGCAGCCAACACATGTGTCTCCCTCAATGCCATTGGTCGGAATCAAACGTGTTAACCTTTGACAAAAGAAGTGCGCTGAAGAAGTACCACATTGATCTTGACCGTTACTTGCTGACAAAATCTATTGGCTTGGAGCCTAAGAAGGTCCACTCAACTGCTGTCAAATAAATGGAAAATTTGCAATATGAATCATATTTTTATAGAACAGTGAAATAGCTAGGAATGGCTTAGAGGAAATGCCCATTTCTGCAAGAGAACACTGCACAGCAAATGCATTCATTTTTCAATACTTTCATGACAATTCAAACCTATTCTCTCAATGTGCAGCAAAACTATAAAAATGTTATTTCACCTGCTAGCTCCATTTTTTCCTGCAAAAATTCAATAAACAGGACATTAAATTGGCATGGCCCAATGTAGAATACAGTACTAACTAGAAGACAGTAGTATTCAGATATAGTTACTGGGGCATTACATCATTTTCCATGTAGCTGACTCCCCCCTCACATCACACATCTCCTATCTGTATGTGCATCTGTGCACTGCTACATCCAATGAACCCAGGACTACCCAAGTCAATCCGGTATTGCTCCCCAAGTGAACTTGAAAGGAAAAGAAAATGAAAGTTTTAGAGATTCCGGTCACCTTCTGACCCCAACGATGTTTATCGAAATTGAATCTATTGACTCTTGCCTTGCCGTGTTCCGTCAATCGATAAAGCCGATGTTACGTTAGTTTATTGGGACGGAGCTGTGTAATCTGGTACTTGATGCATGTCTTCTATTCATACATAAAGTTAACCACTGTCAGATTCATTGATTTAACTAGTTATGCTTCAACCTCACAAGTTGGAAGGAACCTGCTTTATGTAGTGTCTTTATGGACATTTCAATGTCATGCAATTTGCAATAATCACATTACAGTACTGTTGATTCGTACATTCTATAACCTTTACTGAGGAAAATTATTCTGTAATATACATGTAAGTGATACAATATTAGATGATTGCTAGACAAGGGAATGCCATGAGAGATATGAATCAAATGTGCAAGTACTTGGTTTAAACTTTAACTTTGGGTTGACTTCTACAATAGCACATAGATAAACAGGTGTTTCAAAAGGGCACCATATATACCTTCTACTATTTGTGTCACTACTATTTTGGGATGGTAAGTTGCATATTTGGTATCTCTCAGAACACTTAACTGAACTCAGAACACTTACCTGCAAGCAGAATGTTATGGTGCATGTGCATATTTCATCTATAGAGGGAAATGCAAGAAGGGACACCATCTCTAATATATGCACCAATTCCCTCAGATCCCATATCACAACACATGCAGTGGTTGTTCCACACATATTAAACCTCAAATGTCATCATCAATTTCCAAATTGATATGCTGATAGTGCATTTCCATACACACACATCTGACTGTGACTCTAATGCCAAACTTAACTTACGTATTTCTCGTACATACTTTTACGAAGTCATTGTGTTGTTTCTTACCTTTGCATTTACGCCACAATGACTTGGCTTGCTGTGGTACAGTTGCTCTGAATCATCCAACCAGCTACCAACTTGGACAGCATTTGCTTTCCCAAGGAAGAGTGCAGTTGACCCTGAAGAAACATATAAAGGAAATAAAATCATAAATCAAGGAGGCAACATTTATAATTAGGTAGCAAATGCAGAATATTTCCTCTTTTTCAGAGGATATATGCTAAAACACTCTTTCCATTGAAGACATTGGTAGGGAACTATGTTTTCTTATTACCTCTGTGTACAGAGGTTTTCTTTTCGCGTGTCTGTTTGCATGTTTGCTTGTGTGTTTGTAGTTATTTCCACATGCTAGGCAATGACATTAACTTAGGTCAAAAGTTCCAGAAAGGTCCCATAAAAGGTTATCTCATTTCCTGTCTTCAATTTCCTGCTATATAGAGAGAGACTTACAAGTACCAAGTTTCAGTCCTATCAACCCAGACTACATGTACATTGTAAGTGTTAAAAAAATTGCCTTCCCTGAAAATTTTAATTGCAGAATGGAAACTTGTTATCAAATACAATATGAAGAACCTGAGGCTTCATTGGATAGCTTTAAATGGCAGTTGGACTTAGATTTGAATAGTTTTGGTGTTACAAAGTTGTTGACTGTGCCTGCAAAGTGTGAATGTTACAATGAAGGGTGGTTATATACATATACACATACGTCATGTATCATATAGTTTCATTAATTCAGATCTGGAAAATTCATCAGTTTGTGTTTTAATGAGTTTAAAAAAGTGTGTATAAATAAATGAATGTACCATGTAAGTTGACTTAATATTTTTGTCTTTTTTGTCTCATTTTGTCTTAACTTGAAGTTACAAAAAAACAAAGTAGTATGCTTTAGTAGTCTGCCCAAACACCACAAGCAAGCTGTGTTAGGTATCCCGAAATGAGTCTCACACAGGCAAGATGGAGAAAGAATTCTTTTGGTATTTTTTCATCAGTACATGTATGCCGTGTATTCCACTCATGGACTGAGAGCTTGGATCAAAGAGATGCTATTTAAAAGTGGTATGATCAATTCTGGATGTTTTGCTGAAGTGTTGAATATCAAACCTAACTATAATCTACTGAGGACATTATATATGACGTCCTTTCAGCAAAACATCTACGTGTCAGCTTATGATTCGACCAACATGTTGTTTTCAGATTTATCTACTACATTTTCTTGCATTTATTATATATTTTTCATGGTTCACAGTGAAAAAAGTATGGGCTACACACTAAAGGGACATTACCACACACACACACTTTAAGTTGTTACCTTCGCCAAGAAGGTTATGTTTTCGTGGCCGTGTGTCTGTCTGTCTGTCTGTGTGTCTGTCTGTCTGTCAACAGCATAACTCGAGAAGGCTTAGATGGATTATCTTGATATTTGGTAGGTGGATAGGTCTTGATGAGAGCTCGAACTGATTAGATTTTGGGCCCCCTGGCGGCTTGTTATGGTACTGCAGCGGAACTTCCGGTTTTGATATCTCGTGATCTGGACATGCTAGGGTCATGATTTTTGGATGGTAGGTAGCTCTTGTGCTCGGCAAGAAGTGACGTAAGTTTGGGCCCCCTAGCCGCTTGCCCTGGAACTGCAGGAGCATTTGTATGAAAATGTTTAAAGTAGGATAACTCAAGAACCAGTTGACGGATCGTCTTGATATTGGGTATGTAGGTAGCTTACGTGATGCTTGACATAATTAGATGACAATTATGCAAATTAGGATCTAATTTAATGAGGGAATTCTATAATTCACCTATCTTCCATTAAGGACTATTCTACCTTGTGACATGTGTAATTAAGAATGACAGGAACATCGCCATATATTAATTATGTAAATGAAGACCTAATTTGCATAATTAATGAGAAAATACTGTAATTCCATAGTGGTTGATGCTGGCAATTTCATACTTGCGCCTTTCGAAGTTGACTGGAGGTGAACATCATTCAACATAACTTATTCAAATCAGGACTTCATTTGCATAATTTATGAGAAAATGCTAGAATGGCCTTCTTTGTTACGATAACACTGCCATTAGGAGGAGAATATGATCAACTGACGTAATTCATGCAAATGGGGATCTTATTGGCATAATTAGGGGGAAATCTATAATTCGTCAGTCATATAATATTAACCTCATTTGGCGAAGGTATGAGGTCGTGGAACTCTAGTTGTACATGTAGTTGGGCAGTGTCTAGAACTCGAAGAGGGACAATAGGGGCCGGAGTATGGAGGCTTATTCTTTATGACAAAAAGGCTATACTTTATGTTCCAACACTAAATAGATTGGGACTTACCCAAATTTTTGGCTAACTCTGTCAGTGTTGGAACATGAGTTTAGCCTTTTCATCATAATGTAGTTTACCAACACAGACAGACTTTCATGCTAATGCTTATTCAGCTTAATGTTTTGAAATGAAGGACCGGCCAGTCCCATTAAAATGCATGCGGTTCAGACATAATCTGTTGTGAACAAGAAATGTTTATTAAAGCAGCCGGAATAAAATGTATCATGTATGTAGGCATTAAATCCTGTAACATAACATAAGGCCCAATCCATGTTGCAGTGACGGAGAAATCAGTAACCACGATGGTGCGAAACAAGGCACTGCTCTATTTCCTACTCTTGGTTTCCAACCATCTACTTCTTGTGTCCACAGCAGCTTTACGGTGCCCTGACAGCTGTCGCTCCTACCAAGTTGGACGGGAAAGAAAGCAAGTCTCCTGTCACTGCCCTGACGAAAATTGGGCGGGGTCCTCCTGCAGCTGGATTGGATATGAAGGAACGTACCGCTTCTCTGTATGTCTCAACGCCATACCAACCGACTTTGACAAAGCTACACGAGAGATATTCATCAAGCATCTCCGTTCCTCTGTGATTTTCGAGCAGTCTTTCCCCAACAGCCCAGAAGTAAAGGTCCTTTGGATCCGAACGTCCAATGTTTCTACGGTACAGCCAGGGGCTTTCCGAGGTCTCCCATTGGTGACAAGTCTTTACCTCAATGACAACCGCATCTCCAGTCTTGGTATGTTGACAAAAATGTGGGCTCCTGATTACTTGCAATTCCGTATGGGGGGGGGGGGAGGTTGGCCATATGTGCACATGGGCCTACTTCAGAGTTGAAATGTCAAAAGTGCACCCTTTATTAAGAGAAATATGGTAACCGACATGTAAAATGACTGATATGATTAATCATATTGGATTTTCTTTTTTATGTGTTTTTGGTGTTTGCTGTCGCCATCTTAATCATCTGTAACTGCAAAATCCCGCAAACTTAAAATGACTTACAGTATGCTGTTTTGTTTATCCTCAGAACCTGATACCTTCCTTGGGCTGGAGAAGGTAACACACTTGAACCTTGAAAGAAACGCCATTTCTGTCATATCCCAGCATGCATTCCACGGCCTACCTCTCCTTGAGTGGTTGATGTTGAACATGAACCATTTGCGCTCCGTGCCTAGTGATGCACTACTGCCGCTTACAGCACTGAAGCGTGCAAACCTTAACTCAAACCACATCGCCACGATCGACAGCCAAGTCCTGCGTCTGGGTCACATCCAGACCTTACGTCTCATGTTCCTAAACAACCAGCTGAAATGTGACGAGAATCTCACCTGGTTCATCTGCAATCTACCAGACCTGGACTATATTTATGGTCCTGACTTACTGAAGTGTGCCTCACCTGCCAACCTGAGTGGGATTTTGCTTGAAACTGTTAGGAAGGACATCAGTCAGACCAACACGGACAGGTCACGACAGGGGATCAGGTCGGGGAGATGTGATGAAACGTCCACCACAACAGGTCCGCATACCATCCACACGAGTCTGCACAACCACACCATTCCCACAGACAAGCACAACCACACCATTCCCACAGAGATGCACAACCACACCATTCCCACAGAGATGCACAACCACACCATTCCCACAGATATGCTGAACACAAACAGCATCCCAGGCTCAGAGTGCCAGGCTACAACAAGCCAGACTGCAACAGGGACTGACATTGTCACTCTTCTTGTCGGCCCAGTCATCCCTGAGGAAGATGACAGTCGCCATGTCAATGCTATCATCGCTGCTGTTGTTGTGCCCCTCCTCCTTGTGTTGGTATCGGGGGTTGTCGCCTACTTGTACAACCGCTGTCATGGCGCAGGTCTGGCCCATCACAACGTCCCTGCTACAGATGGAAGCGGCAAGATTGAGCCGTACGCTGTTGTCTATTCAAACTCCGCCCGACTGCAGGCATCGGACACAGGCAGACGACCAACTCCTGCTCAGGACCAGACATCAGAGGGCAATGATGACATTGAGCCGTACGCTGTGTCATACATGGATGTGTCGGGGAAAGGGAAAAACGGCAAGCTTGCGCCGTACGCAACAACTTCCTTTGCTCACATCCAGCCAACAGAAGACAGCGATGACATTGAGCCGTACGCTGTGTCATACATGGATGTGTCGGGGAAAGGGGAAAACGGCAAGCTTGCGCCGTACGCAACAACTTCCTTTGCTCACATCCAGCCAACAGAAGACAACGATGACATTGAGCCGTACGCTGTGTCATACATGGATGTGTCGGGGAAAGGGAAAAATGGCAAGCTTGCGCCGTACGCAACAACTTCCTTTGCTCACATCAAGACAACGGAAGACGATGATGACATCCAACCATATGCCGTGTCCTATGTTGATGTGTCAGGGAAGTGGACAAATGGCAAGCTTTTTCCATATGCAACAACCTCTATCAATGAAGACCCAGGCCCACAGCTTCAGCCATATGCAGTGACCCACGATGAAGACCCAGGACCAGTTCCTCAACCAAGGGGTCAGTCACTGCCAAGGGGCTACACAGGGGCAGGTTATACGTCACTGACAAATGTCACTAACCAACGGACAACAAACGTCAAACAACCAGCCACACAACCAAGGAGTCAGTCACTGCCAAGAGGCTACATGAGAACAGGTTATACATCACTGACAAATGTCACTAACCAACGAACAACAAACATCAGACAAACAGTCACCCAATCAGAGGGTCAGTCACTGCCAAATGAGGTCAACATCAAACCAAACTATGCCAGAGGCTGTCCATCAACAAGAGATGGCAGAGGTCTTTATGGAATGGAGAAGGGACAGGAGGTCCCAAGTGTCACTGGGAGGCTGTACAGGAGTAGCTCATCTAATATGCTATCCAGCACAGCTTATGGACAGCCTGCAGCTGGAACTGGAAGTTTGGACAGCACATCTCATAAACTGTACAGCACTGGTCATGGTCAGCCTGAGAGTACGGACAGCACATCTCATAAACTGTACAGCACGGCTGAAAGCCAGCCTGAGAGTTCGGACAGCACATCTCATAAACTGTACAGCACAGCTCAAAGCCAGCCTGAGAGTAAGGACAGCACAACTCGTAAACTTTACAGCACGGCTCATGGTCAGCCTCAGAGTACGGACAGCACATCTCATAAACTGTACAGCACGGCTCAAGGACAGCCTGAGAGTAAGGACAGCACATCTCGTAAACTGTACAGCACGACTCAAGGACAGCCTTAGAGTAAGGACAGCACATCTCATAAACTGTACAGCACAGCTCACGGCCAGCCTGAGAGTACGGACAGCACAACTCGTAAACTGTACAGCACAGCTCAAAGCCAGCCTGAGAGTTCGGACAGCACATCTCATAAACTGTACAGCACGGCTCAAGGACAGCCTGAGAGTACGGACAACACATCTCATAAACTGTACAGCACGGCTCAAAGCCAGCCTGAGAGTAAGGACAGCACAACTCGTAAACTGTACAGCACGGCTCAAGGTCAGCCTGAGAGTACGGACAGCACATCTCATAAACTGTACAGCACAGCTCAAATACAGCCTGAGAGTAAGGACAGCACATCTCATAAACTGTACAGCACAGCTCAAAACCAGCCTGAGAGTAAGGACAGCACATCTCATAAACTGTACAGCACAGCTCAAAACCAGCCTGAGAGTACGGACAGCACATCTCATAAACTGTACAGCACAGCTCAAAGCCAGCCTGAGAGTAAGGACAGCACATCTCATAAACTGTACAGCACAGCTCAAATACAGCCTGAGAGTAAGGACAGCACATCTCATAAACTGTACAGCACAGCTCAAAACCAGCCTGAGAGTACGGACAGCACATCTCATAAACTGTACAGCACAGCTCAAAGCCAGCCTGAGAGTAAGGACAGCACATCTCATAAACTGTACAGCATGGCTCAAGGTCAGCCTGAGGGAATTAAGGACAGTGGATAGCCAATGGACTCTGGACCTCTGCACAGCAGCTAGAGACTCCTTCAGGTATGGGACACTGAAAGACACTAAAACTAGTTAAAGGCTCTAAATCGTAAAATTCCTAGTGTGGTGAGGGTTAAATCCAGGATGAATACTGAATAAAGCCCTGTTACCAAACAGGGAAGGTATGACACCAAGCCAGACAATCAAAAAACTCAAGAATTCAAAATACATGCACGTTTCAAAGGTTGCTTGCTACCCCATTTTACAGGCAAAATCAATTCTTATTATGATGATCTGTATCTGTATAGCCGGTATAACCGCCCTTTGGCATAGCACACCAGCTTCGCAGGCACGCGGTGCAGCGGCAGCTGGTTAAATTACACCGAACGACTCGTTACACCTAACCTTTGACATCTAACTCTAAACATTGTTTAAAACTAGTGATGATGTCCCTTCTGTACTTGATGGCAGCGAGTTCCACTCTACCATAGTTCTAGGAAAAAATGAGTCTTTGAACATCTCAATCCTTGGTTGATAACTCTGGTACTTGAAGGCATGACTACTTCTTGTTCTTTTCTGAGCTGGTATTAGGTACTTGGTAGTCGGTTATTCTGAGTATTTCTACAACTGACTACAATTCAGACAACATAAGACAAGAAAATAGATCCCTTCCTGTTTCTCATTAAAGATAGACCATAATTGTCCCAGAGATGAATGACAGGCTTACCGCCATTGGACATCAATAGCAGTTTCCCCGCTTTTACAATCGTTCCGAAGACTTCTAATTGCATTGGGAATTTTTGGTTCGATGGGAGGGAGTCGGAGATGTGAACTTCCTGACCCGATCATTAGGAAAACAGACGATTTTCTTGCCAATAACTGACAGGGAGAGCTTTACGAAGAGGAATGAAGGGTGCGTCCCATCTGTTTCTGTTTTAAAAAAATCAATATCTCCGCAAGCCGCTCTTTCTGGAGCTCCGTTCCGCATGCATATAGTTAAACTTAAATGCCATGTAAAGATCAACTTCAAAGAGGTCATTTCGTTACAAGTTTTACGAGTTAACAGACTAGAATCAAGATATTTCACTTTTATTGAGTGTCTTATAATCCATGCCTCGTAGAAATGATTGTATACAAATAATCAAATTTGTCTAAATCGTTTATAAAGCGAACAAAGTATGAATAATTTTGCTAAGCTAAAACTAGTAAAAGACATATGATGTAAAATGTAGAACTTAGATTGATATGTAGTAAAAGGGATTTAAAAGCCTTTAGGACATTTGTAACTGTATAAATGCCTGCAAAATGGTTTGATGAGAATAGACTTTTCCTATCAAAAGTGATCTTACTTCCGTGTATGTGTTCAATTTTACTGGTAGTCTGCCATTTTTATTATTTTTTAAAATTTCCTATTCACAAAATAATACAACAAGAGTTCATTTTATCATATTATCATATTCAGCATTCAGGGCAAAGACAAACTACTTTCATAAAGAAACTCCATTGATGAATGTATCTTGAGTAACTATCATGTAAAATAGGGAAGACAAAGATAAGATTGCAGGAAGGAAGCTGTAGCTTCAGGCAGTTCCTTATCAAACTACTTGTTTCTTATTACACAGCCTTTGACGTACTTGTACTTGGATCTAACCCAAGAATGCTATTTGCCAAAGTTAGTACATTTCCTAAGTAAGAAATCTCTCCTATGGTCTTGTCTAGACAGCTCACATATACAAAAGCATACATGCACATGCTATATATATTATATATCTTCCAAGTTAGATGATACAGAATTTCAAATGTAGTACAGGGGGGTGCCGGCGTGGCATACCTTTGTGGAAGCACTCTGGTTTATTGCTAATTTTGAATATTGTCTTAATATTGAGTTTTGATGTGAGTGCTACTATTAATTCTGCAAGGGTGTTATTTTGTATGATGACTTTGGTAATAAGTCTTCTTTTATATAAACTTTAATGCACAACAGTTGTATGGGGTATTAAAATTTGCCTAAAATTATGTAATTCACCCTGTTTTATCTTTGCATTATTTGGCTGCAATGTTCTTTTAGTGTATTTATGTTTCAATCGGTCAATAAACCAAAAGTCCTATAATAAATGCATGTAAATATGACGTCTGTCTGCTGTTTTTTTATCAGTTGTCGTAAGTTTGTGGGAGTTAATTCTGCTGTAGGAGAGGAAAGGTGGTCATTGCAATGTTTTCAGTTCATAGGCTTGATTTTGTGGGAGGCCACTCCTAATTGCAATGTTTTAAGATTACAGTAGAAACAGCAGTAGTCACGCAATACAAGACAGAGCACACATTCACAACATGACAGCGCAAAAATTTCACAATCTACAGTATTCTTCACCTTCACCTTGTGGAGATTTCGCAGTCTTCTAGACGGTCAGAATTGATCTTGACCGTGGCAGGCGGGACCCCTGGTCAAAGGGTGTCTCTCTCCAAACGTCACAGTGCATTGATTTACAGTCATAGCCGTGCAAATTGCACATCATGCATTCTACATGGGTTTTCCCACCATTGATCGCTGGCAAAACTTGTACTTCACGGACATGTGAATCAATACCATCCTATTCAACCATGGTAAACTTGAGACGCCACCAGCTAGATGTTCAGACTTATTACACTTGCCAAGGCCACTCAAGAGGCAAGGGAGGCTATTTTGTTTGAGATTGTGGTGGGATTTTGTTTCTTGGCTATGCTACATGTAACAGCACAACTAGAAAAGGATATGGATATGTTATGTTTTGCCCTCCCAAATTCATAGTCACTAAGGAGTTAATAGAACAGTCTCCAATTTAAGTTTGGAATTCCACTTTTCCCATTTTGACAAGTGCTGATATTTTCAATATAAAAGCACTTGGTACAAAGTCTTTATATATGCTTGACAAGTATGATGTATAGTTGTCAAATATGTTAATAACTCTCATGAATATTAATTTTGAAATTTTTCTTCCTGCAGGAATTCCTGCAGATTCTGCAGGAATTCCTGCAGATTCTGCAGGAATTCCTGCAGGAAGAATCTTCCTGCAGGAATTCCTGCAGGAATTCATTTTTCCATAACCTCAGTTTGTAATCTTTTCTAAGCTGGATTGTTTACAATGAGTTTGGCTGTCCTTGGTACTGAATATGCTTTCCAATTGAGAAAATGTGACTGTCCTTGTCACTGAACATGCCTTCAATGTTTGTTTCTGTTTTGTTTACCCAGGGTGGGCCATCTCAGTGTCATAGCACTGCTTTTCAGTGGGGCCCTGCAAAACATACAAATACATATAACATGTTTACATACATAACATATAGCAACTATATATATATATATATATACAAGTGCAGAAACATATACAAAACTTCATAGACTGGGCCATTATATTACATTATCTGTATGGACATACAGAACAGATAATTATGTCCAGTTTGAAGGCATGTTCAGTACCAAGGACAGACTCTCTTTTTCCCCAATTGAAGGCATAGTCAGTCAAGAACAGTCACTCTATTGTCAACTGAATTCAGTACCATGGACAGTCACTTTTCCCAACTGAAGGCATATTCAGTGGCAAGGTCAGTCATTTTTTCCTACTGAAGGCAAGTTCAGTACCAAGGACAGTCAATCTTTTCCCAACTGAAGGCATACTAGTATTCAGTATCATGATCAGTCATTTTTCTATTGAAGGCATGTTCAGCACCAAGGTCAGTCACTTTTTTTCCAAATTAGAAGGCATATTCAGTACCATTGACAGTTACTTAGACCTTTTATCAATTGGAAGGCATATATAGTACCTAGGACAGCCAAAACTGCCAACACTGACACACATATCACCTTCAATATTCTCTTTACCATGCTTGTAATCCAAAACCACTAGGGAAGATATAATCAAACTCAATGCAAGCTCACGCTTTAAAGCGAGACTTAAACTACAACTCAGAGTCTTGTCACGAAAAGGTCTTGGTGTCAGTGTTTAGATCTAAACTAAGCTGACAAGATTAACAGCATGTCCGATACAGTCTTACCACACACTGAAAGAACTATGCTGGAAAAGAAAACGACAGCATCAAAACGTGATGAGATTTTCTTTTCCTATCTGCTCTAAGATTACCACATTGTTCATCCCCATCGATTTTAGGAAGAAATCTATTCGTCCGAGGCCTCGTAAAGAATTAGGCACAATCCTCTCGACTGAACCTAGGTGTATGTGTCACGAAAGAAGCATATTAACCAACTGTTACACGGAGAGCAAATTTCCCCTTACGCTAGTCTTTGGAAGATGCATGTCTGCATTGAGGCCATTGGTGAGTTACGGCTTCATTTTACCTATAAGTGCACATAGAGTTCACGTACATGAATTCTGTCGTGTACTCACTGCAGGGTAAATAAGAGCCTGACTTCTATTATTTTTATCTTTAAGATTAACCCTTTTTGTGCTAATCTGTCATCAATATAAAGTTAAAGCTCAGAGATGGGTCCATAGCAACAAGAGGGTTAACAAATGGAAAGTCCAACAAAGAAATGCAGAGGGCCTACCACTGCCATTTCAGTGCCAATGCAAAACAATCTTCTCTACATGACTATGCTTTTCTATTAGCAATTGTATTGTTCAGAAGCATTATATGCAATACAGTACTAGCTTGACAGTGGCTTTGTGTTCAAATATTTTTTGACTGAAAAAAACAACAACGATATTGAGCCATTTCATCACAAGTACCTGTTACAGGGCTGTCACATTTATTGTAGGCTGTCGTAAGATTTTGATGCTGTATAATTTTCAAGCAGGCTGTGACAGAACCGTTGACAAGGATCTAAGACAGCATTTTCAACAACGATACAACTGAATTCTGCAGGACACATGCACGACTATCTCAAGAATGCCGTCAGTTTGGAATCGTACAACACTCGTATGTGACTGGGCCCTTACTTGGAAAAAATAGAAAATCACTGAAGACAAACACATACATGTACTTACACATTTTGTAGCATGGCTCCTTCTGTATACACGTTATGTGCAGACACATTTACACCTAGATCTTCCCCAGCCAGACCAACAAAATCCAGTGCTACGTCAAACTGAGAACATATAACACCCTAAAGTGCTTGACACAAGAAGCTACAATCCACAGTAGGCCAGTTAAATGGATGGCATAGATGCGATCGAAAGCCCCTTTTCTCTCCTCCAAGTCCCCGATGACATTTCACAGGTCTACAGGATTTTTTAAGAGGGATGAAGGAGATTACTACAAGATGTTTTTACTTTGCAGGAGGTTCCAGGGGAAAATGTCGTTCTTTGTTCAAAATCCTTGCCTATCATGAGTTGGAAAGATAGTGTCAGAACTGAGGCGGTCTGTGGTATATCTTTAACAACGTGAAAACTGCAAATTTAGGGGTAGGCTTTGATTTGAACATAAAAGTATCAAACATGTGGCAGGCACTGAGATGGTGACACATGCATGGACTAGAGGTTAACACATTCTGTTGTCTGAACCAATCTGTCTTCGAAAATTCAAATGCCGGATTCAGACATTATAATTGATGTTGTTACAATTTTTTTTGTTCAGGGACACCAAATTTTCTCACCTTTTGGCACATTTTGCATTGAAATGTGTGTTTTTTCGGGTGGGTACGACATAAATAAATACAACACGGCGTACTCCGCATCACCCTTGGTCCCAGCCCTCCCATGGGTTGGACCTCCCTCTGGCCCTCTGATAAGGAATACATTATGTAGCAGTCTATATACTCACATTTTGACTTGCTGCTGAATGCTGAGTTACATTTTGCATTTTACATGTAGTTGAAAAGCGTACTACTCTATCACAACAATATCTCCCTTCCATAATTTCTTAGTAAAACTTCTTGGCGGTGGACAAAATCCACATTCTTTTAGTGCCTGGTAGGAACTTAATTGCAAATATATAAATCTTTCAATGAACACTTTGAAAATATCCATTTACGTCCTTCAATAAAATCTAACCACGGGGGTCTACCTTTTCCAATTACCATCTTAAATCAGGAAAGAGTCTAGAAGAGCAAGATGTACTTAAAGTTAAAGACAAAAATAACATCATGTAAATCACTTTGATTCTTCAAATCACCAATTTAAACACTACATGTATCGCACAATAATCACACCATAATCACTAATATAACCTTACAGCAGCCATTAGTAATAGCATCCCATAGCCCTCCTTTATATAATCATTATAGCTTAACAAATAATTATGACTAAGCTAACGATGATTTTGCATCAGTGGGGCTGAGATATTGGAAACCTGTTACCACTTATTAGATGTGACATTGAGGAATTTTTCATTTGTCGGAAGGTATGGCGAAGGATTGCGTGTAATCCTGGGTGGTTAATTGCTCCGGAGTTTGGGGACTACGCGTCGCGTCGCGAACGTTTCTCGGGGATTGTACGTCAATTAACCTGTTGGGCTTCCGTTATAATCTTAGGTTATGTTGGTTAACAGCAATAGATTGGGACTACATGTGTGGCATGGTTAAACAGTAGAATAACGCTGATGTTATGCCCTTTGGGAAAGGCACTTTACACCTAATTATTTCCTCACTTGACTCTGGTGAAAATGAGTTATGATGATCATAAAGTGATCTGAAAACATTATAATCAATGACAAAAAGTGTTCATCACATATCTTCAAGAATTGAATTTATATCAGAATCTAATTTTACTAATTCTTACTTATGACTTGGAACTGAAACACGTATCAAACTCTTCATGCCTTACAAAAATCAACTTTACGATCATAATTTTCCATACTTGATGATTGGACTGGGAAAAGGTAAATTGCTTTTGCACCAAGCTTGGGAATACGTCGTCTCATAGCTTGTTAGCATTGGCAAAACCTAATAAACTGTACTAATTCCTTTCAAACCCAAGTTGCTTATCGTCTATTAAAAGTCATTACCACTGGCTAAATAGCTTAATTGGCAATAACAGCAAATTAGAAGACAGATGGTTGTGTCTAGTTTTGCCAGACACCCCATGAATAAAATTTGCCTTTATGCATTTCTGGCCCTTCGGAATTTACCGTTGCCAGGATCCCCCCCATGCAGACCCTCATGTTCTGAGGCTGTCCATCCCCCATACATGACCCATTAACTCTTAGTTAGTCTTCCCTCATTAGAAAAGGGGATACAGGCCACCGATATCATGACTAATTTTGCTGTACTGTACATAAATCCTGTGACATTGAATGGCGGAGTAGCTAGGTGTGCGGACATGAGATCAAGAGGTCGCGAGTTCGATCCCTGGCATTCCTGGCTAGACCTTGTGTCCTTGGCAATTTACACGACTTTCCTTACTCCACCCAGGTGTAAAACGGGTACCTTACTTTAGTTGGGGAGGTAAAAGGTGGTGGAAGGAGAGAGATGGGTTCCGCCTTCCAATACCGTGCCCTAGACACAGTGGATTAACAACCCACTGTTCCTATGGCTTCAAAAAGGCTACTGGACTACCTTTACCAGTTTTTACATAAATCCTGATTCCAGACCAGGAAACAGACCAGTGCCTGGCTGTTTGAGTAGTGCCTGTTTTCCATCACAGCCTGCTACTGGTCCTGAACACTAATGCCTTACAAAGTGGCTGATGAGTACCCTGATGAGCATGAGCAGCCTGGAGAGCATCTGGACTCAATCTGACAGGAAACCTGCTTCAACTTGTGAAAACAACATACCTCTGCACTGTCTTCATGATAGTAATATAGATTTTAGCCTAGAAATCTCCAAAAGGAAGAATTTGAGTTAATATTAAAGAAGGCTGATTTACATGCAGGAAAAAGCAGACATTCAGAAACCTTCCTATCATACATGTACTACATTCAAATCATCCACCCATCGATTATTAATTCTAACATTGAAATAAAATGTGCTGATTATGAATCATGTAAGATTCTGCCTTACAAAAAAATGAAAACAGGCCAACATAAAACTTCACTGTTCCAAATAGAGTTATAAATCTAGATCTGATTTAAAGCAGGAGGCAGTATTGTGACTAATGACAGTTCCCACAGGTCTAATTGCCCTAGATCTGGGTGCTGACAGCTCAGACACTGCTACAGCTGACAGAGATGGCAGTTACTGATACACTACAGATAGGGGTGGTCATAATTAGGCTAACAAGGAGGGGAGGGCTAAAACTGCTATCCATGCAAGTGAATATTGACATAAACTGTACAACTTTATTAGATTCTTATGGATTTGGCATCCAAACCTATTTTAGCTACTGAGTCTCTTTCGTCCTCTGCAATCTAGAGAAATTTGCATCTGCGCAAATAGAGAGGTCTCAGGAAACAGGCTTGACAGCTATAATAGGTTTGGATACCAGGCTAATAGAGATAGGATAATGATCAGAACAGGAATGTTGGATATCTATATAACATAAGTGACTGCAGTTTTTGTGTGTTTATTCATGCAATAAACAGAGGAAGAATAACTTTATTTCACGGCAACTGTATATGGCAACAACTATTGAACATAGTGCAAAAAACAACAACAATTAAAATCCTAATTATCAAAACATGTACTCCATACCATTTATGGGGTCCTGCATTGAAGGGAGGGGATCTTAATTTGATGCTTTTCTACATGAACATCTTACAGAATAACACCTGCAGTTGCTTCTTAAACATTTATGTGTATGTGGACACAAGTTTTAAGTTTTAACTGAAGCTAGTTACAATGATCATCCCCAGGGCAATAATCATTGAAGGTATAAGCCATATATCCAAAACATCTTTTATCAAGCAGCACATCCACAAAAAAGGCTGTAGAAACTATAACTCAATAAAAATTCTCCAGAAAAGAAAAAGAATATATATCCTACCTCAAAGGAACCACCAGTTTTCCTTTAATCACGACACCCAGTCAAGTCTGTGGACAGCTTCTTCTTCAACTCCAGATTTCCAAGTGACAAAATCCTACAAGAAGACCAAAACATAGGATCAGTAACAGAAACAAACCCCCTCACATCAACATAGTCTGTAGCACTGTACTGTAAACCTTCAAACTTTTGTGGTGGTTTTAAACTTTTAGGGCACTGTGAATTCATGACACTGTGAATATGCATTTTCACCGTATGACTACTGTACTTTAGAATGGTTTCAACCGTGAATTTTAAACACTGCGAACGTTTCCCTCTTACCACAAAATACAACCACTGCAAAAGTAAATGGATTTACAGTAACACATCCTCCACACAATCACGTGTGTCACTTGAGTAGAGGAAGGCTTTAGTAAAAACGCTGGGCCCTCTTGAAAGGATTAGCGTTAATCTGTATAATCTGGTGTTCCTGTTCTGATATCTGGGTGTGTTGAAAGAGGAGATGACGCCAAGGTCCGAAAACACTAGTTAAAACATTCCTATAGGTTCAAAATTAGTACACACACACAGATAACAGTGCTGAAAGATGCCATCATATTCATAAAAGAAAACTTGATGTTTGAAAGAAATTAAATAAATCTATAAAATTAAAATACAAGAAAATTATCTCTGGTTTGTTTGGATCGCACCTTTGGAAAACAAATTACTTTTGCAACAACTCTTTAAACTTGTTCGCACATTTTTAAACTGCATTCATCAATCTACTCCTCAAAAAAATGGCAGAAGTACACTGAACAAAAGTTATAAAACCTTGTAAACTAAAGAATCCATTGAAACAAGATCAAAACAATGACTTTATATGATACAGAAGAGGGAGCATAAAGAATAACATCTGACTAAATGGCAAGCCAATGTTTTCTTTCCTAAAAACAATATGGATGGCTAATTACTGTTTTATCAAAGCAGATGCAGGGTGCCATATCCCACACAGGGCAAATTGTCCCTCCTGCAGTAATCCTCAGAAAAAACAGGGGGCACTAATCTCTCCATAAGCAGCTTAGCCAAAAGGCATGTTTGTGAAACTGCTACTGGTATTTTTGGTGACTTACCCTCTTAGCATTTTCATGAAAGCACAATGTTTGTCAAGCTTTTAGGGTCTGGTTTGAAAAAACATTGACGTGAAAAGTAGAGGAAACGCAACAAGACAGCCTTTTTCAAATGTTTTTTTTGGTCACATGTAGAATGATGAATGTACTTTTTCACTGAAATGAACATAGGAACATTACTTTTCTTACAATAATTGAATAAAGGCTTTCTTAGTTAAAATAAAAAAAGACTAACACACAAAGAGATTGCTGCCATTCAGTATACTATTCTAGGTATCTTTTTACCTTCATTCGAATGGTCCCTCCTATGGATGCCATTAGTTTGTGTCTGTTTTGATAGCCACTACAACTGTTAACCAACGTTTGCCACAGCGGACATGAACTAAACAAAATGGCACCCATACTAAACCCTAACCAGAACAAACCTAAATCTAACAAACATCCCCGCTAAAAGCCCAGTCACTTACACGTCATATGATTATTGTAAGATCGCAACCTGAATGCACTGGGAAAGACAGGCATGTGTCCTGCAGAAATTTAGTTATGGAAATAAAAGACGTAGGTCTTCTTGGTCTTTGTCAGCAGTTGGTTCTGTCACAGCCTGCTTGTTCATTCTACGGCATGAAAATCGTACGACGACCTACGACAAATGTGACTGCCTACGTAACATTTGCAGGACTTTCCAAAACTGGACAGACTATCATCCCTTCCAATCTTTTTCCCACACCTATTGCAACACTGACAAACAGATCTCTGTTTTCAACACTTTTCCTCATTTCAGCGAGGATTTCAGTTCCCAAACGGGATCAAAATGTTTCCTCAAAATCCCTGCGTCCCCCTGGTTACTGGTAGCCTGGACTATTAGCGTGTTTACATAGCGAACAATGGAAACTGCTGGCTGAATAAACACCCCCTACTGTGAACACTGTCACATACAGCATGTAGAACCCAACATAAGCTCATTACCACATCTATAACAATGAGCTGTTGTTACAAATACTGGAGAACACATTTCACCAATTTTCTTGTTCACTTCTAATCTACTCAATGAAGTTCCTTCCTGTACCTATGGTGCATATGGTGGCTCCTGTCTCCATTTTTTTAGCCCTTGGGCCACACAGTGGTGCAATCACTGCAGCAAGGGGCTAGTCCACTTGTAGTGGTGTGTATTTAACTGCCATACTCTTTCCTAAATGCTGAATGCTAAGCAGAGAAAGTACTAGTAGTATGTGCCATTTTTTAAGTCTTTGGTATAACTCGGCCAGGGATTGAACTCACTACCTACCTAATGCAAGGCGAACACTCAAAACTGTACCCACTTGGCCATTGCACCGGTGTGACCTACTCATACAACAAAAAAAGTTTTTCTTTCTGACACCAATGTAAGGAAAATCTGTTTAGTGCAATCTGATATAATCTAATTCCAGTATCCTATACTAGAAGAAAATAATAATTTTGTTGCTTCTTTTTTCTTTTGCTGATTGAAATCTTAACTTACTTATAGGAAATAAAGGCAAGGCTTGATTTTTCATTACATGCCACAAAACCCCACTTAGATTCAGATACAACCCACAGCAATTTGATTTCAGTATCTTATACTGGAAGAAAACTATTTCATCATTCAGAATTTCTCTCTTTTTTTTTGCTGATTGAATTCTTAACCTACTTATAGGACACAAAAGAACGGCTCAATTTTTCATCACATATTACAAAACCCCACTTAGTTTCAGATAGAATCCAGTGTAACCAAATTTCAGTTGCCTATGTGAAATGAAACCATTTCATTTTACTTCTAATTTGATAAGTTTCTACTCTACCCATATAATTGCCTGCATTGCACGGTGATGAGTAATTTTCGTAATTTTAAAACCTCTAATCATTTGGCAATACATTTTACTGATGAAAAATACTTTTCAGAGATTTCCCCTCCAAAAAACTGTCATTTTTCATAAGTACCGGTAGTATCACTTACTATCTCTTTATTTTTCCATGTCAGTAATCCAATGGATTTGTTGACAGATTTGTTGATTGATTGAAATGAATAATTCATTGGGTGGCCAGGACATTTTCAGCACAGGAAGGAGGGACTTCACAAGTGAGTGGTAAGTTCTGTTCTTGGACTTGTCAAAGTTCTCATGGAATACAAAACAGCAAAAAATGTCGCCAGTCTTACAAAAAAAAAAAAAGGTTTCTTTACTGAAAAGAAATGGTACAAAAATGAAAACTGACAAGTTAGTGCATTTTCTATGTTGAAATTTTTAAAAGACTACATGACATATACTTCAACTCTTAAACTACAGAACTGGGTCTTATAAAGTCACATATTTCCAAACAAAAAAGCGTTCCAGACTTTTTCCACAGAAAAAATGCTAGAAACTTAAAAATGCAGATCATTCTACATTTTTTTCTAGTGAAAAGACGACAACTTACATGCACCAAATACATGAAACGATAGTAAACTTCTAGAAGGTAGAAAGCGAACTCAAGAGTCTGTTTTCTACATCATAGTACATGCAACATGTACAAACAAGGACATACAAACAGCAACTGTATAAAGTGTCTTTACCTTTCATTAAAAGTTTGTAAGTTAGTATAAGAATGTTGCAAAGAACAGTATTTACCTGACTCAAGGAAAACGAACCAAGGAGACCACCAAACCTAACCCAGCCAGTAGGCACCCATGTAAGGCCGACAGCAAAAGTGATTGGTACCAGGAGGAGCAGCTCTCAAACCCCCTTTTGGACCATACCATATTGTGCATTATCAAGGGGTGGCAGATCAGTTAGCCTACAAAAACCAAATACTTGCTAATCATGCAAACATATCAAAATGTTTACAAATACAGAAATGCATTATACACATATATCAATCTAAATATAATTTCCTTTGTAGGTCTAAGTATAAAACTGTAGTGCTACCGGTAATATCATATTTTTAGTCATCCCTCTGAAATGGTATGGTCTGACCAATAGCCACACATGTCCATCTTCCCGCCCATTTTCACCACATGATTACCAGCAATTAGTGGTTACCATGGAGACAACAAGTTATTCGCACCTTCCCTAATATGGAAGTGCTAACTTTCTCACAAAAAGCACCTGTGACACAGAATGCCTATCTGTCTGTAATGTATATTTTTTTCAAGAAAAATAAAACATGTAAAACCTTATGTTTCAGCTCTTTTAGTTCAATTCATAGTGTTTTATCTAGGAGAATTACTGTTTACATATTTCAAACCTCCTCTGTTTTACAAAGTACTTTGTCAAATGTCAGCATCTCACAAACACAGTACACAAAAGAAAATATATACATTTAAATCTCACGCACACAACCCTTATTTTACTAGGTGCCTGAACTAAGCCCACAAAAACTACAGATGTTTTTTTGTCAACAGTTGGGCATACAGTTCCTTTATGCTAGCAGATTGTAGGTAACCTTTCCTGTAAATATGCTAGAGTGGACAACACACACCTGAAACAACTTGGGCACACATACAGAATGGACACGCCCGTATTTCTTCAAGAGCTAAGAAACAAGCAAGTCTTAATTCCTAAGAACACACTTTGTTTTCTCAAGCCCCCAAATAACACATAATAACTTTGTAGTCCATAATTGCATTTCTAAGAAAAATTGCTAGACTTTTAAACTGACTGACGAATAGAAAACAGAAACTTTATAAAAATTAAATATGAGTCTAATGAAGAGAAACACTCTGTGTTTAACCCTCTCCCTGCGACCTCAACCCATAAATGTCACAAAGTAAGTGCTAAAAGGCTATCTTAGCAAGAAGGTTAATGTACATTTAACCTTCTCCCTGCTGAAGTAGCCTTTTGGCACCAAATTTGTATTGCTTACAGGGTTCGGCAGCAGGGAAAAGGTTAAATCTTTGAATGACAGAACGGGACATAGATTAAAACTCTGGCACAGAACGTCGTTGCTAACTTGCAAGGCAAAGAACTTGAGAAATTCCTAATGTTGTAACAACTTCTTTTGATGTTCCTACCAACCCATGTGCAAGCACGTTAACATCATCAATAAGTAAACCTCTGCAATTTAGGAGAACAAAATTACCTGTGCCCATCTCACCCTAGGCGTTTGACAAAACATCTTTTGTTCTTTAAAGCCCCTTTCCACTATCGCTGAGCGACTGTTGAGTGCGACGAAAATTAGATTTGTGTGACCCTTGATTTTATTGGACTATGATTTAAAAGACAGCAAAACACAAAGAGTGAAAGATAATTTGTTCTTTGTATGACATTTGTTGAGTGGTCTGTCACATTTTGGGTCGTTCAGCAGTTAGACTCTAGTGGAAGGGCAGATCTATAATGTAGTACAGCCTAACTCACCTTTGTGCAGGCTTTACCTGTAATTTCAACACAAAGGAAAAGAGCTGTTCAGTGGAATATTTAGGCAAGTCTGACTTTCCTTTGTGTTGAAAGTAACATTTGCTACAGAGAGAATTCTACCAACAGATGCAGTTTCAATCTTTCCTAAGAATACGTTTAT
Organism: Branchiostoma floridae x Branchiostoma japonicum; assembly: GCA_013266295.2. NCBI lineage: Eukaryota > Metazoa > Chordata > Leptocardii > Amphioxiformes > Branchiostomatidae > Branchiostoma > Branchiostoma floridae x Branchiostoma japonicum. Next base: position 7,273,159 of record CM023825.1, on the reverse strand, counting down.
TGTAACAGTCAGTCTATGGTTTCCCTTTGTCTGCAAAAGTCACACAATAGACTTTGGCTGTTTCTTATACAAAAATGTTGGCAATCTACCTGTACTAACACACATACAAAATAAAAAGTTGGTTCTTGCAAAAATACTCCAAAATGAGAAAATGCAATGTAATTGTCATATTAAAATTAAAATAAGCACATACATTTTGTATGTCATGTACATGTATATCATACATTGCAAAATCTTCCACCACATCATAAATTTAAATATAACCAATGTGCCAATTCATTACTAGAAAAAAAAGACAATATGTATATGCATTTCCCTAAAACTCTTTGCAATACCTGAACGAAAGCAGTATTACCTCCTCCAAACCATCTACTTCGTCTGCATCAACGAGCGCGCACAATACAGAAGTCCTGACCAAACGTTGGACAACCCTTTTCACACAGCGACCATTGAACACCAGCCACAAGCAGAACTAAGTCTACGGGTACTTAGCGGTACGTGCCGAGTGCTGAGATTTTCATACGGAGGTTTGGTAAATATGCATTAGGAACTTAAGCCTGGCTCTCAGGTGATGGGAGAATTCAACCTCCTACCTGTAGGGGTGACCAGGAAGGTGAGGTGGAATGTTGTACGTTATATTATCCAAAAGCTACTAGTACTGTCTTCAAAGTTGAAGCAAAGTATAATTGCATTTTCCATAGTTGGTAGTGCATTGAGCTCATCATTTAGGTAGCAAATATATTATTTTTGCATTTTTACCTTTAGATTTGAACCTAAATAAAACTCACAACACAAATCAGGGCTCGAAATACTTTTTTCAGCCAGGTGGCGCATGTTGCCACCTGAGTCAAAAGCCAGGTGGCGCCATCAGTATTCAAGTGGCAACACTTCCAAGTTATCATTTTCTTCAAATCTGCTACTTATATCTATTACGTTTTCTTCTAGTTATTAAATAACTACTTAAGTTTTATGTTATAAAATAAAGTAATGTAAAGAACACAAAAGCTCTCAAACAACAACGTTTTAATAAAGAATCAATGCCACATTTACATGTTTTCAATGTCTTGAAATGTTAACTACAGCATCTGTATACTTGGGCTTTGTATGCCTAACTTAAAAAAAAGGATATGAAAACAAGTTATGACTGTTGGTTATTTTTTTGGACCTGGCAGCTTAACTGGGGCAGGGGGGGGGTATTAAGCTGAGGGGGGTATATTAGAACAGATTGTAGTATTTTGAGCTCTCAATCACTGTGTCTGTGTATCAAAATCACAAGAATATATATACAGTCAAACCTGTACTAGCGGTCATCTTTGTATAGAGGTCACCTGGCCATTGCGGTCACATTTTGTCGGTCCCTTGAATTTTTCCCATTGACCTAAGCATTAAGGATTGTGCTATAGCGGTCACCTGTCCAACGCAGCCAGCGGTCACCCCATTCCGGTCCCGCCGGCATATCAACACTGCTGATTGCGGTCGCGGCCGACCGCTGTGAGCTGGCCGTAAGGGCTGGCCGTAACCCGCTCAGCACCACGGCCGTAACGCCACCCTTCCGGACGTTATATTATTATTATTATTGTTTATTTCAGACACAGTGGTCCATATAAAAAAACACGCGACATAACACAAAGACATCTAAAAAATAAAGACATTGAGCTATGTACAGAATATATAAAGAAAGAGACTGCCGCAAGAAGGCCCCCTTACGGTGGGTGGGTCAATCTACAGTAATGTATCCAGAACAGGCTGGACGAGAATGCCTCCGAGCGGAGCAATAGTTTTATAATAACATTTTCAGATCCTAACAACCGGGAGCTGAATGAACACAACAGCTTCCGGTGCCTGGCGTCGAATGTGTCCACCCGCGACTGCACGAATAGTTCGCTGTTACTCGTACTTCTCGGCTGAGACAGTAGGATTTTGAGGCCGTCATGGTAGGCAACTCGTAATCTATGCATGGTACCAGATCTGTAACTGGACCACAACTGTGCGCAATACATCGCACTACAGTGTGCTATGAAGAGAATGCGTTTTACCGCAGGTGTACAGTGACCAAATTTGCGAATAAGAGAATTAGCTTTGCTGTACATATGCCGAGTTTGTTTACGAATGGACTCATCGTCAGAGAGGTCAGGAGTGATTTGGAAACCGAGATAAGTGACTGAAGAAACGTACGGCAAAGACTTGCCGTACAGCTTCACTGAGGGTGGCATTCCGTTCAGAGCACGTCGATTACATGGAAAATACATACAATTTGTTTTCTTGGCGCAAAAGATCATATCACTATCTGTACCATAGGCCTCGCAAACATTAATCAGCTTCTGTACAGCTTTCGCTGAGGGGCAAATTAAACACAAGTCATCTGCATAGAAGAGATGATTCACGGCAGAATTTCCAATAAAACAGCCAGCATTAGCAGCGTTTAGCTTATCACTAAGGTCAGAGACATATACATTAAACAATAATGGAGACAATATGCTCCCCTGAGGGACACCGTTGCTGCAGCTGAAGTAGTCAGAAACGGTGGACCCCCAGCGCACCCTAAAGGTTAACATGCAAAACCAGTATACAATGATGCGTACTAAGTATACAGGCACATTTCTGTCAATCAGCTTTTTAAACAGGGTATAGTGGTTGACCCTGTCAAACGCTTTAGAAGCGTCAAGAAAACAGACGAAGACAGGCGAACCTCGGCGTTTGAAATAAGAAATGATTTCTTTGAGAGCGAAAATACACATGTCTGTTCCATGGTGTGCCTTAAACCCAAACTGATTTGCAGGAGTAGCCAGGTGCTTCTCCAGGCGGGTAAGCAAAAGGGATTCAAACAATTTAAAGATCGGACTAGAAATGGCAATGGGACGGTAATTATTTCTAATAGAGGGATTCAAGTTTTGCTTTTTGATTATCGGAATAAGGATGACCTTCAGTAGAACAGGGGGGACATGGCCATGTCTCAGCATGGCTGAGAATAACAGGGCAAGAAAAATGGTTAGCCGAGGTCCCGCATGCTTCAGGTGCTCAGCTGACAGGCCGTCATAATCGCATGACTTCCCATTAGGGAGCATGCTGATCGCTGCGCCTACTTCAGATACAGTGACGAACATTCCTGGGTCCAAATTCACTTCTGAATTAATTATGTCATCTACAGACGACTTACACTTGTTAGGAGTAACAGAATTCAACAGAGAATCATAATGTTCCCTCCACATACTAGCGATGTTGGAGGTACCGTTGTAACCGTCGATGTTGCCGGGTTATATTGAACCTTGTGGTAATTTTCACCGCTGCATTATTAAAATGTGAATTGAGTTTAGAATCCATATGTATTTGAAATAAAGAAACCTTCATTTTGACACGAAGTGTCTACGGTCACCTTCTGCGTTTCCGACTTTTCCCAAAACGCCTGGCCGTGCGTGGCGCATGGTGCTTTTATGCATTCGGTGGAATCGGCGAAGATTACAGCAATTTTCTCTACAAAAAAACTAAAAAATATCCATATTTGGTTTTACAATTCCTTAAAACGCATAAATATGTGCCCAATTTCCGTTTTTCGTGGGGATAATTCAAGAAATTTGGGCTGAGAAAATGAGTTTTCGTCTTGTCAAAATGGCGCTGGCATAGTGGAAAGAAAGGTCAATTGGGGTCATCGGAAGACTCCACTGTTACGGAGGTAAATGTATTAAAATGAGGTAAATTTTCTTTTATTTTATAGCATCAAAAAGCGTAAATACGCTATTAAAACCGTCATAATACATTACTATTAACGTTTAAGATGTAAATCTAAGACTACAATGGGTTTTTCATAAAAGATATAAGCCTAAAAGGAGCAAATTTTCTGCTGACTACCACATTGGCATAATGGCAGAGACAGACAACCGACGCGGGAAAACCCAAGCCGCTGTAAACAAAGGAAAGTTTTCGCTACATTTTCATGTTCAAAAACGACCATAAACGAACAATCAGTGATATCTGAAGAGCAATTATTTTGTTTTTAACTAAATGAACGACATCTAGATACAAAAGAATCTGTTTGCATGATTGGATTTTGTATATTTTAGTGGGAATGGTTTTATACCAACCATGAACGTCCTTGATACCAACTGAGCTCGCCGACTCGCAGTGATTGGCGGATAGTTAATTGAATTTTCCGCGGCAGCGAGTACACGCGATCCAGGCGCAACATCACAGGGCTGCCGCCGTGGGAATGCCACGCCTCTACATGGCGGCACACTTATGCGGGTGGTGTTACGTGCGCCATGTTCTTCGTTTGCGCAAGGATAATGTTACATGTAGCAGCTGGGGAAGAGCGGTGTCGCAGCAGTGACGTCCCTACCGTAAATTATAGGTGGCGCGCTGCGCCACCTGAGTTTAGGAATAAGTCGCGCCAAGCAAAATCAGGTGGCGCCGCGCCAGTGCGCCACCGGGTATTTCGAGCTCTGCAAATTTCTTTCTGCTCTGAATCTTAAAATTAAAATTCTCCTACCCCTTATTTTCCAGTTATGACTTTCTGACTTCTTTCGAGCCCTCTGTCATAATAAACAATCTTGCATCCTCACAGGATAATTCAATGGAATGATGATTTATGTCTTACAAGCTCCATTTAACCTTCTGCATGCTAAGGCAGCTGTTTGGTACCAAATTTGTATCAGTTATGAGGTTAGGAAGCAGGGAGGTTGTTAAAGAAACTACTGCTGTTTCTGGGAAATTCTTTTTCCTTTAGAAAGTCGCCATAAGAAACTTAATACCGAGTTAACAATAAGCAGGACACGTCTTTAAGAAGGTGTTGAGATGAATGTTGTTTGTAGAAGGCTTACCTGAGCACACCTGTGACAATGCTGCCGTGTTGACATGTTTGCTTTGCTGAGGAGCCAAACAACAAACGTTTGAACACCTTTTCTAAGGAGGTACAATTTCTCCAGCCACACAGAAACTTGGTTTTCTGACATTTATTCAAAGTAGGAAATTTATCAAGAGAACAAGCTGAAACCAGTGGGCTTAGCAGAAAATTTGCATATGACTTTATTCATCATTCCCTTAAAAGAGTAGGGATCTATCCCAGTTTGGCTAAGAAAATACAATTTTGCTGCAAAAAGACTATCTTACATGTAGCAGGGAGAGCAAGACTTCCCCTGAAAAAAAAGTGTCTGGAAATTCTTTTAAACCAAATCTACGACTGTTTGATTTTTCTAGAAAGTAGAATTAAAAAAGGAACTGTCGGTCTAGTTTGATAGAATGACTCTGCAACAAACCACGACTAAAGTTCACACCAGCCAATTTCTAGCAACAGGAAAGACATGATGAAGTTTAAATCAGGACCACATGTACCAACGCCCTCTCCTAGTGATGTCACGTTTTAATAACACACTGACCAAACAGTGGTGTATATGTTACTTCTAGGGAATAACAAGCCATGACATCTAAAACATTTGTGACAATAATATTTTGAACCATAACAGGAAGATGATTTCAATAGAGGCAGAGGGGAGATCCAGGATGTTTTGTTATGTAAAAAAAATAATCTGAAATTCTATCAGACAAGACCATTTGATTTTTTTACTCTTGCAGATTACAAATCTTAAACAGTTGGTAATATAATAAGTCAAGTCAATTCAAGATGTATAAGGCTATATGCAAGACTACTGGCTAATTATATCAATCTACTACAACCTACACGAAGATTTTAAGCTATACAATATTAGGGGAAGATACAAATGTAAGGCGAAGCGTAATGCATAAGACTAACTAGCTAGTTACATAAATCTAGTACTAATTTGTACAGACCGGAAAATCTTGAGGCCAAAATTCATGATTCTTATTTACAGCATTGGTAAGTGAATAGCGGTTCTTAAAATGAATCTGTGGAAAGATGCAATTACCAGAACACCTAATAAGGTTTATTGAAAATGTCCGTCATTCTTTTATCTCCAAATGCCACTAATCAATAATATATCACAGGCCACGCAAGGTTGGGGCACGCTAATGTCAACATCAGCCAGCGAGAATATCTCTCACAACAGATGGCTTCAAGGAGGATCGGTTGCCTAGCAACATGACAAAATCTCACCTGCACAGCTGTCAATCATTTGGAGGAAAGCTGACTTGTTTTGAAGGAGTCATTGTTGGGTTCATCAAGTTACGATAGATCGTGACATTTGGGGAAGAATAGAGAGTTTGCAGGTGAATTAACCAGCTTCAGAGGCAATCTGGCTGGGTAGGAGGTTGGATTTAGTGAATAGGGTTCATTAACCAATGTCTGTATGCTCTGCTCTCTTGTCTATTTTTATCATGATATTGTGCTCTACAAGGTACTCTTCAAAATGTGGTTTTCAGAATCAGAAATGTAACAAATTACCAAACACATGTATCATTATCATAACTCGCATTGACTTGTGGGGTAAGCTCATTTCTGTACCATTCTTGCTTGTTCTGACTATCTTTTAGATATAACAATTCCTAACTTATAAAAGATACCAAAATATAGAGAGGAGCCTGCTCTTTAACCAACAACTTGTGAATTATACACACTATACACAACTATATACAATTACACCATATACAATTGAAAAATATATGCTATACACTATATAATGTAATTACACTACATACAATTGAAAAATTATGTTTTAAATTTAAAGAGAGATCTTTGAGGTGCATATTCAGAAACGACTCACCTTAACTCACAACCACAGGTGTGCTGAAGGTGTGACGTCACCTGGGAGAATCTACAGCACCTGGAGCATGTGGCTACTGCTCACCTGATCACTGACACCTGCAAGAAAAATGCCAACAAAAAGGTCACACACCTGTAGTGTTGGTCCAGGATGTACATGTAGCAGCATTTACAGTTGTGATTGTGTACAAGTTGGTTGCTAGTACTACATATGAAAACATGGTTTTGATTTAGGGCAATTCCATTTTAACAAGATGGGGGGACTGCCTAGAATTTAGAAAGCACAACTGTTACAGGAAGTCCCATCCTCAAGGAAAAATCAGAGCAATCTGTTTATATAGCAAGCATAAATAAATAAATGAATGAATGAATGAATGAATGAATGGAAGGCTGAAAGGATGGAAGGATGGATGGAGGAAATGATGGGTGGGTGGATGGGTGCATGGATGGATGGATGGATGGATGGATGGAAGCATGGATGGAAGGATGGATGGGCAGATGAATAGATGGAAGGATGGATAGATGGATGGATGGAAGGATGGATGGGCAGATGAATAGATGGAAGGATGGAAGGATATGGAAATGAACCATGCAAGGCCAACAGTAAAAGGGTATTTCTTAGGACTGAGGAGAACCAAGAACACTAACCAAGCCTACATGTAAGCTGAAATAAATCAATAATAAAATTGTGATCAATAAATAGTTCCATCCACATTTAGTTTTTCCTTTGACCATGAAATTCCCTTGTCACTCCATTTAACATGTATTCACGCTGATAGAACTCAATTATAACATCAATAAAACATTCTATATCGAACTTCAACCTTCAAGTTCATTAAAATTCTAGAAAATTTTAGAATTTCTTATAAGTCCTTGAAATGCTCTTTTCCACAATTTGAGCGGCAAATTACAACTCAAAACTATATCTTTATATGGAATTATACATCAATATATTTTATGCAAATTGGGTAAGCTTTACGAAAATTTAGAGGTAATATTGACATCCTGATAAAAATATATTGGACCCCATAGACACAACTGAATATATCCACCGCAAAAAAAAGGTCGTCAAAAGACACCAAAACGCCCTTCTGGCTTCCCCAACCATTTATCTTATTTCTAACCACAGCTGACATTCATTTACTATTTATCATGAATTTTGTATGGCTTTGTACGAGTGATTTATAGTTGGACTACTGATAACGTACTCCATGGTCAAGGCCATTGTGCCCAGAATCAATGGGAAAGTAAAACGTTTTTCATCGGGGCAGGAAGGGACATGTGTCTTTGTCACCAGGGCCAGATATAGAACCGTAGAACAAATGGTTACCTCAGGCACGGAGGTCATGCTTTGAACAGCACTGATTTACGGAAGGGATATAAGTGTTATATGGATACAGAGAATATCTCAAAGATCTATACGGATTTTCGTAATTGTTTACATTCATAGCCTGCCTAAATAATTTGTTCTAACTTCTAGGATTCTTTTCCACTGGTTAAGACCTACTCTCCAAGCAGAGGTTTAGGCATTGGCTTATTTTTGGTGGGTTTTATTAGGCTTTCTTTTTTGTACTGGTATCTTTTTTTATGCCAGCCATTGGGTGGCATATTGGATACTGCCTGGTCAATTTGATACCGTCTTGCCCATTTGATATTGCCCTGCCAATTTGATAAGTTGTATTGCATGCAGCCACCAAAAGATCTGCTTGGAGATTAGTTACCCTGTAAGCAAGAGATTGTGTAACATACTTCTTGACATCATTCAAAACTTGTGAGTTGATTTCATCTTCTAAATTCAGTCTATCCAACAAAACTGCACTGACGTTAGTGACAAATTGTTTTGTTTTTCTCCACATATTACATTCTCTCTATGTCCTAAAATATAGGAATGGATGAAGTTTTCGACATTTTTGACAGCCATAAACAGTTCCTCGATTTTACCGGGCGCAAGTACATTATTTAGTTCTCAGTTTAGTTAAGAAAAACAGATTTTACCAGGCACAAGTACAATAATTAGTTCTCAGTTTAGTTAAGAAAAACAGATTTTACCAGGCACAAGTACATTAGTTAGTTCTCGGTTTAGTTAAGAAAAACAGATTGAAAGAGATCATCAGAAGACGACAGAAAATAAAGACTTTCTTTAAGAAGTGAATTAGGTCATCATACTCTTTATTCAGAGAGAAAACGTTCCCAAGACATTTGACCTTCAAGGACAATTCCTCATGTTTGAAGGTCGTGCCAATGGCAGACACCTCCTGCTGATTAGGCTCCTCCTGTGTGTGGCCAGGTCAAAGATCACGGGGAAAACCGCAAGGTGGCAGTTATGTAATTTGGACGAAAGGATAATCCTTTTCATGTTTTATATCTGACAAACTAAATCAAGGATTTCAACATGACATCAAATATAAATCCTTTTTCAATGCTGGGGAATCTGTCTCTCAGCAAACTTCTTCCATGTGAACAAAATCACAAACATTTAGCTTGTAGAAGTGCAAACCAGTAAGTACCTTAAGTTAACCTAAAAAAAGAGGAAGAAAGAGCCACGAGTGCAAGTATCAGTTTTACAATACCACAAATCAAGGTGGATAAAAATTTGTTTTTTAACTAGTATTATGGAACCTGCACAGTTGTCATCAAATATGGTAGAGGTCAGTTCTGATAGCTTCATCAAACTGCAGTTAGATATAGATAGCTTTGAATATGTCAAGTTGTATGGAAATATACCAGCCACTACTATGCGCCTGCGACACAGGTGTGTAATACCCTGACTGTCACATGCCTGCTTCGCAGGTGTGTTATACCCTGAAGTGCTACAGGTTGACCACTTCAGATTCAGCTGACCAAAACATTCGCTGTACATACCACCTAAAACTATTTGGTTTTTCTTACTTCAGTGTAATTATAACACTTACAATTACACAAACACAAAATATCAGCTGAGCAACTTTTCACTCACCTCTATCCTACAGCAGAGAATACAGGTAAGGTAAGGTTGCTATATTTTCTGCATGTGTATTGTACACCAGGTTTGAATACAAAGAAATGGTCTAGCCAGGTAAGTCCACCTCCCCAAGGACAGGTAATTATTACCTGACCACACCTTTCCCAGACCGGTTGGACAATGCTATCACCTGTTATTATCTTTCAAAAGATCTTGAGAGGGCGTTTAGTAACTGCATGTCCTGATGTCATGGTTCTTACGTCAATGCCAGTGAATTTTTTCCTGAAAATTCAGTAACTGTTATGTCAACATTTGTATAGACTATACATACACAAATACTTTCAATTTTTGACAGTCCTTTTCTTTCAACTTTTAAAAGATAGTAATAAGAAACATGAGTGTATGGACAAAAGCCACTTTATAACATTCCTTACTCTTCCAGTGATTGTTATACTTCTACATGTAGTAGACATACATGTACCTGTACTGTAAATGGTGACATGAATTTCAATACAGTCAAACTGCATAATTTTCCCACCTTCAATCATAGTTTGCATGCAATTTCAACTCAGTGAAGTCCGGAATTTGCTTGCAAAGAGGACAGACAAGCTTCCTTTTCAAGGTTAACAAAGACGTAGCCAAGAAAGATCAACCTATAATATGTTCATCCAGGTTCGCAATTGAGGTGTTATTAGAGGTCAGTCATGACGCAGATGCTGCAAGATGTAATTTGACACCTCAACTCCATCTTTCATGGGTTTTATACCAGGTTAACTGCCTGAGGGCATCTTAATTACTGTTCTCACCATTTCCAAGTAATTGCAATTTGCATTAATTGGCTACAGAAGGGGCACAGAGTTTGTATCTGTTATACTATAGCTTACTAATAGGTTTCATTGCTAGAAAAATTTTCTGATGAAAACCTTTACATTTTACAACCAGTATGTATACTTTTGAGTGTACATTACATATACATTGTAGATAGCAGAAGATTAAAAACAGGAAACGAGATAACCTTTTCTGGGACCTTTTTTAACCTCTGACTACATGTAACTTCCTATCAGTCCCTTGACATGCCTAGCATATGGAAATAACTACAGAAACACAAGCAAACACACAAACAAACACACCCAAAAAAACTCCATACACGGAGGTAACAAAACATTAGCAAAAACAGTTTTCTCAGAGACACCAAAGAGGCTTAAACAGCAGGTGCAAAGAAAACACCTGTCGTCTTCCAGACATGATGGAAGCTCTAAGAAGATTCTCATTCCTTAGGGAGTTAAGGCAGTCATGCAAAGACTTACCTGTTGTTATGGAAAAACTAAGACAGGTGTTGAGGTAGGGGGAGAGAAAGGAAGCATCTTTTTACTGTCTTGGGACAAGAACTAAAACTACATACTTCAAAAGAACTGACATTGGTGGCTCTAATTTGATGAGAACAGCCCTATGTTCCAACACCCCTACATTCAGACATAGGGTTTGGGGGTTTTGGAACCTAAGTTGAGTTGTCAAAACATACCATCATCATTGGTTGGCTGCGGTGCAGGCAACTGCAAGAACATACCAGTGTAACCAATTCAACATATGTCTACGTATGTCGTAATAATTCCTTTTCTGTTACGGGTGTTGAATATAAAGTGGTTGTTGTTGTTTCTTGTCTAGACTCCTGGTGTGTCCTACATATAACCTCAGTCTTTATATTTTACTTCCACTACTTTTAAATTCACCTACATGGGGCCCCGCATGCCCTTTTCCGTAGAGCGTAATCGGCCGTTTTAATTTTACGTAGAGCGTAGACGGACCGCTCTAATTCAACGTAGAGCGTAATCGGCGCATTTCCTGTACTCACCATAAAAATGTACATAACCTCAGTCTGCAGTGATATATTTTACTTCCACCACTTTTATATTCACCACAAAGTCCTTAATGAGTAGATGACATTACGTTCAGGTGATTAAACTGATGTGGGATTATCCTTGCCATTAACTAAGAGATTTAGACAGATTACATAAGGATCATCATTAGGGGTAATTTTTTATCTACACGTTCAATTATATACATATTTCTTATCGATATGGAGGGCAATGACTTTAATTTTAGAACTTTGATATGCTTCATAAAAAGTGAAAGATGACTACTTTAGTAGCAGTAATTTGGAAAACTTGGGTATAAACTATAATTTCTGAAACATCCAGATGGGTCGTTCCATTAGAAGATTTAGAGTGGGTGGACAGGAATAATTTTGAACCCCTATTCTTTACTGAATGTATATATATCTCTTCATGTTATAATATCGCTATTCCCCCCATTAGATCAAAATGGAATAGCCCTATCAGGAACTTGAACCTGACTACTTTTGACTCTGACAGCAACCATTTACAAAATACACATCAAAAACTACAAATCACTGGGAACTTCACCCAAAGACACGGCCAGGAGGCAGCCATTATTTTCAGTAAGCTTTCCCTGTACTCCCTTCAACCCAAACCCTTTGAAGCTCGCTGGAACTTGATAGAAAATTGTCCTGGGTTCTTCAACGAAAAGCTGCCCCCAGAAGGAAGGGATAACAGAACAGGAAATTTCCTATATCAAAGCTTAGCGGAAGATTTCTAGCAGTGTATTGGGGATAAAACTTGAGCCTGAAAGGAAGGACACTCAATCATACATCTTTCAAGACACTGCGTAAGAATTCTTTGCAATCCTAGTAGAGGCAAAAACTTTTTGATATATCGTATAGATTACCTTACAGAAACTTTTGAATTATGAATCATAATTCAAAAGTTTCTGTAAGGTAATCTATACGATGAAAAATACATGTTAACTCTTTAAAATCCTTTTGTCCCTTTGATGGGATGAAAACAATAAAAAATGTCTATGACATGCTGCTATAGAAGCAGGACTTGGATCAATTCCTGGTCAAAGGTATACAAAATGTACATGTAACAGTGGCCACAAGTCTATATTACATATTTCATTCTAGATCCCAGAAGTGGATTGACTCCCAAACAAGTAAAGCTATTGACAGAAACTGTGGTATCCTTGATGCTATCTTAATTTTACAAATACAATGCAGGATGTACACATAGGGGGTAATATTATTGTTTCCAAGGCCTCTATTATGCTTGTACATGCTTAGGATGTCCTACTGACGCATGGTCTGACAAAGGAATTCTATTAAGCAACGGGCAAACTTGAATGTTGATCTTCAAGTTCAATTTCAATCCGAGAGCAAACAATATACTAGTAGATAGGCGTGGCCTCTCATATTCTAACCAGACTTCAGTGCAAGCAATTGCAGAAAACGACTACATGCATCTTTGACTACGGCAGCTGTCATGAAATTAAATCTTGGCAGTCTGTTTCAGAAAGAAATATGCTACCTTAAATAGGCATAGGGAATGTTCACGAGCAGCCTTTGTAACCACTGCTTCTTCCATTGGGTCATCAGTTAGTCCTCACTCTCATTGAGTTGAGCTTGTCTCAAGCTAGCATTGATGTTTCTGACTTAGAGAGAAGAGATGCTGTTCCAGTAACCCGAACTTACATGTAGTTCAGTGCCTACAAGTAGTCTCCTGGTCTTGCACTCAGCAAATACGTTTTAAAAAGTAGCCTCTACTACGGCAACCTATAGTCCTGGACCCTCTAGTTGGCTAACTTCTCTGGCATGTTATTCAGTCTACTAACAGTATTAAAAACGGCCAATTTCTGCTATTTTTTCAGCAAACTGGGGAGCCTAAAAGAGGCTATAAAAAAAGTGTATCATACCTTTTTGCTGATGTCTGGAGTACCAGAAAACTTGCACAGCCAACCGCTCTGTTTACTAAGGGATGTGGACAGATGGGGCGAGAAAAACCACCCTGGAACCCTGTTAAGTTCTTGTTTAAGAGCCTGAGAACCATAATTTTCTACGGAGTTGCAAATGTTCCATTCAAAGGGGACAAGCGGGGGTCGGGCGGAACAAAACGCCGGACACAGCGGGGGGAGTTACGGTCGCTGGCTGTTCATTGGATCGTTACAGAGGCAGCGCGGATGAAAAAACGATCGTTTGACCCGGTGTAAGGCGGTCTGGCGTACAGATGGCAACTCTTTTCTTTCCGAGCGTTGGTTTTCCTACTTTGTTATAATGGGAAGAAAGAGGAAGAAATGGAGAAAATGAGAAATGGGGCCCGGGAACGTGGAAACTGTCCAGCGGCTTTATTGACGATGCATAAAAATAGGAATTTGATACCAAGTAGGAAATCTGAGGTCATTCGTGAAATTGTTTGTGACAAAACTAGATCAGTTTTCCTTTTGTGTAGGTAGAAGAAAGTGAAAAATTAATGACTGAGTACTAAAAATGATTCAACTATTAAATCTTTTTATACTGAGAGAGGAATATAAATAGAATAATAATTAGTTCTCCGAAAGACAGAACTAAGAGAATTACAATGTTCAATAATGTAAAACCTAATGTCTGGATCCTCGAACAAAGCAACGATTGAAAAAGTATTACATGTTAAAAGTGTACACATTTATTCTATTCATATACATACTAACATTATGTAAAATATGTAAAATATTTCAAAGTTAAAGGGAGATATCAAAATACTCCAGTAACATTCCAACAGGTGGTTGACATATTTTTTCTTCAACCGTAAAATGTGTTTTTACTCTTTTCATCCCAACTTAAAAGTGCGACAGATTCACTTCTAAGTCCGTGTGGCTTGTGGTAATGGTGAAATGGTGTGAGGAGAATGGTACACACAATCATAATTGTTGTAACCCTTCAGTACATCTCGGTATTAAAGCATAATTCAGTCACAAAAATGACTCCATTTGCTGAGCACACACTGCCTGTAACCCTGCACTAAGGCCCTCTAATAACCCCACTTATAACGCTCAGATTCGGAGCTTAAACAACTCCTCTCTTCAAACAGTCTCATTCAGGCCGTACCAGCTGCAAAACGCTCCATTCACGGTGGGCGGCCTGCGCCGTTCGTGTAATCAGATTATCCATGGGCAAAAATGGCGCACGGCAGGGCGGCTGGGGTGATAGACAGGTCTGCTGATGTCCAGTGGCGGACCAGAAAAAATCGTGATAGACCCATGACCGAACTGACCATCACTACGGCCATCCTTGGACAATACTGGCATATATTACTTCTGTAAAACCCTTATAGAGCGACAGAAAAGTTAAACTTTATACCTTTTGGTGTATTTGCCCTCTTCTTTTCCTTTAAAATTACTAAAATTTGGTAAGCTACATTGTCTAGTCTAGGGAAAAGAGTTAATTAACTTTGAATAAGGAGTTTAAATTTAATAAGAAATTAAAATCAAGCATTAGACAAATAATCTTTAAGTTTCTATATGAAAACATGCTTTCAGTCTTGCTTAAAAATGTTTAGATTTTCAGAAAATGAGATTTTTTTCACACATGAAAAAAGAAAGCAATAAATTGTGCATGTTCAGATGAAACTTGTTTAGAAACAGGGTGCAACATGACTTAACATATTTCCCAAAATAAATGTTCACATGGTGTAAGCCCGACAAGAAAGACCATAATAACAGGTTTGGAAAAGCCGAATGAAAGGCGCTAATATTCCTAAATTACTGGTTTTGAGGTTACTTTGTTGTGGAAAATGTTTTCTCGGCATGGGGGAGGGGGGCGTCATGTATGTACCCTGTAATTTTAAAAATGGACTCAACGTTTTCCAGGACTTAATAATTGGCCTGCTAGTGAATAGAGGATTTTACTTCAACTTGCTTCTCTTCCAAAGGTCTAAATACTCCAAAAGGCAGAAGCTTACAAATGACAGACAGTCTTTACTATACTTTACTTTGTTGCAAATGATTAGGTCTGACAAGCATGGAAAATGTTGGGAACTGTAGATTCAGGGGTGATAATTGTCTTTTAAATGGTTAGGAAACCAGCTGCTGTTATAGCATTAATGACAATGAAATAATGACCCTGCCCCGCCCCAAAGGAAAACTCCCAACCTACAATGGAAAATGCTGTAAACCAGGCTTGTCCAACAAATCTTTGAAGTTTTTTAGCTTTAAAAAAAATGGTCATTTTTTTTGTGGGTGGTGACAAATTTTCTAAAATACTCCGGGCTTTAAGTCATACAGTACTAGTATCTCCCATAAAAGCCTGTAAATACATGTAAAGTTAGAAACCATTTTTTACAATGCAAACATAGGATGGCCACAGGGTTTTTAAAGTTTAGCTTACGACTTTTTCTGTTTCAGCACCAGGTAAAGTTCCTGTATTCAAGAATCATGAGGCATCAGTGCTAATGCTCATTATTTCAGCACGAGCATGCACAATGACGAAATTGGATTAATGATGTTAACACGGTTCAATCTCCTTGTGCAGTGGATTTGTAACGGGCGAGCGCTGAGTTAACAGGATTGGACCGGTGTCAGCTGCCTGAACTCCCAACCACGGTAAAACAACCTCAACTGTACAACCACAGCTAAAAATAAAACCTTCCTTCTGAAGTTTGTCCTACTGTTCTGCTATAAGACAGGAAGCTGATTGGTCAAAAGACATGAGTGATTTATCAAAAGAAGCCATCCGATTGGTCAAAAAGCATGAGTGAATTTATCATTTAATTAATCAAAGTCTGGGAATAACTATAAGTCACTTTATCTGTTTTTCTGTGCATTCACGTCTGATATGATAACCAAAACCTTGAATACATATTTCATTTTTTGAATGTGACTTAAACTGAAAGAAGGTGCAAAATGCAAAGAGTTCAAAATGAAGAATCTTTTTGACTCTTCTTTTTGAATGACTTAAAAGAAATGTTTCTTTTTCAACAGTAATATCAATATCAACTTGAAGCAAAACATCAGTGATTTTCCACGCCAAGTTATATCGTTTTCAGCCATACAGCATAAGGTGTGGAAGCGCAGGATTTTGTGTAATCACCGCCCACGTCCGTGTAATTCTTCGCAGCGGGAAATCGAAGGTAATGACGTTTTTCTACCTTTCCGAGGGAAGCGCCGATCAATTAGATGTATTAAGGTGCATTAAGGTCTGGGTTCTATCAACCCTCGGAGGCCATTAGGGGCTTAAATGACAGGTAAGGTTTCCAACCACCTGTGGCTCTGGAGCAGGGGCAATATCAACTCAATTCAGGGTTCCTATATCAAATATTAGTGGTAGATAGCACAAATTTCTACCTAAGTAAAAGGTCCATTCCAGTGTTGTAGCTAGCCTGGAATCTTTTTCTGTCATCACAATTTTGATTGACGTAATATGTCAAGTACCAAACGCAACAATCCTAGGGGGGTCTGGGGGAAATTTTGAAATCTCGACCCTCTGATACATTTTTTCCTGCATTTTGAAGGGCAAACTTCGCTGGTAGACTAAGCTCTTTCTATATCTTTACATGTCGATGACAAGAACATTTTGTTTTTGCCACCTAAATGCCAATATTCTAACAAACCTGTACCTTGAAATCTTGGTACCCCATGAATTAATGGTAAATTCTTCTTTTTTTTACTTCTTAGATGTCCACACATTTGTTTATACATTTTACACTTTCAAGTAAGGGTACAGAAGACAATACTGTATACACAAAATTTGTTTTGAAAGGCCTTTGCTGAAGAAAGGTTCAATCCAGCAGGAGGTAAGAAAATGTCATGTTATTTAAATGCTTTAATGTGATCTTTTCATAATGCTGGCGAAAGTGGTGGGGGACCTTTCTGAGAATGTGCTAATGCCAAAAGTATCAGGTAAACATATTTTTTGCTCTATCTAAGCACGGTGGATAAAACTGTTTGGGAACAACAAATGCGACGACGTCCACAGGCCTGAGGGGTTGTGGAAAAAAAAGGAATACATTGTAGTATTTTTTTGTACAAAATATACTGTAAATTCATTTATTTTCACAGGAATTTTTGTGATAAAAGGGGAAAGGAGGCTTTCGTATTGTGTTTTAAGTTTGCCCTTGAAACAATTCAGTTACTGTAGTAAAGTTGTGATACATGATCGGCAACGAAATGAATCACGAAAGCAAAAACACCGCAAACACTTCAATATTTACAGTAGTCAAATCTTCTCTTAAAGTAATAAACAATATTGAATAAAGGAAGTTGAAAAAAATGCAGAACAGAGTAAAGAAAAAAGAAAAATATACTGTCAGATACAAAAATGTATTGTTCCCAGAATACATATGTATTGGGCTTGATTTGGTAACAAACTTAACTCAATTACCACAGATCTCAGTTATTGGATAATACCATTGCCAATGAGAACTGCTCTCCCAGTGTCAGAGACAGAAACATGAGACAGGTACAGGTGACACACCTGTCGAAGGAACACCTGTGGATTAGGTGAGAGATCAAAGGATCACTGAAGATCAGGAATATTTTCTTTTCTGACTACAGAGACATCCCAAAAATTTAGGTGGAGCTTCCTAAAAGAATGTTGGATCATGTGGGACCTGTGCTCTTTTCAATATGTGTGGTGGGTTCTTTTAGTTTTACATGTTCGAGGTGGGACCTCTAGTTTTTCGTTCAATCCAAGAGAACATCCCTAACCGAAGCTAGGTACTCATTTTCACCTACCTGAGTTGAATAAGAAAATAGGTGTAAAGTGTCTTTCCAAAGGGCTCAACATTGGTGCCTGCTAGGGATTCAAACCCAGAACCTTCAGATTTTAAGTCAACAATCCTAACCAAAAGACTGCCTTGCCACCTGTTTATTTGGCTTTACCTTTACTACTACTAGGCCTACAACATTGAGTACAGTTTAAAAGGAGTTTCCCTTTTTGACCTCCTTGGGTATAGCTGCATAGCCTGACAAGATCTACTACTAGCCAATAACATCCATACAATAGCCTCCTTTGCAGGCATTCCCGGTATGGTCAGCATTTGTTGGGGTGGGGTGGGGGCACTAATTTGCACTCTTTTCTTTCCCAGGGAAAGTGGCCAAACAACTTGGCCAATTAGAAAAGAGTGCAAATCAGCATCCCCCTCCCCCCCCCCCCCAAAAAAACACCAACCTCATTGGAAACGCCTGCAAAGGAGGCTACCATCCAAGGTGTGACCAACCCTTGAAACCACACCTATGGTAAGTATTACTAGAAGAAGGCCCTCCCACAGGTAAGCAGATAGAGAGGGCAGATAACAGAGAACAGAGAAGCCACAAGTCTTCACATCTGCCCTGTAGGTACAGCACGCCTGGGGTGAAGCCAACGACCCTTGTCAGAAGTCAAACCTTTCTGAGTCTAACCTGATCCTTCACTTCATCCTCACCTGACTGGTCTTAGAGATTGTAGTGCAGTACTAGTGTTTTTTCTACCATTAGGCCACAGCAATTTTATTTCTTGGTTCTTGAATTAAAAAAAATAGTGCTAGATTGGAATATCAGTATGACAACAAGGACTGAGGGGAAAGTCTGTACTTTGTTGCACACAGTCTCTGGGAGTGAACAGAGTCAGATGTAAGTTTTCCTTCCAGTTCCAGCCCTCTGTTTTCATGTTGTCCTCTTGCTAATGTTTCATATAACTCTTAAATTGGTGTGGCCAGCCTTACCTTGGTCTGTTGGTATTTCATGTGTAACAGTTTTATTACCTTACAAGTTACAGACATTGTAGTACAGTGTTTTTCTACCATTAACTTGGTCTGTTGTTGCTACCTGTATGTGCAACAGTTTTAGGACCTTACAAATTATAAAAATGGTATAACTATAAGAGTCTTAATAAAGTCACTTGCAATTCTGATCCCTAGTTTAATGTAAGCCAAGGACTACCATCACTGTTCATGAATTATATCTTACATCACATCTTTAACCCTCAAAGTGTCAGGGAATATTAGAACTAGGCTTTAAAACTGCATGGCCCATGACACTGGGAGGGTTAAATTTATTTTTTCAGATGTTCTCACTATAAATATAGCACCTGATATTTCTTGAAGAAAGAAAGGCATTTCATCATGTCAGTTTTTACTATTACCAAGGGGAGAAAAGTATAATTGTTTTGGCTCGTCTGTACTCTGTATGTCTGTGTTTGGGAGTGTGCTTTTCTGTGCGAGTCCAGTGTTATCCAAAGCAGAATTTCCATACATCCTTGTTGTCACTATATATTTGTCTGCAGGCCTGGAAGGGTCACAACGCAGTATGAGCAAGGTATGCAATGAAGTCTGCCATCCCTGATTGCCTTTCAAACGGAAAACAGAGGTGTTGAAGAAGTGCCCAGGTAAAGGTGTCTCGACTTCAACGATGGTAGGCTCGGCTGCACCTTAAGGGCCTGCCCCCCATCGAGACAAAACAATACATGCCATTCGTCAACTCAGCTTTCATCTCTGAAGTGGACACTTTCTGCAGTGCAAACAGTGGGGATAGCATTGCCATGTTGTAGGTATAACACAGACACTGTGAAAAAGAGTCACGAAACAGAGTCAAACATTTTCAGGGAAGCACTCCTGAACCAATTTTTTTTGGCACACAATGTAGAGGTACAAGTTTAACCTTCCCTACTCTCAAGACTATTTTAAAGCTTTGTTTTAGATAGAATAGCAGAGTTCTTTATTCACTACTACTTGTTACTGCTAACAATGTGGTCCCACACGCCTTTTTAGACATTCTGTCAGGTTTTCTATAAATTGGCGTCTTTTCTTATGGTGCTCTGGCCTACTTAAAAAAGGTCAAAACATCTAAAAAGCCTTAAAAAGTCCCAAAACAGGTCTATCCTCTGCTTGGAGCGTAACCTTCCTCCTGCTAAGGGTGCCTTTTGGCTACAGGAGTCAGGCAGCAGGGATAAGGTTAAAGACAGGTGTGTTATCTTAACCTAAATACAACACCTTGGGACCAATACAGGAACTCTTCACTGTACAAACCCTTTTCTCAAGTATCTCCCCTTCCAATCCCTCCACCCACCCCCTCCTTTCAGCAAAGGTTTCAAGTCTCTCTACCCTTCTGTGATCTTCAGTGAGTAAAGCTGACACTAAACACTGGACCGTACACATAACAGATAAATACTGCAGCAGCACAGGTCGTCTTTCCAGACAGAAGGGTGCCCACAGGTCAAGTCAGGGAGGGTTGTTCTGAAACAGGTTTGAACTGTAAGGGTTGGTTGTGTTAAAATTTAAAAACTAGGTCTTTTAATTTATGGGGTAGCCTGGATACCAGAACCATAGCACACTAGGGCCTCGTGTGCATTTTTATCAAATCAGGGATAGCCCTATATTCAGACACCCTATGATCCGACGTCCCTTTGTTCTGACACCCCTACCTTCTGAAGTAGGGGTAGGGTTGTCGGAACCTAGGTTGAGTTGTCAGAGCATAGGGTTGTCCAACCAAGGGGTGTAACCTAGCCTCTACCAGGCTACCAAGGCTGCTGGAAAAATGGCCAATTTCTACTACTTTTTCCTGCAACCTTGGGAGCCTGGTAGAGACTAGGTAAAACCTTCAAATCGTGCATTATCTTATTTTTTGTACAAAAAATGACTGACACTGACTAAGTGCAAGCTACAAAGTGTGGGAAAGAAGATATCTTTGACATTCGTCTTGTAAAAACTGGGTTTCTGATTTCTGAAATTGATATTTACAATATTGCACACTGTTTGTAGAAAGGCTTTGAAAAACAAATGTACAAAGACAGTGTTTGTCAGTTGGTACTGTTGCTAAAGCTTCAGGAATGTTTCTAATCAAACACTATAGTCAGATTTCTTTCCTTCCATGGGAATTTGTGGAATGGGGAATTCCTTTAGGAAACATTCCCGCCATTATCATATTTTCAAAGTTATTGAAACCCATTAGTGACAGAATTCAAATATTTTTTCTCTTTTTATAGAATTCATCATTTCATACAAAATAAAGATTAAAAACCAGTGGGCAACATGTAATTTTCAAAGTTAAAAGTTAAAATTATGGCTTAACTTATATAGCATGGTTTCACTACAATATAACATATTAGCAGGTAAATTATACACTCATGTTATAAGTATGCCACTATAATACTTGCAAGTTGTAAAAGTATATCTGTTTAGGACCTGTAGTATGAATGGGAGTGAAAGCCGCACCACATAAACTGACATTCATACAGGCTTTCTTCAATTCTGGAAGTATACAGTAGCAAACTTTGTAAAGAAACGTGACCTCAAGACACTTAACGACATGGCTGCACCACAAAGCAACACTGACAGCGCCCATGTCAGAAATGCATTACAGGGATACCCCGACCACAATAGTGGTTTCAGCCCTGTGCCTCTGATATGGCTTCCCAACACATAACACACAGACCGTGACAACAACAATATCCACCATGTAAAACGGAAACAAACTCTTTAACATTCTTCCAAATGACTTCAAACCACAAAACATTAAAGATGCATATGTTTTACCTTCCATATACCAATTACCAATACCAAACATGACTGTTAATAGCACTTGTAGTAAGACATATAGCCTGTGTATATCCCATGCTAGTGTTCGCTGTGTCCCATGTAAATACGTTATCCCAGAAGACACGTTTACCAAGACACAAATGTAAGCTTCCCCAAACAAACAACACACACCTGTCCTATACACAACAGTGACACCTACCTTGCTCTACCTGCACAGGTGTTAAATCCAAGACGTCTTGTCGCGAGACGTAAAAGGAACGGTGTGTGGAGCAAGGACTCCTTGAAAGAACGTGCTGGCAATGCAAGCCGCTCAGCTGGTTTTCACACACCACGATCACACAGCTCCCCGGGCCACCTTCAGGGACACAAAAGATGACTCATTAATATTCATGACCTGGCACCCCTCAGCCAATTGTCTATCAGTGAGGCTTCAACTCATGAATATTCATGAGGAGGAAGGTGAGTGCCTTGGGGGGAAATTGTGCATGAAATTTATGTTAATGATGGTAATTGGATAAGGTATTGAAAGGAGAGCTCACCTCCATGGGAAGCCTTTTTGATAAATATGTGAGGTTTTGGATACCAAAAATAGTTCATAATTGATGATGTGTAGAGATATCTGGGATTCTCTTGCTTGAATCAAAGGTTTAAAAACCTCTTTGAAGAAATCATAAAGCTCTTGCTCAAACTGACACAACTACAAGACTATGAGCTAAGACAACTGTAGCCAATTCATCACACTTTCTCCTTATCTAAAGAAAAAGAGTAATAAAAAAAAGGTTGAACAAGAAAATAAAAAAAGAAGACTTCTTACAAAAGTTGGCATCACATTAAAGTACCATATCTTATTGCAAGTAACTTTCTGAGAATAACAGCCCTTATTCCATTTTCTAAATTTCTTTCACACAACATGAAGTTAAAAAGGATAAGCAGACAAGAACTGCAGAAAAATAAAATACATTCAGAAAAATTTTTGTGCCATTTTTCATCACAGCGAATTAACTGTTGTTTTCAAAGCCACAGTACACAGTCAACAAGTGTGTCCTCCCATAGCCTCCTGTGCAGACTCCGTGAGCGGGTGGCCGTTTTGTAATGCGTTTTGAAGTTCTTTTGCCGGCCAGAGAAGGTTTCAGACCCGAGAGAAGGTTCGCCAAGAGAGAAGGTTCATTCCCGCCACGGAGTCTGCTCGCGTTCGGCGACCAAAAAGGGTAATTAAAAATCACTTTAGACCAATTGGTATGGACTTGCGAATTTCTGCGCCCCGTGGAGCGCTCGCTTCGCCAGTCGAGACGGCGTTGTCTATCCATCGGGGGCTGCCTGGCTGTTGTGTGTCGATGTGCCCAAATCGGCGAGAAAATTCGGAGAAATACTATTTGACGTGGCCGAAGAATTCTACTCTACTCTACTCTAAAATGTGTGTGCACGCCGCGCCAAAAAAAAGGGACAAAATGGCGGGTCAAGACGATTGTTTGTCTAAGATTTTGTTGTGGATGCTGTCGCAATGCCGCCCTCACGCCCGGGTCGCCGCTATTGACGGACGGGTGTGAATTACTCGTCACGGACATGTGAATTATTCGTCGTGAGCATGTTAATGGGACTTTTGAAAGACTTTTCTAATCACTTTTTGCTTTGGTCGCCGAACGCGAGCAGACTCCGTGGCGGGAATGAACCTTCTCTCTTGGCGAACCTTCTCTCGGGTCTGAAACCTTCTCTGGCCGGCAAAAGAACTTCAAAACGCATTACAAAACGGCCACCCGCTCACGGAGCCTGCACAGGAGGCTAGTCCTCCCTTTGGAGATGTCCTCTTTGTTGTCCCAACCATACCACCTGTATGAACATCTTTCAGGACCCCCTAGGTACACACCCTGTGGAGTGATGAGCAGACCTGAGGGAAGGGATGATGCCTGCTGTCACACAGCTATTGTTAGGGAAGTTCCAGTATTGTCCTGGATGGTTCCACATCTGTGAGGTCCAGCCAAGAGTGACAAGGACCTGAATATCACTAGGGACTGTCCATTGTTGCAAACAATGGGTTGAATGGGGACTCTACAAAACTTGAAGAGGAAAAAACACAAGAAATATTTCACATACAAAATGATATAGATGACCAATAGCCTTTTTATTCTAAAAAAATTCACTAACATTTTCAGATAAAACAACACACAACAAGTTTTGGCGACCTTGTCGCAGGAAATAATGAATGCTCCCGTACTTTCAGCCAGCTGACAATACACAGCTATTGTCTGCTCTTTATATCACAATGATAGAGGGACCCATGACACCCCCTGTCAGGTAGCATTGTCAGTACACCCTAACATCTGCTGAGGTCCCCATAGGAGGACACACACACTGGGTGGCAGGCCTGGGGTGGAAATAATTGTATTATCTGTTCAAAAGATGGGGATACAGTGTAAGGTACAGTCAAAATTCATAGGATCAAAAAAGCTGGTCTATGTGGACAGGTAGTCAATAAAGAATGCTTGTGTCAATGGGAAAAGTTATCTACAGGTTTGACTGCACAGCAAAGCCGTCGTCATCCTCCACTGAGGACGAAGCATGATGATTTTTCCTCTAGCTATTACTACGTATTAATGCAATGTGGCTTTGCTATAGATAGCTCATATTTTCGCCTTGTTTTCAGCCATTGCACTAAAAAAACTCAATGGAAGGGCAAAGGGGAAAGAAGGTAGGATATCTGTTCTCATGTCTGTTATCATGCAATTGAAAAATCTATTTGTGTATGAAAAAAGGAGGACATCTGAAAGAAAGAAAAGCTACCCAGTATCCAAAATGTAATAGAATATAGAAAGATGACCGAGCTGTTTACATGAGTAGTTTCTTATTTTTTAACTACAGTGTACTTAAAAACCTTCTGCCTGCTGCCTAACAAATAGCGAAAAGTTGGTAGCTAAACTGCTACTTCTGTATACTGAAGGTTAAAAAGGAATATTCTTTTAAAAAGAACTGACAAAGCTGAGAACAAAACAGATCCAGCAGAATTTATGAGGTGGGTCTGACTTCATTAAACCTTCCCAGGGCACAGAACTGTGACCAGAACATTCTCATGCAAACGAAAGGCCACCCGCCATTTTGTTGTCCTGAATGCCCTTTCCATGGAAATGGACCTTCCTTTCAAACCGAGACCACCAAAGAACAAACAGAGAACTCAAATAAAACATCACACAAAAAGCCTCATTTACTTCTTCCAACAAAGAGAAATTAATGAATTCAACGGTAAATCATCAAAGTGTCTAAAATAGGGAAGGCGAACAAAACTTCAAAGAGGAAAAGGATCACAGTGAGCAAATATCAGGAAAGACCAGGGGAAATAGGTCACTCAAGGGTCATTCGTCAAAGTCTAGTGGTCATTGATTTAATTTGACTTTCATCATCCATGGTAGATGCTTACACAGCAAATATCCGTCCTTCCTTCTCCCAAGTTCTCAGGAGCCTGAGAGAGTCTCCTGTGAGAATGGTACAGGAACTAGTTTTGAATGAATGAATGAATGAATGAACATGTTTTAGTTGATAGTACTAACTAGAGGTACCCATTCAAATCATTACCAACAGCTCAAAGTAAAGAAAAGAAAAAGAGTATTTCAGGCTCTGAAAACCCCTTCCCTCTATTGATCAATGTTTCTGCCATCACAAGCCAGAACTGTCAATACTGTTGTGGACTCAGATGGGAACAGAATAACAGTAATTCCTTGAGCCAATTTTTCATTCCTGTCTCATATCAGATGACTAAAGCTATTTCAGACTTGAATTTTGCTTTGATCAATGTTTCCATATACCAGAGAACACAAAAATAACTCCTAGTAAACCACAGAGAGCAAAAAATGTTATGACAATCAATAATTTTTCAACAATGATATTGAAAGAATTGTCTCAAAAGTCAAAATGGTTGCAGACGTTGTCACTTGAATCAATAGTTCATGAAAAGTCTTCATTTTTCTTTCCATGACAGTGTAATGATTTTTTTCTGTAAAACAAAGCATAACGAACAAGTTTCATTGGACTCTCCTAGTAGTCAATGGAGACCAAGAATGGTTAAACTGGTTAGTGTAATTCAAAGTTCGAAAATGTACCTTTAAAAGTCTATTCTATGCGTAACTTGTAATGTTACATCGATATCATTCTACGAAACTACTGACATTAGGAATTTAGGATTCTTTCTCTTACTCTCCAAACAGAACTTTATGCTTCGGTGTATTTTTTATGTGTTGTTTAGGCATTCTTATCTGGCTTTCTTTTTTGTACTGGTATCTTTCATTATGCCTGCTTGGAGATTGTCTTTCTCTATGACTCATAACTTTGAAGGACATTTTAATTAGATTAAACGATTACTGAGAACAGTCAGACACTTGCAGGAATCTCAAGGTTACTTAAAAGTCACAAGTGTTAGAGAGATTACTTCTACTGTGTTAAGGTATGAAAAGCAGGCACCACAATCTTTGAGTGCCTGGAGAAACACTTCAAGACATTCGCCACATCTTAAGGAGGATTAAGATATCTTAAGCCAGAAAGCCGCAAAACTTCTGACGGTGACCTCAGGGTCATAAGGAGGAGACAGATGGCTTAAGTTGAAGTGTTGAAGTCTTGGAGAAAGTCTGTTTTCTCTAAGGAGGGAGAAAATGTCAACACTTGTTTCAACAGATGTCAGCATGTGTCTGAGTGATTGATATGAGAACATTCCAGGGAGAATTGATTATGCAGTCTTGTCTCTACTACAAGTACAAGGCCAAGGGAAGGCATGTCTGGTTTCATGACTAAGACCCAATGAATTTACACACGCGGGCAAAAACCTGTTGGTACGAAAACTGCATACGTCAAATTTTTCCTTACACAGTTTTTGTACCGTTTTTGCCTGCGAGTGTAAATCAGGTCTATTTAGTAACAAAGTTGTTGGTCCTAAAGAAATTGGATGAGTCATTGTCTTACATTGCATACTAGTAAAAAAAATCAAGAAAGTTCTTTCCAAGCCATTTTTCTCAATTTCTTTTTCTTTCCTTCCTTCTTTCCATTGTCTTTTGTCTTTTGTTCAGTTTTCTCTTTTCTCCTTTTTCTTAACCTCTCCTTTTGTTTTTCTTTTCTGTTTTCTAGCCTTTTTCTTTTGTGTTTTCCCTCTTCCTTTCTCCTTTTTTAAGTATTTTTCCTTGTACTTTGCTGCGTTTGCAGTTCTTTCGAGAGTTTCCTTCTCTATATTTGCATACAAGAGTCCTACATACTAACTTACAACATATCTTGCTCGGCAACTATTTTGACAAAAAGCTTTTAAACAAATGGCAGATTTCTCTTTGCCCCTTGGAATCTCCAACAACAAACAGTCTGATAAAACAAGTCCACCAGTCAAAACACCATCAGTAAAACCTTTCAAAGTCGGTGTAGTTATCAAACACTGATACTGAAGGGCGAAGAGGGAAGCTAGGATCAAGGACAAGTGCGCTGAGGTCAGACAGCCAAGATTCTTGGCTTGGGCACAAGTCTTGTACAAGCAGTTCATCAAGGAAAGAATGAAAATTGATTTTGTTCTCGTTTTTCAAAGAAGACAAATGTTCTTGTAATAGACCTGTAAGAAGAATTCAATCCAGGGTAATTATAACAGAAAGAATTCCAAACATCACTGGTCGTGGACTTTGATGTACACAGTTAAATTAAGTTTTAAAATCTGACATTCAAGCAGCAGAATTTTAATAGGGATCTTCTAATTAATAAACTTTTAAATCAGTACATCATATCATAAATTTTCAGTCTTAAATGTATGCCTGCATTTAATCTTTTTTTCAACACATTGTTAAAGGCAGAAACACTAGGTGAACATTTTAATTTACAACTCAAGAGGAGTTTACAGGAATATTTGCAAGATACCGCAATTAATCTTGTCTTGCTAAGTACAAAAAAAAACTTAATATCATAACTGGAATATCACAGGTCTCAGATACTCTAGTACATGTTTTTTTATAAAAACTGTGATGATTTATCATAGACTGATCAAAAGCTGGCAGTTTGTTAGCCTCTTACTAGCAGGCTCTACGATGGGGCTTCTATTTGGTTTTGCCATATCACTTCTACATGTATTTCTACTCTGGTTCTTGTGCCAGCACAGTGTATCTATCGTAAAAGCCAAAAAAAAAGCCCCAGTCGTATAGCCTGCTAAGGAGGCTGGCAGTCTGTGATATCTTCCACTACCAGGACCACCAATCCGGTCCACCATGCAAACAAAAAGGTTGGACAGAATTACTGAGTAAGACTGATTCTCTCCAGATCTCCCAGAGGTTCAAACGCTGCAAGTTTTCAACACTTCACTCAGCGAAACATCTGTACAAACTTCTCCTGACACAGCTGACCTCTCCGTTTGACCTTCAAGCGTCTTCAGAAGTGGCGAAAACAGTCAGTTTACAGTCGAGGGATCTGGGGAACCTTTTTGATGTGCTTTTGATGTACGGATGTTAGGCTACCGGTGGTACTGAGTGATAAACTTGGCTTTAATTGGGACTTTAGTACATGTAGGGAGGAGGGCTTGGCGAAGAAAAGGGTCGTTATTTGGAATTATTGGACCATCACACGATTTGATTTACACCCCGTTCATACCAGACTTATATTTAGCGGTTTCAACCGGTTTTTCAAAAACCGGTTTTTATTTAACCTGGTGTGAACGCAAATTAACCGGTTTTTTAGGGGTTTAAATCCGATTTTCAAAAACCACCTCGGGAGGTGGTTTTTCAGGGGTTTTTGAAGGGTTTTTCCACCGAAAAACCTGGTCTGAACGCTAAGGGTTTATTAAACCGGTTTTTGCGTATTTCTTCTATTAAAGGACGCACTTTTTTGACATTTCAACTCTCAAGTAGGGGCTTCGGGTCAAAGCCAAAGTCCGCTTGCGACAAGAATTCCTGAGGAAGCATACGGCTGAAACGCCGGTACATCGTGCGGGTCCACAAATATTTTGATCAAAAACATAATCGCTGGGATCTGAAATGTTACAGGATTTTCTTTAGCGGGAGTTTTATTTCTTGTTTTGATCGGTAAAACTACGTGAATTCAAACCCACGCTGCCGGCTCGGCACGTAAACTTCCGGGTTGATTTGGGCGTCAAAATTACGCAAAAGACTCCATAAATCCGCAAAGAAATATATATTTTCCCCAAAGACTCTTTGAATTGTACATTTCTTCACTAGAAAATCGTTCTGTGTTCGCGGAAACAGCATCTTGGCGCGTATTTTTAAACAAAGAAAATTTTGTTTACACGCGCGTCGTCTCGCTTGTGACTTGCCGCGACACCGCCGGCTGAAATCATCAACCAATCGGAGGCGCGTATCGCGGTCACGTTATGCAATATTTGCATATGACCTCATGGCACGCACGTCACGCCGGCGGTGCGTCGCACATTGTGGTGTAAATTCAGCGCCGTATTTCAGGAAATAAATGCCGGGACACGAACGATTATTTTTGAAAATGTATTTTGCAAGTTCATCTTTGGATAGCCTAGCAGAAATCAAACCGTTCGATGTCTGGTCCTTCGATATGATACACCTTCGATATGATACAAATCAAGATAACGATGTATTCCACGAAATTATGGTGACGTTTTGCCGAAAATTCCGTGGCACTGTTTTGAGTTCGTTTCCACTGTTTTTTCCGCTGTTTTGTTTCATTTTGCAATGGAATCGGCATACGTAACCTGGACGGCGGAGGAGACCAAGCTCCTGATATCCATTTTGGAGAGCAGGAGACGCAGAAAAAGCTTGGGGGGCTGTACCGAAACAAGAACGTATACCTGGAAATTTCAAACAAGTTGCGGGAGCATGGTTTCGACATTGTTACGGAGCAGTGCCGCAGCAAGATCAAGAATCTGAAGACTGCATACAAGAAGGCCAAGGACAAGGTTTACATTAAACTGCAGTGGCTATATTCGCCGGACAGGGTTTTTGAAAAACCGGTTTTATACATTTTTGTAAGTCTGGTGTGAACGCTAGGGGTTTTAGCCGGGTTTTCCCCCGCTAATTATTTAGCGGTTTCAACCGGTTTTTAAAAGTCTGGTATGAACAGGGTCTAAGAGATTTTGCTTTAATTGGGGAACATGTTTTTGCACTCTGTCGGTAAGTTTGCTCCCTCATGCGGATAATTTGGCTTTGACTGGCGTCTGAGTGTGTGGCGGAATTTTTTGGGTAACCTTTTTCTCTCAAACAATACAGAAGTGTAGTCATCATTGCAGGTGAGGATTTTTTGTCTTACAACATTTTGTCTGAGGTGGCAATCTTATCTTGGTTATTCAGGCCTGCCTTACATGTAGTAGTGTAGGTGTCCATCCTTCCATTCCTGGAAACAATTTTGCTTTTCGGGATGAACAAGCATCCTGCCAAACATTCTGTCCTCATTGACGGATAAAAATCAAAACTTCAAAACAGTTTCAACAGTAACTTCAAAATTTTCCAAAAAAAATAAGAAGAAATGTAACTTATGGCATCAAAGGGTGGAGGAAAACAATGGAATTTACATTGATTCGCAGAAAAAAAGTAGCTCAGCCTTTGCTAATTACCCAAATTCACACATACACACCAACTGTTGCAGGTGCCATATTTCTTAGCTGTGAGACTTGTGTATCTTCCTGCTACGACGTCTTAACCTTGCCTTAGGTCAACCCAAGGTGACATTCTTTCTTAATTAGGCCTCAAGAAACATCAGAAGTGGCAGCTTCCTGTAACATTAACCTTCACCCAGGGCTTAATTGGCATAAAGAAATCTGTATATCCTTATTACTTCTGACATCACCTATGTTAGGGGAAACTGGATACCCTAGTTCCAATTAACTTGTACTTGCTGTACATAGCAATTTTCCTGTACTGCTATGACCAGATTTACACCCACAGGCAAAAACCTGATATACGAAAACTGTGTACGCATATCGCATGCAAGTGTACGAAAATTGCATACTTCAAGTTTTTCCTGCATGTAAATCGGCCTGCTTTGATGTACATCAAGAACGTATGTTCAGATTGTACATTACCTCGAGGGCTGGCGTACGATTTTAACGTACGTTCTTTACAAAGCAGGCCGATTCACACGCAGGAAAAATGTGATGTACGCAGTTTTCGTGTGCTCGCATGCGTACACAGTTCTCGGATGGTCAGATTTTTTGCTCAGGTGTAACCGGGTCTATGTTGGGGGAAACTGGATACCCTAAAGGTCCAATTAATTTGTAACGATTTCCCTGTACTGTACTGTACTGTGGCAAGATGATGATGATGAACTGTGTTCAGCTCAGTGTAGTTCTTGAAACAACCTCCGGCTGCAGTCAATCTTTCTTAATTTTCTTCCACCGTAACCCCGGGGGTTCACACTCAAAAAAAGGAATCGGTTTGAGCATCAAATCGTTGCAGAATTCATCAAACTGATTCATTTTTTTGAGTGTGAACACTCCAAATGAATTCCGTTCTTTGGAACAATTTCAACATAATATGGCACGATAGTTCTTAACATTCAAGATGGTGGATTTTAGTCTTCAATCGGTTTCAAGTGCGGAAACAATTCAGGTCGGCGTAGAGCATTGTAACCCAAGCTCTTTCATGTCCGTGCTTCTATTGAATCATCTTCCGGGATGCCTGGCAGAATTATGAGAGTTGACGTTACATATAAACATTTGCTAGTAGAAGATGCTAAAGAAGGGATGGGGAGGCACTGACACATTTCAAACAGCTTTTTTTTTTAGTTTCCTCTTGTGTCCCTCGGTAGCTGCCAATGATGAAAGTTCCATTGTTCCCTGGGACTCCAAGTTTACTAAACATTGGCACCTTACCAGGACTTTGGATAACTCCAAGGGTTTAAGGGTACAGGTGACCTTCTGACCTCACTTTGGCTCCCAGCCTGATTCAACACTTTTTGCGCCTTAGAGAAATATCTTCTTATGGCCAAGGGGATAGAAAAGCCATCACCCACTTATATAGACCAAATATACACGCAGGCAAAAATCTTATTTTCCAAAAACTGCGTACGCACACACACATGCGAGCGTACAAAAACTGAGTATGTCGAATTTTTCCTGCATGTAAATCGGCCTGCTTTGACGAATGTCAAGAACGTACGTTCAGATGGTACGTCAGCCCTCGAGGTAATGTACAATCTGAACATCTTGACATACATCAAAGCAGGCCCATCGATGTTCACAGTTTTCGTACACTCGTTTACCCGTGTGTGTAAATCAGGTCTTAGGTTAGAGTCGTTGCACTCTTGTCTGCCTTGTAATGTAATTTACCAAGTGACTGATGTCCTACCTGGTTGTAGATGCTATTCTACTCTACTCTACTCTAATTTACACTTTGGACATTTTCCACACAAGTTCCTTCTACACTTTCCATGGCTGTAATTTCATAATCCATCCCAACACTGACTGAAAAATCAACAAATTTGGGCTCCTTTCAACTAGGAGAAACACAGCAAATTCTTTCCAAGCTCACATTCGGGCATGCCTATCTTTTCCCACATGTAATCTTCAAAATCTAACATTTATCCTTTTCCAAACACTAATGCCATTATCCGATTATACTAGGAAGTGAGAAGCATACAGTGGAAATCCTCTCGAGTGAGTTTTTTCAATAAGGAAACTCAACACATTTTGGGGTAGACATAGCAAGTCTCTTCTGGACTGAGAGTTAAGAAGTTCAAGTACTCAAGGGATCTGGGGCAGGAAATGTCTCAAGGACATGTTTCACACTGGTCCGTTCTGGGCAGACATCGGGGATTAGCTCTAAGTGTTGGGAATAGTTCTAGAGCTCTGATTTAGAGTAAAACTTTCAGAAACTTCTTTGCAAATAACAAGCTTAAGGGCAACATGTTGAAAGTACTACATTGTACAATCTAGCTAGCTAAAGGAGGTTTAGTAGAGTTTCACTATGTAGTTTGAAGGGATACATGCTGCTGTATATACTTTAGAATCTTGATTGTAACACCTTGTTTCTGTTAGTATCTGTTTTAGACATGATTTTTATTGCAACTTGCAAGACAACTTTAAAACAATGCCCCCTGTTGTAGTTATCTAAAACTGCACCCACAGCTATATCACAGACTTTACTCTTTTACTTTCATCTAATTAAATTAAGTATCAAATGTTTAAAACGGGTGTTTGCAAGACTGCAACTTTTCTATCCCCTACTTTCAATCCAAAGCACATATTCCAATTTCTTTATCCTGTATGTCATCCAACGAGAAGATATAAACGAAAAAGTCTGAAAAAACTGAAATTATCTACAGTTTCAATCTTTTCCTTTAATCCCTACAAACCCACACCTAAAGACGGTTCACCCCCACAAAACTTCCTTTCCCAATAAATCACACATTACAAGTGGTGAAACTCTATATCCCCTGGGGAAGCCTCCTGGGTCCCTAATTTCCCCACATCACCAGTCCTGTCTGACTCCAATTTGACCCTCGGGGACATGTAGCCAGGAGGAGGGACCCCAGGACGCATCTCCAGTTACCCCTAGAGAGCCTTGGGACATGCTTGTGGGCCGTTTTGTGAGGAAATATCAGGACAAGCTGTCAGAGTTGTTTCTGTAGCTGGGAGTCCTGCTGATGTTTTCATTAGGGATGGCTGCATTTCTATCAGGGGCACACGCTCCGAAAACAAACTGGTCTGCCAGTGGAACTGAAGTTATTTGAAACATTAATCTCTACTAGCACAATGATTAGACCAGTGTTCTTCTAGCCAGCTTGAAACTTTTTTTCGTCATTTTAATTTTGTTTGACATAAAATCATGTCCAGCGACAACCTAGGGGAAAATTTTGAAATCTTGACCCTCTTGAACGCTATTTCCTGCATTTTGAGGTGCAAACTTTGCTGGTAGACAAGGCCTAGTTTATCTCTTTCCATATCTTTACACGCCGATTTTTGCAAAATTTTTGTCTGTCATGAGCGTCAAAATTCTGTCAAATGACGGAAAGACTGACGCTGGCTAGAACCGTGCATTTAGACCATCTGCACAAGCCCATTATGACGGTTGAAGAGGAGACAGATAAGGAGCAGTCCTACCCGATTGTAGACTCTACTCTACTCTACTCAGACTCTGTGGGTTGATGGTACCCAGGCTAGAGTATATGTGTGTGGTCATGGCATATTGGACATGACAATGGACTCCTTCAAAAACTCTGCTATGTGGTTGACACCAAGGAATGCCGCAAATTCAAGCTAGTATCTTTTAAAACAGCTCATTAAAATTTGAGCAGTTTCAGCTGCGGAAAAAATGAACAATGCTGTTCTTGTCCCTCGCAAGCTATAGACAAAAATGATCTTTTAATTCAGTAAAATGACAGCAGAATACTTGGGGTTTCAGAAGCCTCTAAAAAGTCTAATTGTAGGACAGCCACAATTTGAGCAAAGCAAAGAGACCACTTCTATTTTTCTGGGCACTGAACTAAGTTTGGGTTACTGCATCAGCGTCTCAGAAACAAGAAAGCTTATAAGACAAGCTTGACTCACTGAGAGTGGAGACTAACTATTCCAATATATAATAGAGATAGCCTGGAATCCTGTCTTGTGCTCTAGACAGTCTAGTCCTGTGGAAGTGGACTAGAGCACAACAACAAGACAGGATTCCAGGATAAATAGAAGCAATTTTGAAGAATTTGTACCTACTATACTTGTCCATTAGAGCATGGTCAAGAAAATATATTCATTCTAAGCTAACAGACTTGGTTGTATATCAGATAAAACAATAAAACAAACATTAAGAGAGAATATTGTATCTCTCAGAAATATGACAACACATACCTGGCACAGAAATCCCTTTCTAAGTCTCCTTAATCCATAATTTGTTTCTGTATGCAGCAAAACAGTATTGTGGGTCAAAAGATGGACACACACATGGGTTTGACATCAATGTTGGAGATTACTTTACTGATCAGAGGCACACTCCACAAACAACCCAGACCATAAATATATTACATGCCTGAAATAGTGGCTAAATATAAATTACCATCGCTGGCATATCTAACCCCTGTAATCACCCATAAAAATTCAAACATCGTTAGCTACGAATCTCTTATATCAAAATGTTTTAACATGATAAGGTCAAAAGAGGCTAATGGTCAGAATGGAAGAGTCTGAAGCTGAAGATAGGGTCAGCTATCTGCACAGGTTGTTCCTGTATGTGACCTAATCTGACCAGGCCAGTTGATATTGTCATCTGGGGTTACAGCAGGGGCCACAAGTCTAAACAAACAGTCGTTTATCACTGTCCACCTTTAACCATCCAAGTGCTGCTGATGGCATCCTTCAGTCCCAACTTTTCAGAGGGTTAATAATATTATTTTAAGAAGAGACATCTATGCCCATTGGCTGAATGACGTTTTAATATCAGTTAAACTTGCTTGAACTTCTGACTTCATTCATGTTCAATTTTTAACCTAATCTCTCTGCAGCCTAACCCTAACCCAATACAAATTTGATTCCAAAAGGCTACCTTTGCATGGAGAAGGTTAATAACAAAAACTTTACAACTTGTTACAGCTTCTTTGGACATTAAATAAATGACTAACAAATGATGTAATAATGATACATCAACTTCTTACTTACATCTAAGAGATTATCTTTTATCTTATCTCAGGAGATGGGATAATCCTCTTTACATTCCTCAGACCCAGGATATGAGACAAGGTTAATCTTTAGTAGGCTTGTTGAATGACAGGAAACATTGAGAAACTGTCAACGTTGAGATACACCAGACTAGAAGTTGTGATGAAAATGTACAAGAAAAGATTAACACCATATAAGAGATCTGAAAACTTTTGTAGTGGTTTTATTTCACTGTAAGTGTAAGAGGGAAAGGGAGGTTTTCATGGTATTGTGAATTTACGGTTGTTGAAACAATTCTGTAGTAAAATAGTATATTTGTGGTGTCATGAATTCACAATGGAGATTCACTGCAAAAACTGCGAAAATCTGCCTGGATGGTTTCATGATTTAGAGTGATTCTACTGAAGAAATAATGTAAATTGAAGGGGTTTTTTTGTTTGCTAGCAAAGAATGCTAGAAGACTTGGACAAAAACGAAAGGAGCCCAACAACTTGACAATCAGGTTGGTATACTTTTTGGGCAGCTAGGGGACCTGCTACTACACCTGGGTAATGACAGGAGATGGTGGGATCAACAACTGAAGCCTGGCAGGCCGGACTCACCTTCAACTAAAGATGACAAGAAGAACATGTACTACAAATAACCAGTGGGCATGTTTTCTGTTCTTGGTTTAAATCAATGTCCGGTTTGTTTGGATAATACGGCAGACTTGGGTGGTGTTTTATGTATCAATCATGTACAACTAACAAACTAGAATCACTTAATTTCTGTTTCATCCCCAAGGAGGGAAGTTTTGTGTGTGTGTGTGTGTGTGTGTGTGTGTGTGTGTGTGTGTGTGTGTGTGTCTGTGTGTGTGTGTGTGTGTGTGTGTGTGTGTGTCTGTGTGTGTGTGTGTCTCTATATGTGTGTGTGTCTCTGTGTGTGTATGTGTGTGTGACTGTGTGTGTGTGTATGTGTCTGTGTGTGTCTGTGTGCCTGTGTGTGTGTGTCTCTGTGTGTGTGTCTCTGTGTGTGTATGTCTCTGTGTGTGTGTGTGTCTGTGTGTGTGTGTGTGTGTGTCTCTGTGTGTGTCTCTGTGTGTGTGTCTGTGTGTGTGTGTGTGTGTCTCTGTGTGTGTGCCTGTGTGTGTGTGTCTGTGTGTGTGTGTGTATGCGTGCGTGCATGTGTGCGTGTGTGTGTGTGTTTGTGAGAGAGAGAGAGAGCATGTGTTTCTGACGTGAAGTGAAGGGGTGAAGTCTGCCATCTCTAACTGCTTTGTTATACCTGTGAGAACTAACAGCAACACCTACAGCTACATTTGAACCATTTTTCCCTGGATTATCACAGAGTGGAACTCACTATTAGAAGTAGAACTGAAATTATGGCACGACTATCTTTACTAGATAGCTTCAAAACAACACCTGGAGTTGCAGATTAAAAAAAGGTTAGGTGCGACAGGTTGTTATGTGCCTGTGAAGCTGGTGTTTTACGCCATTGGTAGTTTTACAAGGCTTTACTGGCTGAACATAACAATACAGAATGATACAGATCTTTGAAGAAAGCCCAAAATTCAGTCACTTTTTCCTTCACACTCATTCAAACTCACCCACTATCTGGAGACTGAGAGGTAATCTCCAAGCAGATCTTTTGGTGGCTGCAGGACAGTATTCAAATTGGCAAGATACAAAAAAAAGATACCAGTACAAAAAAGAAAGCCCTATAAAAATGCCTACAAACACATAAAAAAATAAGCCAAAGCCTAAACCTCTACTTGGAGAGTAACTTCGAGGTGCTCATATTGCAATGGAACACAGCCAAAGTTTCTATCAAAACAGCTCATGTCTTCATTACTCATACAGAACAATACTTGGTCCACTGGGTGTATCTAATTAATTAGTTTGTCTTTATGAATCACCCCCATTTCCCCCTACTGAGCAGGACCTTCCCACACACAAATCATCAGGGGACAACCATTTCTAGGAGGGGGTGAGTCAGAGAAACAACGGTACAAACTTTATTTCAAAAAGACAGAAGGAAAGAAAGATAGGAGAGAGAGAAAAAGGGAGAGAAAAAGAGAGAGACAGAAACAGAAAAGAAAAAGGAAGAACTAAAGATACATAAAAAACAAAGTTTGGTACCTAATTCATAGGGCTTGCTGGTCAACAATCTCATAGGGCCAATGTACATATACAAGAACATAGCAACCATATGAGGACAATGTTATCTGTTACCTTAATTCTAAGTACTGTACCATGGCTTAAATCTCCCATACTGAAAATGTTTTCATGTATATTCCATACATTTAGTCAAGCATTCCTCAAAGACAAGCAAAAAGTTTCTACAAGGTGACCTACAGAAGGCAGAAAGCCTAATATCATAGCCGCACACTTTACATCTGAACATCATCGAACATGGGCTAGCTCCAAGAAGTTTTCAACTTCTCCATAGAATGACTTACAGACTGAAACCCTTACCTTGGCTTGTGTTCCAAGGCGAGGAAACAGAGGAGCAGAGGTTGGGCGTGTCTGTCAGTGGAAAGTTGTGAGAAGTGTGTGGAGACACCGCAACTAAACCCTCTTCTAAACTACAGTGATCCTGTGGGGAGGGTGTGCATGGGGTATTTCTGAATGTGGCAACCTGAACAATGGTGTCAAGTCTTATTGATACATCTTCATCAAAATTTCAAAAACTTGATATACTAGGTCAACTACATATTGTAAGATGTAGTTGTCATCTTTTGAGTTGTAGTTGACCTAGTATATGAAGTTTTGAATTTTAAAAAAAAATCAATTCTTTAAGTTAGTTAGACTCAGTTTCTTCTCTACTATATTCTCAAAAATGATTTCAAGAAACTAATTAAAATCCAACCTACAGGTATTTTTACTGTATTAAAAAACTACAAAAAACTGCTGGTTTGACTTATGGACTATGTAGCTTTGTAGGAATGTTGACAAAATTCCAACCAAAGTAGACCCTTGTACCCCAAGAGAGCCTTTCCATAGTGTGACAGTACAAATTGTCCCATCACTCCAGTTTTAGGTCAGTTTCCTCAGCTGTTGTAAGGTTCATATGTGGGTTGTGGGAGGTCTATGACATCTTACTGGACCACAAGGTTTTCATAAACCTCCAGAGGGAAGAGCTATCAAGAACAATGGGACATTGATAGATAAATGAATGAATGAATGAAATAATGAATGAATGAAATAATTGATGAATGAGTAAGTGAGGGAGGGAGGGAGGGTTAGGGTTACTTAAGGTTAAGGTTAAGGAAGGAAGGAAGGAAAGAGTCATAATCATAATTATTCCTTTTCTTCTATACATTTGTATGATGCCATTCTCTACATCGACTTTTATTTTTTTTTAAATGAATTTGAAACATATTGTGTCAACTGTGCATGTTCTATTGCTACACTGTATACATGTGTACCTTTACAATTTATATGTTTATACAAATGGCAAAACTAAGCTCTATATCCTAAATTAATCCTTCACTACACATTTACTTGAAAAGAAGTCAGCGTTCCACACCTGTGGAAAGTAAACATTTACGAATGTTCAGGAAAGACTTCCGAATAACTCTCAAACAAGTTGTCTTTCAACACATCACATCTGGTCATAACAACTCCACTCCTACGGAAACTTGGACATCCTGCACGCTTTGAAGTTGGTCAGTGATTGGACAAGGCAGATAAAGGAGTTATTTCAGCAGTTGGGGTTTTCCTGTTTTGCTTTTCAGAGGTCCATGACTTTGCTCAGAAGGGCACTGAAGCAATTTTATCCTTCTCGATTCTCGAATGTGTGATAAAAGGTTTTTTTGTGTGTCATGTTACATCACTGCAAAGAACTGTGAAGAGTAAACTGTGAAATACTTCCTATATAAGTTCAAAATAAGTTGTTTTTTTTTAATGTGTGCCTTATGATTATTATTGTTACTACTTGTTAGCATGATTCAGTTCTGATAAGTTTGAAATTTTGATTTCAATTTTGTCGTTTCCGTTGTGATTTTCAGTATAAAAGCTGGGATTGAACTATTACAGCCAATTATCTGAAAAATGCACACCCATACCAACACTCCATCCCCCTTTGCAGTTCACACTGACAACTTGTGACAAGTACATGTACATGTGTAACCAGATTGTTATGTTTTAAAAAAAAGAACGTGAAGCTAGCCTGATTACCAAACCTATTTTACCTGCCAAGTCTCTTTCGTCCTCTCGGCAGCTGAAATAGGTTTGGTAACCAGGCCAGCAAGCAGCACAGTGACAAGTAATTTCCTTCTGTACTTTTCTTCTAATGCCCCCCTCCCCACCACTGCCCCCCTCCCCACCACTGCCCCCCTCCCCACCACTGCCCCCCTCCCCCACCTCACACCTGGCCCACACCTGTCACTACCACACTCCTGTTCCAAAACACTCCCTCACAACTTTTATCATCAAAACTCCATCTGTTTGTGGCTGGAATTCCTAATTGGAACCCTACCTTCCTGATGGACAGGCTAGGGCAGCGCTGGGAATTCGACAACTCACTCCACGTTTCCTCTAAGAGGAACTCTTTTATCTTCGTCATCTTAATTATGAGACTTTAATAAATTGTGGCGGCAACATAGAAGGAGTTGGTGACGGAAAAGGAAAAGCTTTCAGTTGCTGAAGTTCGGTAGTGTTTCTGACTGTTGGGAAATAGTACAGACACAACAAAAAGTACAGCAACTTTTGTAAGGTCAACTTACTACCAACTAACTACATATTTGTCTTTAACTCTCCCAGAAAGGACATGTCTGACATTAATGTAGAATAGAAATGATCGAAATGCAATGAAATGAAGTGAAACGAATTTAACAACATGAAACTAAAGAAAGGCCATGCAAGAAAGTTGACAACTATAAGAACTCGGTAAATGAGTAATGAACATGAAATCCTGGAGGTGGCTGAGTAAAAAAGTTTTTGACAACATAATTTAACCAAGCACACAGTACCACTCCACCCCCCACCCCCCTACAATTCTTTAATATGAATCAGCCCTTAGTAAGTTAGTTGCAGTGAAATATAAGCCATAGACAGGTGGGTGTTTAGTCAGGAAGACGGGAAATATTTTACATACTGATTTTTCGCCACCTTTTAATCTTAACTTGCCATTATCACTGACCATTGCAATAATCCTTCCCATGGAAATTAAGATATTTCAGAGAAATTCCAAAAGTTTTGGAATGATGAATTGGAATGAACAGGAAGTTATTGTTTTTGCAGTGCTTTAACTTCATCAAGCTATCATGATTCAATGTAGGATTGTACTAGTAGCACAATAGTGAATACTGAAAATATTCTACACATTGAAATCTTTGTCAAATTGACATTTACATGTACAGTCACTTTTAACACTTTTGTATCATTAATATTCTGAGCAATTCAAACCTCAATGCAAAAGGGTTGACAAGTTAAAATGAGTAGAAAGTTTACTTTGAACATCATCCTTATACAGGCCAATCCTATATTGAATACCTTTAAATACATTTTTTGTACATTTATCATGATTTATGTTAAAACATGCCTGAAAATCCCTAGCTATATATGGATACTTATTTGTAAACATTCGAAATGTCTGAAATTGTAAAACTATGAAACTGCATCACTGCTGAACACAAGCTTGGAAAGTAGCCTGCATCAGGCCTGCCTATGGGCTTATGGATAGCACAATCTCACTCAGTCACTGGCACAATCTGGCAAAAATAGGTTGTCTACCAATACTAGGCCAGGAGAGTGAGCCCATAGTAAGTGTAAAATTTCTCCTTGTTGAAACCCTATGATGGCCAAAATCACCTGGCACATTATTTATATTTATTTATTATCAGCATACTTGCTGCCTAGTGCACACTTTGTATTGTCATGTTACAATTTCTGAATAAATAAATATTTATTTATTTATTCCTCCCTATTTGGCTAAATTGTAATATTTTTCAGCGTGCATAGTAAGTCTGATGGAGACTACTTGTACTTGGCAAGGAAAGAGTGAAAGCTTCCTTTCAAAGTCTTACTGAGATTAAGATAAAGCACAATGGCTCTAATGAGCTTACTGAAAGCTAATCTGTCCCTGAATCTGGACCCTGGTACAGGAATGCACCTGCCATTTGGATTATGTCATCAGAGGTCGGTGGAGGTCATGCGTGGAATATAGATAACCCCAGGTTCACTGGTTTAGATGTTCCGCCTGTCAATCAGAAACCAGGGGGAGGAGACACCAACAACTTAATCACCATACAAGCTGGGACTGGGCCAGGGGTGAAGGAGGGGCACACTTTTCAACTTTTATTTATTACAAGTTCAAGTTTATAAGATTGGATAGTTTCAAAGAACTGATAAAGGGTGTATTGAATAAGGTAATCGAAGGTTATAAAATCCTGTGTCCCTGGCACACAGGATCCTGTGTCCCTGGCACACAGGATAACTTTGGGCCTAGTGTGCTATGGGTCTGGCATCCAGGCTAGTGGAATTTGAAGATGTCTACATATCTGCTTGGGGATTTTGTATCCTGAAATCCAGCCTTGTTAGCTGCAGGTCCACTTGATTCACTCCCTGCCAAAGTTGGAGCAAATTTTGGGGAGAGTACCTACAACCTACAGCCAACAGGGCCGGATTTCAGGCCAGTTTTGTAGTGTGTGGTCAGGGCAAATCTGGTGTGAATCATGTCTTCATCTCCTGACACAGCATGGAACATACAGGCACAACTGGGGCTGCTGGCAGCTCTGTCTCTGATGTCAGATCAGCTGTCTCACTTTCACTACCACAAAACAACTGTGGAGAAACTACCTACTGACATCTCAGGAAGGAAGGAGGGAGGGAGGGAGTAAAGACTGAATAATTGAAACAACTGTTACTACTGTCTCTGATGTCTGATCAGCTGTCTCACTTTCACTACCACAAACAACTGTGGAGAAACTACCTACTGACATCTCAGGAAGGGGGAGCGAGGGAGGGAGTGAAGACTGAATAAATGAAACAACTGTTACTACTGTCTCTGATGTCTGATCAGCTGTACTTCACTCCTACATGTACATAGCAACTGTGGAGAAACTACGGACAATCAGGAAGGAGGGAGGGAGCAAAGACTGGCTGAATAAATGAAACAACTTTTACTAGTCTACTGTCTCTGATGTCAGTTCAGCTGTTTTACTTTCACTCCTACAACTGTGGAGAAACTTAGCCTCTACCAGGCACCGCGGATCGCTGGAAAAAATAGTAGAAATTGGCCGAAATAAAGGAATAATGCCAGGGGAGTTAGCCGGCCAGAGACGCGAATTGGAGCTTCTCTGGCCGGCTAACTCCCCTGGCATTATTCCTTTATTTCGGCCAATTTCTACTATTTTTTCCAGCGATCCGCGGTGCCTGGTAGAGGCTAGAGAAACTACCGACATCTCAAGAAGGAGGGAGTG
Organism: Branchiostoma floridae x Branchiostoma japonicum; assembly: GCA_013266295.2. Taxonomy (NCBI): domain Eukaryota; kingdom Metazoa; phylum Chordata; class Leptocardii; order Amphioxiformes; family Branchiostomatidae; genus Branchiostoma; species Branchiostoma floridae x Branchiostoma japonicum. The sequence goes on along the minus strand of CM023825.1, from coordinate 7,230,244 downwards.
AATGATAAATGAATAAAACAACATGAAACCTACAGCTCCACCTGTTACAATTGTCTCTGATACCAAACTGTTTCCAGGGCCTACACAGGCCAGCTCCTGGGCCAACATGCCCCCAGGAAATTTTACCACAGTCAGTTACCAAATACCATGCCTTTATAAACCTCTACACTTAAATTTCAAGTGCATATCTGACAAATAAAAATATCTTACTTTTGAAACGTTGAAAGTTTGGCTCCTTTTGAAAAAGAGTCAAACATTATATAAAATTCTTAAGCCAAAGAGAATGGGAAAAACATCTGTGGTTGAAGGATGTGTCCTTGTATTATACAAGAACAGACCTGTATTTAGGTAAAAGACAACTGGTTACACCAACTAATACCTGTTAGTAAACTGTACCATCTTAGAAAACTGTAACGAAAATAAACAAATTTATTTGGTGGCAAACCGTTTTCTAATCTGAACGAGCTAGTTGAAAGCTTGTGAAAGGGAAAATTATTCTGATGACATTTCAGATCAAGAAGGTTTAAATATCATATCTAATCAAGATGTAACTTTGTAACAAAAGGGAGAGTGAAATCAAGGTTTTATAAAACCTCATCGCGATCGGTGAAAGTGAAAATCAACACAGACATCACACATCCTCCACATTTCCAGCCTTTCTTTCAAGGATCGAGTTGAAAGACGATATATAAAATTCATTCAGGAACAAACTTGACAAAATTCTAGCAGTTATCTTAGAAAAATACTGTAAAATTACATGATAGTAAAGATTGTTAAAACACTGGAGTCTATAGACGCTGGCAAACGGACCATGATTTCTTTCCAAGCAGTGACCCGCCCCCTACCAGGAAGGACATATAACATGGACGTCCTTCGTTTTAGTTACTTATTTTCGTTTTATCCCTCTTCCTCGATGATTAAAACAAAGAATTCCATGTTTTCTACAGATTCAAAGCAACAACAAACTTCTTAGATACAGATTAACAGCCTCAAGAAGCAGCGAAGACAGGTTGACAACCGCTGATCTCAACATTCCTCAAGCCCCGTGGGAAAATAAGAAAAACATCGTGGACCACGATTCCTCCATTTCTTCAAGATTTGAGATCTTGCAAGCCAGATCACTCCAAAAACTGATTCAACGTTTTGTGAGCAGCCTAGGAAGGTGTTGCTAAGTTGTTACAACGACAGGAACTGAATAAACATCTAGGAAAAGTTGAATCTGGACTTACCAAAGTTTTGTTCGTGAGGTCGCCAGTCTTGAACTGCGCGCCGCAAGTCGGAACATGTGTGAACTTTGCGGGGACAGACCGTTAGTGTTGCAGGGAGGGCGCACGTGATCAAAGACCACGGATGGGGGAAATTATCAAGCAGATGTGCAGTGGCTGTCTTCTGCGTTTTGCTCATATTTTAGAGGACTTTTGCGAGGTGCATTCAACAAGAAGTTGGCAACAAAAATATACTGAAACGATAATAAAGTTGTAGTCAAACTGAAAAACCACAATTTATGTGATGTTTTAAAACAGGCTGCATTATTATTGTTGTTACTATGTTATGAATGGCATAATCTAATACAATTCAAATCAAGCAGATTCAAAACAAGTTACACAGAAAATACACCTTAAATAAGTAAAGATTCAAATATTCAAATATATCTACGTTAATTCTCCCATTTGATAATATATCAATTGTGTATTGTTCTTTTGTTGAAGCAAGGTGGAATAAAACCTACTTGCTGAAAGTCATCTTTTGCTTCTTTTTTTTTTTTACTTGGAAAGTGAAAATCACTTTTATTTGTTCTATTTTGTTTTATTTGTTAGTTGATTCTGGTTCAGACATTGCGCACTAGATGTCATCCGTACGCGAAGTTTACCGACGCACCCATGTCCGGACTGCACTGTCTACCAGTAGTACCACTCAGGAATCAACAAGGTTCTGGGAAAAACAAACAACAGTCTGGGCTAATTAAATCAAAGGATATAAAGTTGACTGGCTGTTTGTTACTTGGATATCTGCAGTGGTCTTCTTGAACTTTTCGTTCTTCTGGGAAACGAATTTTTTGTGAAGAAGCATTCCAGTACTGACACATACTACCAGTGCTAATTTTGTTTGAGGCTTCCAGTGCACCAACATGTACAATAGCCGTGCTCCGACTAGTGACGAGTGAAGGTACTCCAACTAAACGACTGGCCTCCATCCACCGTCACAAACAGGCCCCATCTCACCCTTACATTAATCATGGAGGTCCTTATTGAACCCCCTTGCCTTAATCTCCAAGACATTTGCCTCCGAAGCAAATGGTAACTGTCTGGCCAATTGGATACTGTCTTTGCAGCCACCAAAAAATTTGCTTGGAGACTAACATTACATGATCAGATTAAATTCTGACGATTTGGTTGGTCAGATTAATAGGAGGCCCTACATTTAATCTGATCATCAGAGATGACCAATAGGAAAAGTGCATTTTTTTCATACCAAGGACGACCAATAGAAAGATGCAATGTGATTCTTCTGACCAATGGCCATGCCAGGATTCTCAAAATTGACCAATTGCGGAATAGAATTGACTTCAACAGGTGGTTGAAGTTATAAAGCCGACATGCAGATACGATTGCGTTATCAGTCGACATTCAACTGCTACCGAAGAGAGGACAATCGCTCTTCTGTCGACACGCGGCTGTCTGCAAGCCGAAATGTCTGCAAATGGTGGTGCTGTAACGTGTAAAACGTCCAGGGCATATGCATCATCAAGCATCAAGAGAAGAATTCCGGGGCTCAAAATTCAAATGTTTCGATGAGGAGACCCGCGCTATAAAGGTGAGACTGGCTGCTAGGTCCTTGCTGACAGTCGAACTGTCGAAGTGTCGTTTGGTTTCGCGGCGTTTTAGCGTTAATTGTCAAGCTTTACGGAAAATTTCCGGGAATTAAATATATACAAAGTACATTCTATATAAATGTCCTTGGGTTTAACAAGGATTTGATGGTCCTTGGGTTCATGGAATATAACGTTACATTTACGTTGCGCATTGTACTCGTAAACTCGCTTGCGCGTGCAGTCAAATGTGTACTACTATTAATCTAATACTTTGTTATTGTATCTCTCTTTGCAGTTCTTCTCGAGAAAACGCGTGGGAAGACGACATTCCACAATATCCAAGCAGTGGCTTGTGGCAAGAGGCGTAAAAAAAGCCAAAAAATAAGCCGAAGCCTAACCTCTGCTTGGACGGCCTGTTCCAGAAATACGACAAGGTAAGGCTTAGCAGTAGCTGTTTTTTCTCCACTTTAACCTCCTCGCTAGTAGGGTTTCCAGTCGCTGCGCGTGTACGTGCGGCACCGCGGGGTTTTCTTACGCACATCGATTTTTGATTTATCGCCGTTTAAAATTGAAAAAGACCTGGACCTTCAAACTTACCAGGTTTGTTGTCTGTACTATGGTGGCCCTAGCAATGTAAAAAATTTAAGTTTGGGATCAAGGATTGCCGAGATATCGCTCTCGGAAAAGTGCTCCGCGAGCCGCGAAGTCACTTCCGCGTTGACCCGATTCGCGGCGGCTCTCGGGTATCGTGTTACGTCAGCCTCATTTGCATCGCAGGGTCTCATTTTGAAGCAGTCAACATGTCGGGACAGGATAGAGAAGAAAACAAGCTTCATTTTGGTATGTGTACATTTTTTATATCGCAATCCTAAGGTGGTCTACCATCAGTTTGAAAATTTTGAAGCCGTTTTTTACCCTGAATATCTTAACTTTTCTATGATGTACAACCATGTGTATAACAAGCGTTTTCTAAGCTTTAAAATGATGTATAACATGTGGGGGTTAGTTGTGAGATAGCGATGTGAGAGTTAGGAATGTGCGACGTGATACAAGCTTTGCGCCGAATCCGGGCCGTCTGTCATGGCCGCCTGATCCTTGCACTTGTGCACTGTACGTAATCGATTGCTTGAACTTCAAAACTTTGCATTTCTCTCATAGATTATGGCGTTTTGATACTTGTATTTATTACCAGACAAGTGTGGAAAATGTTGCACGTGTATGTTACAGGTTTGCGAACACGAACACAAACCTGCTTTGGTTTTGCTGTCATCGATCAGCTTCATGAAAGAAACATAACTAATGAAAGTGAACAATGTTCTCTCTTGCATGGGCACAAAGTCATTAACATGTGAATGTCATGTTTGTTGCAAAATGTTTAGGGACAATGATTTTTTTGCTAATACTCTTATTTCTTTTTTATTTTCAGATAAAATCATTTGGCCAGGGAAGAGATGCCTTCATCTTGGAATAAAGAAAGAAATGGTGAAAAAAGGGGAATTATCAGCCCTGGAAACAAGCTTCACCCAAAGCCAATCACAGGAATGACTTTCCTGATTTTGTTGGGGAAACAATTGACCATCTGTTTGAAAATGAAGATGGGAATGGTACATAGAGTGGTTGTTGGGGTCAGAAAGACAGAGAAGGGAAAATATGAATATGAAGGCTATTGTCTATGAAGTGTCCTATGAAGGGGAAGAGGGCAGTACAAAATCCCCATTGGGAGGACTGGGTAAGGATGGATAAAAATATTGTAAGGTATGCAATAAAATTATTGCCATGGCAACAATTGAATGTTATAATTATAATAGTAATTTTTGATGGCAAATAATTTGATAATGATGTTTCAGAAAGAAAACATACAATGATACATTTCTCAGAAGAAGTACATGTACAAGTAATGATTCTTAGGTGAGAATGTTATACCAGTATGTATAGCGGGTGACCTTTGACCCCTGAGAAATGTTATAAATTATAGTTATGTTATTAATTTCAATAGCAAATACTTCGATAATGATGTCTCAGAAGAAAGACATACATTTCTCAGAAGGAGTACTTGTACAAGTAATGATTCTTTAGTGAGAATATGTTGTACACTATACAGGTACCTAGGTATGTATGATGGGTGACCTTTGACCTATTGAGAAATGTAATAAATTAGCATTTTTAATTGCAGATAATTTGATATTGATGTCTCAGAAATGCCTGCAACTACTTGTATGAAGAGAATGTACTACATATTTGTCATTTCTGAAAAATCATAGCTGTAGGATGAATAGTTCAGTGATAATCAATCTTCAAAAAGGGCTCATTTGACTGTAATTAGTCACTTTTCCAGCTGTGCCATGCTGTTAAAACTTAATTTTCAGCAGGTAGACCTCACCTGTAGTGAAAGAAAGAAGTAATTGAGCACATTTTCTTTACTTTACTGCAATAAAATGCTACTTGGACTGTACAGAAAAGCACTTTTGAGTGTCTCAGTCTTTTTAATTTTTTAATTATCACTAATTAAAAATGCAATTTTCACACCTGGTGGCACACCTGTTCACACCTGTTCGCAACTTTGAGAGTCCATATCTCGGGAACGATAGGTCCGATTTTCGTTCTGTAACTTTCTTTTTTCATGTTTCAACATCCTCTATCTGAAAATATTAATGTTTCAATCCCTTTGCATGCATAAAAACTTCGACTGGAAACCCTATCGCTAGAATTCACTATGGATTTATGGAAAAGGATCTGCATTAAATTGCGTTTGAATACCAACACAAGCAAGATGTGTAAGTCACTGTACCCGGCACCGTTGCCATTGGACAGCCATTGAGCCTTTGTGTTTTGTTGCAGAACTGATGAGGTCAGGGACTGATCATCAGAACCTGGTTGAGAGGAATCAAAAGGACTGTTGACTGTGAGTAAATCTTGTGCAACTCATGTCATTCTGTATCGCATGTGGTATTGTAATATTGTATAGTTTTGTTACTCTTCCTTTGTATACCCAGCATTGCCTGAAAAACAGGTTGTTATTGCTGGTGAAATAAACTGAAACTGAAGCTTATGACTTCTCCGCTGACAATTGGAACAATCGACGTAGGCCCGTTTCACCAGTTTGGACTACAATTAAGAATTTTGAAGGACAGACTGTTCAGACTAGGATGAATCACATCAGCCCACAGTAATTGTTTAACCGACGTGCGTGCGACTGTCCATTCCTGTTTTAAAATTTGTTTGGCACCTTCACTAATGTTCCACTTTTGGCAAGACATGAGGAATCCTTGACCAGCTTTTTCAACTGAGCCTGGCTGTCTTGATGTAATGTATGTCTGTAATTTCACTTTCTTGTAGTTACAAGTAGCAGGGAAGGAGACATCTCTGAGCAGCTTCCAGGCAAAAAAAAAGGCACCTGGGTTTGTTTTGCTGCCATCCTGAGTGATATTGTTGGTTTGGGCCGGGTTAGGGGACTTTGAGGGTGGTGGTTACTTTTGCATGCAGGGCTTTAGTCCGTTTCTGTGGCATACGGGTCCAATGTATGGTTGATTTGGTTTCTGTGACTATGCCGGGGGCTGGGATTGTGTTTAGAGTTGATGCAATGTTCAGTCCTCTAGAAAATGGAGACTTCCCTGGTTCTGTTAGCCCTTGATTATTTAGGTATCTTGTACTGCCTGATTTTCTTTCTGCATTATGTGATGTCAGTGAGCCGGGAACCCTGACATTACATGAGATGCCTTGTGTGGATGGATGAGGGCCTGCATGGGGGGGTAGTGATTACGAATTACGCAAAATTTTCACCGCCGATTACGAATTACGTTAAATTCTCAGAGCTGATTACGCCTTTACGCTTTTTGGCAAATGTACTATTACGAATTACGTTGATTTTTGGGACGTCTGCCTACGAATTACGGCGACTAAAAAGCCCTGATTACGCCTTACGAAAAAGGGCATGCAGGCCCCCATGGATGGATGGATGGATGGATGAATCATGAATGGATGAATAATTAATAAATGAATAAATGAATGGATGGTGGGATGGATGAATGAATGGTTATGGTGCATGTATCCGTAGTCTTGAGATCTCCCGAACCAAGACTACGGCACAGGGCCAGAGGGGAAGATGGGGAGATGAAGAGCATAAGTGGTCATGAGGCTAGCAGAACTGGGAAGTCACTGTTTTCTGGGGGACTGAACTTTGTAGTTGCCTCTGGATGCAATTTTTGTCGTCGACATGGGCACAGGAGCTGATCAGCCAAGCATTGGACCTGGATGCCACGGGAACGGGTTGAAGCACTGTGTGCAGAAGTAAGTATCGCTCTCAAAGTTTCCTAATCCTAGTCCCCAACCAGCGCCTTCACAAGGGCTGTCATCGAAACATGCTCAACGCCTTGCAGGGGAATGCAGTCATCTTTCTGTGGCCTTGCTGGTGTGGACCTGCTGGACAGAGCTGCATGGAAGAGTAGTGTCTAGTTTTAAGATTAGTGGTAGTTGTGTAGTTTAAGATGATGGTTCTTACATCATGTGCCCTAGGAAAGATTTTGAAATAAGGAAAGCCCTAGCATGGGAAGCAAGCAATGAATTGGATAAAATCTGGAAATCTAATATCTGTAATAAGTTGAAGATCCAAGTTTTCCTTACCCTTGTGGAACCTATATTACTGTATGGTTCAGAAACATGGACGCTCACTCGTTATCTTCAAAACAGACTGGATGGGACTTATACAAAGCTCCTGTGCAGGGCTCAGAACATATCCTGGACACAACATGCCACTATCATCACTATTTATGGTGGTCTTCCACGGCTGTCTGAAAAGCTGACCCACCGTCGAGTTAAGTTTGCTGGACATTGTTGTCGCTGAGCCAAACAAGAAGCTGTATCATCCGTCCTCCTGTGGAAACCTGACCTTTACTGACTCTTTAGTCAGAGACACTGGTATTGATTTTGATTATTTAGAAAATGCAATGTTAGATAGACTTATGGATGGAAATTTGCTCTGGTCTGGTTCCGGCTGTACAGGCCGGCAATAGATAGATATAGTTTAAGATAGGTTGTAGTTGTCTAGTGTAAGATAGGTTGCCGTTGACTAGATTTTTATAGATTTTTTTTAGAATTAAGGTTATATAGGTTGCCGTTAACTAGATTTTATAAATTTTTTTTAGGGTTTAAGGTTATATAGGTTGCCGTTAACTAGACTTTATAAATTTTTTTAGGGTTAAGGTTATATAGGTTGCCGTTGACTAGATTTTTATAGATTTTTTTAGGGTTAAGGTTTTATAGGTTGCCGTTAACTAGATTTTTATAAATTTTTTTAGGGTTAAGGTTATATAGGTTGCCGTTGACTAGATTTTAAAAAATCTTTTTACTATGAAGTCTTTTGTTCTCACTTAGCCTATATCTAATTTGTGTATTTCGCTTCTATTCTAGTACAAGTAGTGGCCACCTTGTCCTAGAGTAGATCCAAAATATATGAATACATGGGCTTTGAGAGCAAAGGTCTTTCCTAATTAGGGTAGTTAAGGTAAATTTTTTTTTAAATTTTTTTTCAACAAACAAAAACAAAAACATACAAAACAAAGGTGTACATACAATAAACAGACAAATACACGTAGTAGCAATCAGTTGATATTACAAAACTAAGTTAAAAGGTTCCCATTTTTTGTTGTGCTTACATATTTTGTTCTTAAGTGTCGCAATGTTTTTCTCTACTCTATGTACATACTTAACAAAGGCAATAAACTTATGGATAGATAGATTAGGTGACTCCCGGTTTTTATAGATATACATTTTACCTAATAAAATAATAACATCAGAAATGACTGGTGTTTCGCTTGATAGGTCCCCCAGCAATACATTCAATGGGTTGTTAATATTTAAATAGTGTCCTGTTGTTGAATTAAACCAGACTTGAACCTTTTTCCCTGAATGAAAATACAACGTGGCAGTTCCAAAATGAATGCTTACTTGTCTCTTCGTCTTCCCCACACAGAGAACATTTCGAATTGCTTTTGATATTCCAAACATACAGCATTCTGTTGGTGGCAAGAAACTTATGTACGAGTTTAAATTGGAACATCCTGCTTGAGGAGTCTATTGTTATTTTGTATGGTAACTGAAATATTAGTTAAAGTAACTTAGTTTAAGTGCTAGGGTATTGTTGTAAGTTAAAACCGTAGTCTGAACATGTATTTTGTAAACAGTTGATTTTCAATAAAGAGTTCAAAACCAGTCGTGTTTTTTTTTTATTAACTTCAGCAGGTGGGTAGGCTTTGATGAGAAATTGAAATTTGATTTTGTCTACCTAGTGGCTTGTTATGGTACTGCAGTAGAATTTCTGGTTTTGATGTCTAGTTGCAATCTAGTCAAGCTTGGGTCATGAATGTTGGATGGTAGATTAATCTCCAAGCAGATCATACGGTGGCAAGGCAGTATCCATTGGCCAGGAGTGTCCATCAGCCAACGGACACTCCTCTGGCCAATGGATACTGCCTTGCCACCGTATGATCTGCTTGGAGATTAGGTAGATAGCTCTTCAAGGCCTATGCTCAGTGGTATAATGTCCTTGGTAGAACTTGGGCCGGTAAAACAACCGTACGCTGTCCTGAGAGATGATTACCACTTGGGGTACCCTAAAACGGCCCCCTTCCGGAATTCCGCAGAAACCTCAAGATGGCCAGCTGATTCAGACATATCTAGCAGTATTAATTTATCTTGCCGAGGTACCTTTAGCACGGTCAATCATGTAACGGTCAGATGGAGCCTGTTAGCGACGGTGGATGGAGGCCAGTAGTTTAGTTGGAGTACCTTCACTCGTCACTAGTCGGCGCTCCAGGAGCACGGCTATTAGCAGTTAGCAGGCTTGTTTCCCATTTTAGTAGACGACGTGGGTCTGAATCAATCTTAAATGTATTAAAGAAATATACGTGCTACGTTTGGTTCGAGAAAATATAGTCATGTCATGGTCAGATCAAGGAGATTTTTAAACCTCTTTGGTCAGATGCAGCCTGATTGTGTACAGCGGATGGAAGCCAGTGGCTACAGTACTTTCAACTTTCGTTGGGTGGCGCTTTAGGAGCACCGTGTCACGGTCAGGTGCAGCGCGCGTCTGCGATGGTGGATGGAGGTCAGTATTTTCAGGAGCACCATGTCACGTCCGTACGGTCAGGTGCAGCTCGTTTCATTTGGACGCACTGGAAATGACTTGAAGGTACAGATAGAGTGAAGGTAAAAGAAAGGTAGCCGTGTATACCTGGTAGGCACAAAGAAACGCAGCGATTAAAACACAAGAGAGAAGTGTGGTTGTGAAAGTGTCTGTACTTTCGACGTTTTATAAACGTGTATTAGATAGAAAAACTTACGTGGCAACTCGTGACACGCTCCGTTAGCAGGCTTACGTTCCCACGATAACTGCACGAACTCAAAGTGAAAAAGCAATCAACACTTCTTCGCGCGTTTGTCTTTTTACATAAGTTTGCGTGTCCATAAATTCCTTTCCTTCTAGCCTGTCAATTTTTCTAACACTAATTCTAGGATCTTTCGACAGGGAAGGATGCTTACTACATTTTCAGCGGTACGCTGAAAATTTGCGTAATATAACGTTACCAGAAAACTAGCACGCAGCCCTGAAATATTCAGGTAATAGAGTTTAGTAAAGTTTCCAGTGAGCGTATTCTCTCGTTTTGTTTTACAATTAAACATTCGATTTCCACATATTAATTGCTGACTTCCTTGTCTTCTTCACCAAGCTGCTTTTCTCACGCCGATATAACGACAGACTTGGTTGGTTTACGGAGATAGCCGTGATAAACAAACTTGAAACGTTTGCCCAGGCCAGGGAAGTTTGTGTACATGTTTCGCGCCACTTTTTTCACCTTTGACCCTAATTTGCATATAGAGGCGTGCTTGGCAACCAATCACTGTGTTCAGTCCTGTCCATGAAAATCGTACACATCTTCCAAGTAGTTCAACATATAAGACATATAAAAACCGGACTACACGATAAGTTTTTAACAGAGTAAAAATTATGTTTGTTTGTGCTTTTCTTTGTTTAGGAGATCGACTTTTGTGACAAGTTTCCGTTCTCATCCCAAATTTTGGGCAAGCAGGTGCTCGTAATTTGTCCACAAGTTGATAATGACTCGATTTGAAGACAAGCTACGCGAATAAATTGCTATGACTATCTTCCATCAATTGAATTGATGCCATTTTCGTTGTTTTATACTGAGATTTGTCCCAAACGCGTTCTTTTTTCCTCTTGGGTGCGTTGCGTGTGGCGGCGGTGGGCGTACCTAGCAACGACCCTAGCAACGTGTTGGTGTAACAAAAGGCGTGTGTTCATTGATCGAGATTGCAACATGGCTACTGAAGGTGAGCACCCTTACCGCTTGTACAGCTGATTTTTCAAGGACTTTTACAAAATCTTTAACGCTTGTTGGGCCTTTAGACAAACTCCTTAGGATGTAGCAATCTGTCAAGCATTTCTAACCGCAATTTGGTAAAAATCTGATCATATATGAGAGAAATTTCGACTCAAAAGTCTACTTCTGTGTATCGGAATGCACTGACCGGAAATATCTATGCTTTTCTTTATTTGTTTATCGTTAATATCTTTTTTTTTCCAGTGCAAGTTTCGCGGATAGACGTCCTCTCAAGACCTAAACCGATTCCACCTGGGCATATAGAAGACAGGTAAGGTTTTCCTTGCAACAACTTTCGTGTTTTGCCACAATAACACTTTGTAACATTATGACAACACTAAGCGACCATTGTTGCGTTTACAGGCACCCAAGCACAACAGTTGGGCTCAAAATTAATCCTTCTTCCTCAAAAACATGGTTGTTGGAGATTCTAGCAGAGATAGTACGAGCAATAGATAAGGATAGGTACCAGTTTTTGTTGAAAACACACATTTGCATTGTTGTTAGCGGCGTTAACTGCTAAGAAACAATACAATGCAGTAATTAAGATGCCATTCATTCTCGTTGCCTGTCACTATAGATTCCTTTTCATACCGTTTAGAGATAGGGTTGACTTAAACAGGGTGATTATATAGCAGTCTTATCGCAAGTAATAAAGGCTACGGCATTTTGAACTCGGGAAAAGGCATTAAAAATTAATACCAACATTTCAACCTTGTGTTGTAAAAGATCAAGGGTTTAGGGTTCGAGTCCCATGGGATTTTGCTCACTTTGAAGTTCGCTGTGCAGAGAGATTTTGAGAAAACTTTGAGAATTTTGATGCCTTCTTCCTTTGCTTCTTAAGTGGCTGTCCTAAAATTCAGACGACAGCGTACCATCAATGTTCTAGGCAATCACTAGGCAACCAACGACTCTACTTGTCGTTAACGGCCTTTGAGGGTTTGTATAGCGAGACAAAATTGCAGGGAATGTTTTCCTATGAGACATAAAAACACCATCCCGATAAGACAGCTTTGTATAACAGACACTGTCGGGCCCTTCTAAAAAAAATTCACAAAGCAAAAACAGTGATGTTGAACTATGGATTGAACCCCGCTAAGAAATCTCAAGAGGTCTTTTTTAAAACTTCTTCGAGGAGGCCAAAGTTTGTTTGCTAAGTCTGGTCCCCCACAGTGACATAACGTTCCCCTAAACTCATCAAGTACTTTGAAAGCTTTAGTCAGCGTGACCCGAGTTCCTTGGAGTGTTTGAAGGGCAAAGAAAAGATCTACATCAAACTTGAGTCGACATCTGTCAATGATATTAAGTGATATGAATTTTTTCAGAAAGAATGAAGTTATTAGATAGGTTGAAATTTCTTTAGTTATATATTCACTTGTGGAGTTTGCCATCTAGTCATATTTCCTTGCTGAAGTAGACAAATGATACATGATAGCTAATTTGCTACCAATCTCTGAAGCATTTTATGGTATCCAAATGGAGGCTATATTAATCTGTTTGTTGATTGGATGATTGGTTGATTGGATCACCATGGTGATCTTTGCACATGTGGCAATCAGTTACATAAATAATCACACCCAGTCTGCATTCTGCTACCAAATATGGTCATAGACTGATATAGCTGCAACCACCTGTTTGATTCAATCATATAGTTCTCTATAAAAAAAATAAAAAAAAATTAGCCTCCCAGAAACAGGTGAATAGCTTTGAAAGAACACGTTTCGATGCAATTTCTTTCCCAAATAGTGTTCTGTCCAAGTCAGTTTTTCAGTTTCTGGGATTTGGAAAAACATAGCCCAAAGAGTTACAACAATACTCCAGTATTTTTGGAAGTTAAGGTATTATTTCACAAGGTATTTTGTCAAGTAGCTATTGAGGTATGTACTTAGTCATTGCTAATTTGTAGTCTCATTCATTCATTTATTCATTTTACCTGAGTGTGAATAGCTACAAAACACAATGATTTTTCAGTACAGAATAAAGGAAAGTCTACAAGTTACCAAATGCTGGGTCAAAGGACTTAAGAGATTTAGTCTAGTAGCACAGTTAGCTGAGAGAAAAGGCTTTCCACATTCTTGTCACGGCTGTCTTACGCTGTTTGTCAGAAGGGAAGTACCATAAAAACGTCACGTTGAAAGCAAAACGGCCGAATAAACACAGCTGACGTGGGAACAAACACACAGAACAATGCCTACTCCGGAGGCGATGTGCTTTCGCCTGACAGTTATTTGGCGATACAGATTCCAACGCATTCCGCCGACAGAGTTGGCAAGACCGTATTGTGTAGTCGCACCAATACACGCCCTGTTTTAAGTCATCAACGACTTTGACAAAAACATGTTTCAACAGAATCTGTCCACACCTGTGGTTAGTTTGATTACTTGTTTAAATAGGGAGGGGGGTTAGAGAATTGCAATCAATGAAAATTGAATAGGATGACGCCAATAGCTGTCTTGTATGTCATTTGGTATTTGGCAAAACAGGGCAGCTGGTGAGTTGTAAGGTTTCAGCTGTCTTATGAAAAATGTTTTGCCAAAGGGGGGTGTTGACAGGGTTTGTTCTAGAATGTTTTCTTTTCGCTGTTGTTATGGAGATGCTTGTAAACAATTCTAGGACAGACCTTAAAGATGAGGCTTCACTTGTAAAACTTGCAATTGTTCATAAAACAAAATTGGATACATATATGGTATATTTATCATAGTTTGATATAAATATTATGAGATTATGTTAGTAAAATGTTCTATGGTCTCCACCCTAAGCCATAGAATGAAGAAAATAAAGGAAAGGGATGTAGGCCTTTTCCCTCTATGGCTGTGCCTCACAATCTTCTTTTTTTGTGTGTGTGTGTTTTCATTTACATAGATCATAAATCCGAGAATGAGGCTAGTAGTACTTAGATTGTAGTTGATCGCACTTGATTAAAAAAAAAATGCTCAGTTTTTTTCTACATATAAGGTCTTGGGTCATTTCTTTCATAACTTCATTCTTTCCTTCTCTCTATCCTGCAGGCGATCAGTGTACTGGATCGACCGTCCCCCACCTACAGTTGGGCCCGATGGAATCACCAAATGTCGTAAGTATTATGGACTATCGGTATCACAAAATACATAAGACATAAGATTTTGTAGTACAGTATTATGGACTTGGTTCTTCAGGATGTTTTTTTTTTTCAAGGTATCTTCTCCCTTACATATTAAAGCTTATTAGGTATTTCAACATAGGATGAAAAATCATATGTTTTGCCTCCAACACCCCACTTTGTATCCATAAAAATCTTACAAAAACACAAATTTGTCTCAATACTACGACTGTTTCCAATATTTGAAATTTCTCTTACAAAGACAGTTGCAGTAAAACTTCTAAAGTTCTATTGCAAATCACAGTTAAACAGCACTCCTTCCAAACCTTTCTAATTGAACTCTCTCCCTGCTAAGGTAGACTTTTGTCACCATGGTTACATTTTAACACAGCAGGCAGAGGGTGAAACACTAGGTCATTTGTCCTAACTCTCGGCAGGTGAGAGTTCTCTCCACAGCTGAATGAAAAGCTCCCAGTGTTTTGGAAACATCCCAGTCCTCAGTTTTGCTGTTTCCCTCACAGTTCAACTTACGTTTGTCCAGCCAACCACACAACCCAAAACAGCCGGACAGAAATTTTGAACTGAAACAGTTCATTAGTTTCTCCAACTGCAGTTAGAGCACGAACAAATTTGTTCCTTTTTAGATAGAGCAGTTTTAAAACTTCAGTTCACAAATCTTTGTGTTTTTCACATCATTTTGTAGTCAGAGAAAGACAGAAGAACCCAATCAATTTTTGGCTGAAGAAATATTAAGAGATTTGTGTGTGTGTGTTTTGGAACATTAATCTTAAACTTTACAATTATGGATTCTACCAACACAGATGAGCTTTCATTCAAATATTAATGAAAGATTTAAAGATTTTTGTTGAAGATTCTTATGACGTTAAGAGTAAAAATTGGTACCTCAGTTGCCAATAATGATTGCTTGAGAACTGTATGAAACTCACAACAGAAATCAAAGCTTATTGACAAAGAGTCATTTGTTTTAGGTGTTGGTATTCTGAATGGATATCCTATTTCTTAATGAGACGCAGATACAATTGATTTGAAAGGTGCCTTTATTTGAAAGGTGGTAACTCAAGCTGGTTTTATACAGTAAAGCGGTGTTTGTGGACGCATCTAAGATAGCAACACTGAGTTAACGCCATATCGGCCCTGTTTGTCAGATTCGGGGCAATTAAAGAATTGAACATCTTGTAAAGCAATTTAAAGAAACAGAACTCTTTTCATGTTGCATACAACCAAAAAAATGTAATTGAAATTGTTTTATGCAGCATAAAAACAACCATTCTGATATTTTGTTTACCACCCAACAGAAAAGCTGTGACCTGTTTTCGAAGAATGTAAACAAAAGACCTCTAAAACCAGAGAGCTCCTAAACAAGACAGCTGCAGTACTCCAAAATTTCAGTAGATGGTGTTTTAGCTCATACTTTCTATCTCATGAGACACACAAACTTGATACTATGAATAACATATAGTTCGAGTTCCTCCATTTGATGACAAAATAGAATTGAATTTGATGCCAATTTATCAAAATAAGTGAAAAGTCAATGCATATGATCAATGTTAGCTCATCCTGGAGGCCCAAACAGGACCAGACAGAATATTAATGTTGATTGTTGTTTGTGTTTTCTACAGGTATGAACGAACATCAGCTGTCGCTGGTAAAGGTCAAGAAGCTGCACCCAGAGTACCAGGGAGACAGGTGAGGAGAATAGCAGGAATGATCAGGATGGGGAAAGGAAAGAAATACCCTAGTAGTTTGGGAGGTTGAGCCAAAAAAAATCCATGATTTGCACAAGAAAATTGATAAGAAAATGTGGTATACGCCAAAAACAGTTACTCAAGCAACTGGATATGATTTTGGAAACGGTCAGACGTTTCAGGTAGCATCCACTACCTTTCGTCAGTGACACTAAAGGACTGCAGGAGAATTGCTGGTTTATAAGCACAAACCATTGATTGATATGCAAATAAGTAAAGACAATTTTTTGTGAAAGGCCAAAAGGAAACACAAGTTAGACAAGTCAAGACAAGGATAACGCAAATTAGTGAAGAAGCTCCTGTTGTTTCAGAAACCAGCAATTCTCCTGCAGTCCTTTAGTGTCACTGACGAAAGGTAGTGGATGCTACCTGAAACGTCTGACCGTTTCCAAAATCATATCCAGTTGCTTGAGTAACTGTTTTTGGCGTATCTTATCACCTGGATGTCTAACCTTCACCGACGTAAAATGTGGTATAAATTCGAGGGGATTCATTCCTCAGGCTAACCGACATCTCGCACACGCAGTCGTCCCTCAGTAAGACATCTGGAGCTGCAAAGTTCCCATTTAGAACTTTATTTCAGTCTGACACACCACTTTATTTTAGCCTGATAAGAAAATGTGGGTACGATGAAAAACCTTTGAGCATTTTGGGCTTTAGTCTTTCAGCAAACAGATATTCATTTATTACCAAGTAACATCAGTATTAACCCTTTTTTTTTATCTACTGTAATGTTTTATGAATTCCACCAAAAGGACAGTGCACCTTGTCCAATGTTGACATCAGCTCCCCCTAGTGACCATAGTAAGAACTGCTGAAAAGCTGTCTCTGGATTTTCAAATGCAGGATTAACACTAACTACACTGCAAATATTTGACTGACATGCAGCCACCCGATCATTGGTTTAACCCCTAATTGCCACGGTATCATTGGCTGAACTGTTAATTGTGATGGACAGTCAGAATCGGTATATTGCCATATTGGTGCTATAAGATGACTTTTATGCTCATGGTTTCTTTTTCTTTCCAGGCCAACCTCAATTTGGGCAGTGAGTCTGGGAGCACTGAATGCCAAACCTCGTCCTCGACTCGATGTGCTCGCTCGACCAAAGGCCCTCCCCCCAGACTACCAGCCCAAGAGACCCGTGTACAGCATTGTCCCCGAGAGCGCCAAACGATTCGAGGCCACCCAGCGGCTTGACCAACTCGCTGCGCCAAAAATGTACGGCGAGTTGAAGATCAAGGGTGACACGGAGTGGGATTGGGGGCAGTGGATTAGCGAGATTTCGCCCGCTGCTAAGAAAGCCACTGCAACTCCGCGAGTTGAAACACTGGCAGAAGCAAAGAGATGGCACCCGGAGTTTCTCGCAAACCGTACGGTACAGTGGGCCGTCTCGGATAACGCGAAAACATCCATCGCGTCCATCCGATTGCAGCAGCTTTCGCGGCCCAAGAGTCGTGGCGGGAACGACGACTACGATCCTTATAAGGTTCCGAGGCCTGCGCTGCTCGCTCAAGCCTCCGCCAGAATCAGCGAGCTTTGCACGCCGATCCCGAGAAAAGTCCGCCAAAAGAAGATCGTGTAAATGTCAGGAACAAGCCACTTTTATCTGGGGGTGGAGCAATCTGTACTACACCAACAGTATTTTTTGTGTGGTATTTTTTCCCACTTTTCCCAAGGAATAATTTTGCATTGGTTATCCCCAAAATTTCACACACCCTCAGATAATATGTGGTATGTTCCATTGTCAAACATTGCTGCTATGAAGTTGAAAGGGGAATTGTCTGTACATCTATGTTTATCAGTAATTTTTCTTCTTCTTTGACAGAAATAGTCTCAATACACCTTTGTCACTTGTTGCCACATGAGATTGTGTTCAGGTGGGATTAACTGGTTACGAACAATTATTTAGTCAAAGTTCAAAAAGAAGTGATTTGTATCGATTTGATTTTGGTGGGGGGGAAATTACTTACCCACTTTGAGTTTTAGCATCAATTCTGAGAGACCAATACTCTGCATCATACATTTGGTGTGTCAGTTCTGTGATAGTTTGAAAACACGATAAAAGGTCTTTGAAACCTTTTAACTAATCATGTGTCTTAAATTTTATTTTCTAGAGCAGTCAAAAATTTCAAATGTGAATAATTGTAGGTGGTTGTTTTGTTGGTGATTCTGTGGTGTATTAATCATTCGTGTTACATGAGGTTGAGCCATGACAACTGTTAGAGGGGAGAACCTTCACAACAAGAGGGACAGGGAAACTAGCGTTGGTACCGGCCTGTTTAGTTTACGCTTATTCCGATACTTCATGGTCTGAATGAGTCAGAGCGAGCGTAAACTACAGAATGATACTCAGGCTACAAATGCACTTGTGCACGAGAAATCATCCAAACATAAAACGTACTTATTTACTTTTTTTGCTCTTGAACTGATGAAATTCAATTCACAGAAAAGCATGATATATTGTATATCTAACCAGCTATTGCGTGAAGTTACTAAAAGAAAACTGACTTGGTATACAACGTGTATTGCAGCATCACCCCAAATTTATATTATAGATATTATAATCTTCTCCTAGTCTTTTGGGAGATGGGTGAATATGTATTTTTTTGTGGTTCCAATATTGGCCAGACAAATGTTATGAAATAAGATTTTCCTGTCCTTCTAAGGTGTGGTTATATAGTTGGGATCCAAGCAATAATACAATGTAACGTAATTTTCATTTTGTTCTTTTCTTCATCACTTGACTCCTTTTAATAATTAGTACGTTTGTATTTATTGTTACTGTTTGGATGAAAGTTTATGTTAAGTCATTACATATTGTTTTAGTTGTAAAGCTAACCTTTACATAATGTGAATATCTTTGGTACTTAACCTTCTCCCTGCTGCCTAACCTAGTAACCAATACAAATTTGGTGATAAACAGCAACCTTAGCAGGCTGAAGGTTAAAGTGATGTGAATTAAAAAATCACCCCAATTTTTATAATAATTCCAGTTCCAACATGAAATGACACATTGATAATTTACACCAAATTTGATAAATCTTTTTCTTAAACAAGTTTGAATTGTTGGATTGTGAATTGGCTGTGTTTTTAAACCAGAAAAGCCACACAGATCCAATTTATCTATGCAACTTGACCAATTCAGCATTACATTTTGTTTGGACACATTTTGAAGTTTTGCGTCACATTGTTTTCTATCTGCTGTGAAGTACACTGCAAATGCTAGCTTCAAGTATCGACTGTTACTTGTACATTTTAAGCTGCTGCTATGAGAGTCTTTCACTCTTTGTACAAATTAAATTTTAAAAACATTTTTATAGGTTCTTGACAAATAATTACAGAATAGTCTTGTACTTTTGAAGGTATGGTAACAGAATAGTGTTTTATGTTCAATGAATTGTATCAACAAACTGTTAACATTGTAACATACGTATTAATATTTCACATATATAACTTATAAGAAAGTATAAAATGGTGAAAGGATTGACATTTACACAGATTGATTTGAAGGGGGATTTGGGTATTTTTCATTTTAAACGGTATGGTGGCCAGTTTGTTAGTTAATTGCACAAGTTGGTGTGATTTTTTAAAACAAATCCTTTGAAAGAGAATAAAACACATTAACTTTACTGGATGATTATTTAGTGATGACTATAGTTATACATATCTCTGTATATAGACACATAACACAATATGCATGTGTATGAGCTCAGTATCTTGAGCATTTTGTTGCAGTTTGCAAGCACAAAATATGGTGTTAATAAAACTGAAAAAAAATCTGTGTTTATATCAATTACTTCAGGGTATGGAAGTATTTTTTGGGTGGCTGAGCTGGGGGTTTGTGTGTCTGTTTGTCTGGACAGAGTAGGCTGATAGCACTGAAAAGGGGAAAGATTGACAGGCAGAATGACAGGTCAACAGGTCAGGCACAGGAAATGGGGTGAACTACTTCCTGGAAGTCTGAAATCTCTGATTTCTTGTTAATTACGTGAAAAACAACAAAGACTGGTCACACTCAAACATTGCAGGCCATCGCAGGCAAAAACAACTTCTACAGGCTCTCGTTCTTCCCCCGCTCCATCAGGGAATGGAATGAACTTGAGCCTGGTGCGGTGGAGGCGGGATCTCTCGCCCAGTTCAAATCAGAAGGGAGGACCCTGCTGCATTGAGCCACCCCAACACGTCTTGTATATATGTAAATATCATTAATGCACTAACTCACTTGTCTCGTCTTTTGCACACCCAAATCAGTTGTTTATATGTTCCCTTCTTTATTATCCGTTCCTTTCCTTATGTTTTTTTTTGCACTGGAGCACCTGTAAATAATTGTTGCACAACCTGGCGATAATCCCAGCAATGGGGCTTGGCAGTATTATGAAGAAGAAGAGGAGTTTAATGGAAATATTTTCCTTTATTTGTAACACAGGAGAATGTACAGCATGAAAGGTCAACGACCCCTAGCGAACGTCTCATACAGCGAACATTCCCGCCAATCAAAGGTGATATGCAAGTTTTTAAACAGAGGAACCGTTTCCAGACCTAAATACCAACCAAGGTATATGATATAATTTACAGGGCATTTCATACATCTTTAACTATATTTTGTCTTAATGTATTTCTTGTATTTAAGTATCTTTTACATTGTTATTGTACATTATGCAACTTTTAAAGAGAGCTAACCAGAAATGATGGTGGGTGACTTGAACAACATTTTTTGAGTGGCAGTGGAGTTTTTTCACAAATTTCTTACCATACCCACATAATCTTTCCTGGCAAGCCCTCAACTTAAGAAATGATATGTAACAAAATTTTGATAACTTTGATCAAACTATTGCAGACAAACCACCACCGCAATGCACTCTTAACCCTTAGCAACCTGAAGTAGCCATTCAGCATACCAATTCTCTATTGGCTATGGGGTTAGGCAACAGGGAGAAGGTTAGTTAAAGATGAAGAATGGTTCAAATTTACAAATCATTTACAAACTGTAATAGTTACAAAGCGGTGCTTTTCATAATTGCCAAAACTTCTCTTTTTTTTTCAACTCAATGGGCTATGCAAAAATTACGTGTTCACGCTATCAAGCATGAAATGCACATAATTACTACCTTTAAGTGGCTGACGTAAATTTGCATTTGGCACCTCTTGCGCTAAAATTCTGGTGCTTTAATTTCTTCAAACCCCTCCTGTCTTTTCAATGTCTCTTTTAACTACCAAAATCAAATCGTCTTGAGTGATGATGTCAAAAAAGTCTGCTCTCCTGAAATTGTTACACGTAAAATCAATCAATAATGAAATTATGAAGTCTGTTTTGTCTAGCCAACAATCAAGCAGCTTTTCTGGTTGGCTGATTCTCCGGCCAATGAGAAGTAGCAGTCACATATAAAAAGACCTCTGATTGGCTGATCCACAGGCCAATCAGAAGAAGCAGTCACAGCTCTCTGACTCTCTGATTGGTCTGCTCATCTTGAGTAAAACTTCTGCCGAATTAAAGTCCACAATACTCTATGCCATCTTTCAACTAAATATGAAATCTTGACTTTGATAACCATGCTATTCAGAAATCGTCAAGAAAGCTCTGATGTCATGGGCATAATCTGATGACATCACCTCTCATAGTGATGACATCACCGCACCTGGTGATGACATCACTGATTATAAACAAGCTCGATAGATGTGGTGACATCATAAAATGGTGTCGTACAATTCACATTTTGACAACATCTACATTAGGTCTGCAACATAACTGGAGTATCCTTTTCTGACAGATACCTAGCGTGCCATGGTTCTAGCAACGTTTGTCAGTGTTGTAATGTCATGTTGAAGTTGTAAACAAAAAGGGAAAACCCTGTACTGCTGGTAGACAACTTTGTGGCATCAAAAACAAGAAAAATGTCCTTTTCAATCTTTTGCTTATGCGGAATTTTAGGCTGCAGATTAAAAAATTACGACATCAAGTCTTGTGTTCAGTTCCGGGTTCTTTCTTTCTATTTTTTTGGAGTTCGTAGAAGTCGGTGGTAGAAAATGGCAGGTCTAGGTGTCAGACGGAGGCTAGCGTTGTGTTGGGTGGCACCAGTGTGTTGTCTGTCATTGAGTACGGGTTGAGAAGGAGCGACAGGAACTCGTGCACCGGAGCGGTCTGGCGTGGTAGGTCGTCTCTCTGAGAAACAAACGTAGGTATGAGACCTCCAACTGAAAACAATCGGGAAATTTTTTTGGGGGGGGGGTGCGTAGACTAATTCTACTTGGAGAAATTTGTTGTGTGAGGATGACACATAATTTGGGACATCAGAACGTTGTGGAAAGATGAAAAAAGTTCACAATCACAAAGAAGACATTGAGCAAACTGTTAACCTGGAAAAAAACAGCATACAAACCTGTTAAATTACATTACTGGTCTAACCCTGATACCTGGTTGTTGATAAACGTTTTACTCCTCTACCTTATAATTCACAACTTCTGTATTAACTGTTTAACCTTCTCCCTGCTACCTAATCTTGATGGAAGCACAAATTTCGAGCCAAAGGGCTACCTTAGTAGGAGGAAGGTTAAAAACAGAAAACCCAGTATCACTATCAGTACTTTATACCAGCACGTCGGCAGAACGTACTGCACCTGAGCGAAACCCGTAATGTATTGTGCATAGCGCTTTGGCATAACGTCTCATATAAGGTTGTATTAGAGTATATAAGGTTGACAGCCTGTCTGTAGTTTTCAGATGTTGTATAGGAAAAGATATCGTTTGCAACAGGCAAAATTTTTATGCAACGTTGACCAAACATCCAACGAAAAACGTGAAAAATCAGGGTTTTGCGCAGGCGCAGTACGTTCTGCCGACGTGCTCTTTATACCAAGGGAGTCCTTATTACCTCCAATCTAAGCCACGTGATGCTCCAATGAAGGAAGAGCACGCCTGCGATGAAACTGGCACAGAAGCGGATAAAGAAATGGCGTAGTACTGCTCTATCCGGAGGTCTGCAACACAACAGGACATACTGTAAGTTATGATATATTTGCAGTGATGTTATGTTCACAGTTCTTGCAGTGAATTCTCAACATGAACTCATCACAATGTGAACATCTGTTCTGCATTACTATGGTAACGAACACAAAACACAGCAAACGAATGTCTCCTTTCCCCTCCTACCATAAAATTAAGTCCCAGCAAGTGTAAATTTATTTACAACTACAGACTTACAAGTTTTTGTATCCATTGCAGACGGTCGGTCAGTTGTTTGCCAAGCCAGACATGCTGATTTTTGTCTGTCAAAGATGGGGACCGTCTATATTATTATTTATCTCTATATTAAGATGACAAATTGGGCAAAATTTTTGTCCGTCACGAACGGCAAATGGAAAGACGGATGCTGGCCAGAGCACTGCCAGTGACCCATTCCTGTGAACACAGCTGAAATCTGACTCCCCATACGATGCCAAAGTACATAGACAAGACTATATTTACATGTACATGTGTTACGTGTGTGTATGCATGTACTAGCCTCAGGGAAAAAATGTTAGAAGTTACTATCAGTACAGCTACTACTAGTATTACCAACAAGCTATATTTATATGATGACATCAGTATACATGTATGTACATGTACAAGCCTCAGGCAAGATTTGGACTATCACAGACACACCCTTTTAAGAAATACACCAGTTTGTTACAAAGAGATGTTTTAGGCACCTAGCAACTGAAAATAGGTGGGTTAAACAATTAAAGCCCTCCAAGTCTACAGCCTGAATATATTTTGATACTCGGTTAACTCCCTAGCAACAACAACGCCATAGTAACTGCCTGCTGTTCCATCATTTGAATCACACCCCCATCAATACTTACAATTACCCATATTAGGCAGGTAAACGTTCATATAGCCCTCTCCACTTGGAGTGAGGGCATTCACCCGTGTCAGGTTTCAGTTATGTTTAAGGGATTACGAACAATCGCTGTTTTTGTTTACATCATATACATTCAAATTATTTGAAGACATGCAAATTATCGGTAGGCAAATCACCCAACTGTCACCTGCTTTTTGCCTACCACTCACTGGCCGTGACATCATGGCAATTGCTTATATAGGTCAACAGTATATATATATATATATATATATATATATATATACAGTACTGGGCAAGGCCCTCAGTAGGTAGGCCAAAGTAAACACAAACTTAACAACAAAAACAAACAAACAACAAACTTGAAGACCAGCCAACTATGAAGCTATTCAATATGTGAGCACAGTACTAGCCTTTTCCCTTACTGTAACTATGTCAAATTTGTAGTTTAAAACATATCATAACATGGCAAATGGAATGAATTATAAAAGGGAATTAGACTATGTTTATATCTAAAGTGTCATATGCTAGTCGCTGGGGGAAGGGGCGTTTCACCTGTAACGTTTTACCTACTTTGTGTATTTTGTAATCTGAGCTCCCAATTTTTGAGTTTAGAAATCTACTGTCAAAAAAAGCTGGGCGATGGGATCAACCCCACGTAAAATTTGCATAAAACGTTAGTTAAGAGAAGTACGGTACGCAAAAATGTCTGACTGGTCCATATGGTCCAACTACTTCACGACTAACTTTCCAGAACATTCCAGGACAAAATCTTCAACACCAAGTTCGAGCCAAGACTCGGAGATTTTACTGTCGAGTTTTGGCTCACACGAGCGAACTGACACTACCTAGATTTGCTAGGATTGTCATTGTACTATTCCGACTTACCCGTCTAATTTTTCTTCTTGTTTTTCTTGTGTTTCTTCGGGTATTTCTTCGTTTTCTTCCTCTTCTGAGACATCGCTTTCTCTCTCGTCCTCCGCCATGATGGAATGGACGAGTTCACCGTTGCTAGGGGAGCTCAGACAATAAATATAAAAGTTAATATCAGAAATTCTTTCTTCAGCAATTAGAATCTAGTTTTATTCCATTATTTCCCTGCTAACTACTTTATAGACGATATTTTAAATGCTAGTATTGCGTAGTTTATGTTTTTATGGAGCATAAAAATTATTTACGAAAGCACTACCCCAAAAATGACAAAAATAGAATCATCTGATGGGTTGGGCTACTGCCTACCGTACTGCAGGTCATTGACCTATGACAGCATCAGCACACAAATAAAGAGTATCTAAAAATAGATAACAAACAATATCACAAAAATATAACATTAAATTGATACATACATATTCATATAAAATGTCTATAATTTTAAATACTTCGTTAAGGCTAAAATAATGCGAAATTTAAGATTACCTTTTCTTGTAGTTTCATGTGACGTTAGATGCTTTCAGAGTATAGAAAGATGGAGATGGCGACCCCTCCCCCTCAGTCTAGCTTCAATGATTCGATCACTTCTCACAAAAATAACCAAAATGGCATCGTGCAATCGCTTCTCACAGACCTGTACCAAGTCACCATGGCTTACGCCTACTGGAAAAGCGAGAAGAGACACGAGATCGCGGTGTTCGATCTGTTTTTCCGGAAGAACCCTTTCAAAGGGGAGTTCACGCTTTTTGCAGGTTTGGAGGAATGTCTGAAATACCTGCAGAACTTCAGATTCTCCGAATCAGGTACGTTTTTTTCTAAGACGTCTGATTTCTTACAAACGTACTCTGTAAAATTACACTTTCTATTTCGTTGTCGTTGACACAATAGCTGAATGAGTAGCTTGCATGGTAACCAGTAAATATGATTAATTGCATTGTCAACATTTGGTAGATTATAAAGAAAATTGTTGCATATTTTATTAGATAGCAACGTAGAATGCAGCTTATGATATTTGTCTAAGTATTGGAAGAAAATGGGCTAGCTACAGTGATTTTTAACGGTTAGATAACTTATCTAGTGCAGATATTCACCTGCATTTTATTTGAATACAGTGTCAAGAAAGGGAAAGAAAGTGAAAGTGATCTCAAACCAGTTTAGCTCACTGAAAAGCTACTCTTCCACTGGTCATGACAGAGAAGACAGAGAAGACAGATGCTATGTACATTATTTACAGCTTCATTGTACGGAGGAAATTCCCCTAGCTCTTTTCGACAATGAACAATGCCTAAAGACTGCAGCCCTCTCCAGTAGCGTGCATGTCGGGTGAGCGACAACAGCCGGGATTCAAACTCCCAACCTCTTAGTCCAGAGGCAGGGTCACTAACCACTGGACTACGCACACTACAGTTAATGGGAGATCTGGTTACTGCCGATTGTCCTGAAGGTCAGGTTGGAAGGAAGTGATGACTCGTCTAGGGCTTGTCACAACTAGGGCTTGTCACAACTAGGGTTTGTCACAACAAGTTCTCAGCATAATATTTTTTTCATTTATTCAGATATCAACTACCTGAGGACCATCCTCCCCCCGTCAGTAGAGGAGGAGTTTTACGATTACCTCGGGTCACTCGATGCGTCGGAGGTCAGCTTGTACGCCGTACCGGAGGGGACCGTGGTCTTCCCCCGCGTGCCGCTGGTGACGGTCGAGGGCCCGCTTCCTGTCGTCCAGCTGATGGAGACAACGCTTCTCAACTTAATCAACTATGCAAGGTGAACATGGGAGAAAAGTGGCTGTTTCTTTGACTACACCTACAGGGGGAGTCCTTGAGGAATGAGCTATAGTATCACTGTAAGAGTATATTTTTAAATCCCAGCTAATACTAGTAATAAAGGCAATGCTTATCAACTTAATTAACTATGCAAGGTGAACTGGGAGGTGGTAGAAAAGTGGCTGTTTTTTGGCTACACCTACAGGGGGAGTCCTTGAGCTATAGAATCACTGTAAGAGTATATTTTTAAATCCCAGCTAATACTAGTAATAGAGACAATGCTTATCAACTTGATTAACTACGCAAGGTGTATAGGTGGTACAAAAGTGGCTGTTTTTTTGCCACACCTCAGGGGAAGTCCTTTAGCATAGTATTACAGTAAGAACGCAGACATCATAATGTCATTTTTAGATCCCAGCTAGATGCTTCTCATAATCAACTATGCAACATTACAAGGTAAATGGGGAGGCTGTAGAAGCATGGCCTTTTTTGGCTACACCTTAGGGGGAAGGCCATAGCATCACGGTAAGAGTTTGAACATACATGTAGTAATGTTATTCTTAGATTCTAGTGCTTATCAGCTTGATAGAATATGCAAGGTATTTACCATTTTTCTGCCACCTTCCTTTATTCCAGTCTTGTAGCGACCAACGCAGCCAGATTTCGGATGGCAGCGGGCAAGAAGCAGCTTCTGGAGTTTGGTCTGAGGCGGGCGCAGGGACCTGACGGGGCCCTGTCAGCCTCCAGATACTGCTACATCGGGGGTAAGTCACTTTCCGTACAAAATTTGTCTTTCATTTTTATAGGTATGAAAGTTTAGACCTTTGATAGGTATAATAGACTGATCCTGACTGTCCATAACAATTAGTCATTCAAGTTTCAACCAATGAGGGAATGACAACTAGTGGTTTGACCAATTAGAGAGTGGCTGCATGGACATTAACTTAAGTATTTTGATTTATACAATGGGATTGATTTATTGAGCTTCACTGACATTAAACTTCTTTGACTGTTGACTTTGAGAACAGGCTTTGACGGCACCAGCAATGTTCTGGCGGGAAAGATGTTTGACATTCCAGTGCGAGGAACCCACGCGCACGCCTTCGTCACTTCCTACGTCGGGCTACAAGACCTGAAAAACAGGGTGAGTTTCTCGGCTTGGCATATTGAGTGTATCTCTGCTGCGAATAGGCAAAATCATAGGCCCATTCTTGTGATTGTGCAAGCAAGAGCTGCAGTTTGGTATAATTCTGCTAGGGGGCACAGCTGATCAGGTTCAGGGGCATCTGTTACCTAGACAACGCTTTTGGGGAAAAGATGTCAGGATCTGCATTTGCTTGCAAATGTTAGCTTTTCAAGTATGTATTTTTCACATCATGAAACATTGAGGTCGGGGATTTCAACAAAGAACTAAGAAGAACATCCTGGCCTAAAATCTTCCCAACCTTTTCAGATTTTGCGATCATTTCAGATGCTGACACCGTTCGATGGAGGACCTCCCGTGGATTTCGTCTCCGCTTGTCTCGAGTTGCGTGAAGAGGTTTGCAAGACGCTGGACGTTCTCCATGAAGAGACGAAGGAAAGCGAACTGACGGCCTTCATCGCGTACGCCACGGCTTTTCCCAAGGGATTCCTGGCCTTGGTGGACACATACGATGTCCTTAGGTACAATTCTTGTTTCAGAATATGAAGAATCATTTTACTAATTTCAATGATACCATGTTGGAAAACATAAATCATACTTTTATTCTTATGTACAATTGTCAAGAACTTAAAAGTTTATAGATGTTTAAGAGTTAGAATAACAAATACAGTTACATAAAAGTTCTGGAGCCTTTCAAACTATCAAATTATATCTGCATATATGTCTGTTGAATCTTTAAATGATGTAGCAGCATTTTGTATTGTCTGAGTGCTGTTGTTATTTTCTTGTTTTTTTAGGAGTGGCATCCCTAATTTCTGCACAGTAGCGCTGGCCCTGCACCGACTGGGCTACAAGGCTATTGGCATTAGACTGGACAGTGGTGACCTGGCCTATCTCTCCAAAGCAGTCAGACAACAATTCAGAAAAATCGCTGACCGGTAAGCTTGAGAAACTTTTAGAAGTGAAACGCATAATAAATTTTTCTGATTACTGATTTGTGATAGTTGACAGCATTTTAATTAATATAATAATGAATCTTTATTGCATATTCATGCCCAAATGGGCTAAATGCACATGTGACCATATCATGGTCTAAGGTATATAAAACAAGGAGTATTGAATACTGAAATGCTACATTCTAATGCTAAGTCCTAAAAATCTAAATATTACAACTTACAAAACTGTATACTATTTATCATCTACTGTTGATCAGTGTTTCTTCTCTCTTTTTGAAACATCTGGAAACATAGCTACATACTATGTCTACTATACATTCATTCAGTGATAGTTGAAGCCAGCATTTTAACAAGTAACCTGCAATACTGCCTCCTATGGATAGATGGCATTGCAGGATTGCAGGTGGCGGGACCAATTTTGTGTCAGGGTCAAAGAAATATGTGCTGCCTTGTAGAAAGATGTCCTGCATTTGGTTGCAACTGTTAGCTTCCTAGAAGATTTTTTGTTTGTTTTACAGTTAATCTAAAATATCTAAAATGTAATTTTTCAGGTTTGAGGTGCCGTCCATGGCAAACTTCATCATTGTAGCCAGCAATGACATCAATGAGGACACTCTGCACTCTCTTAACCAGCAGGTTAGTGATTAACCTATCAACTTATTAACTTTTCATGTCATGTAGGATGTGATATGTAAGTCCTTGTTTAAGAAGCCATTATGAATGTTTCAAGATGTACATTTGAAATAGAAAAAAAATTACTGTAACAGTATTGTTACCTACACAGATCAGCCAAAAGGGTTTATTAATATAACAATAAACTCACAAAAACTCTGGTCTAAATACTTTCTGGAGGTTTGAAATCCCTTCTTATTGATTGTTTTCAGGGCCATGAGATTGACTCCTTTGGCATTGGTACCCACCTGGTGACCTGTCAGCGCCAGCCGGCCCTGGGCTGTGTGTTTAAGGTCAGGCACACTTCTTTACTCCACAGTGTCTTTATCTTTTTGGCAATGCCTCAGGGGTGGTGTCATTAAAGGTAGTATTTCTCTCAAGTAGCATTTCCAATATGTGCATCTACTTTTTGTCAATGGTTATCTACATCTATGTTGTATGATGTTTTGATGTCCGTGTATTGTCTTTTGAGTTATTATTGTTTTCCCTTCTCTCCATACCTGCTCCTATGCTTCTTTCCTATGTTATTTTGAGTTTGAGGTTCCTATAGCTTCAAAATGATTGTTCTGTATTTTAACTGCTGTGGGAATCTCTAGTTTTCCTTTTCTCTCCCAATCCCCCCAAATCCTCCAGAATGTCAAAGACAGACTATATATGCAGACGTTTTGCCCATTCCAGTTCAGGGCAGAAATCCTGCATAGCTCACCTTTAAAGGCATCCAATGCAATTTCAGGGCGGCAAAACAAAATGAAAATATTGTAGATGACGAAATCTGTCTGATATTGATATTTACTGCCGTTATCATTATCATTTCATACTTTAGCATTAAAAATAGCCAAAAACAAGCTACATGAGGAGTCCCTTTATTTTTTGGTACCACCAATAAATAGCTAAAACTAGCCCATGATACGAAACAAACAACCATTTTCCATCAGTGACATTGCATTTTTTTTCCTCACAGATATCAGTATGCTATGGGAAAAGTTGATTCAACTTACTACATTAAAAAATGAGCAAAAAATTTACTTTAAAAATCTAGTTTTACTGCCATGAAATCGCTTTGGATGCCTCTAACATTGCTTTGCAACTTTCCCACCAACTTTTGTCTCCTGTTCTGTTTTGTTGTTTGATCTGTTGTTTGGTAGGAGTCTGAATCCCCCACTCTCTACTGGGTCTTTCAGGTATCCGTCAACTTTCTTTATGACTGTTTGATATTTGGTATTGTATTTTTTATTGCTCAGGTTGTATGTTTACAAATCATTTGTGTTTACTATTGGTCATCTTAGATGCTTTTTCCTCCATTCTTGTATTGAAATTTAACCACTAGCTTGTTTTTAGAGCTGTTTCTTGAGATTTTGGTCTGCATCTCTGCCTGTGTAACATTTCACAGGAAAAAGGACTAAAACATGGAAGTATTCTATTGTGAAATTAGTAGTTTATAGAGCAATGAAAAAGTGCTATTCCTAATTTTTAATAACCATACTAACATGAGAGCTCATCCATGTAATACCAAAAGCTTTCTGTTCAACACAAAATGATGTAGTAGCTCAGTGTTAGAGAGACTTCTAGATACCTTTGACCCTCCTCCTGGTGTCTCATATCCATATAAGGTCATGTCCATATAGGTCATGTGACAGATGTCTATACACATGTATAAGGTCATGTGACAGAAGTAGTGGGTCAGAAATCTTGAAGAAGGCTACTATAGAGTAGTCCAAAAATTTGGCGAGTCGACATTATTTTGTGTTGGATGGAACTTTTAACTGTTACTATGAACATCCAAAATGTTTGTTTGTTTGTTTACAGCTTGTGGAAGTAAACAAGCAGGCACGAATCAAACTGAGTCAGGATATGGACAAGGTCACCCTGCCTGGCAAGAAGAACATCTACAGACTCTACTCACATGAGGGTAACGTCCTCATCATTCATATGTTTCATTTCATATGTTTTTATCTGTAATACATACAGCAAGACTATTGAAGTGGTTTTGAAATATGTATTTTTGTATTGTATAATTGTGTGAGTTACATGTACTTATATTATGGTAATATGTACTTATATTTAGAAAGGTACATGTAAGAACTTAATCTATTACAGTACTGCAATTCAGTCTTTAGCTGCTCGTCATCACCTTGACTTTAGAGTTAGACATTGCTGATAACTTCACAAATTTTCATTACTTTTTGTATGTGAAATAAATGTTCTTATGCAATCAATTTATCAGCCAATCTGAAACATGTCCATATATGGCTTGCACCTGCAACGTATCATTGTCCAAATATGGCTTGTGCCTTCTCATGTCTATATATGGCTTGTTACACCTGTCATTGTCCAAATATGGCTTGTGCTTTCATATGTCCATATATGGTGTGTGTCTTCCCATCAGGCCATGCTCTGATTGACCTGATGCAGCGACCCCATGAGCAGCCACCAGGCCAGGAGAGGAGGGTTCTCTGTAGACACCCTTTTGAGGTACAGCAAGATGTCAATTTTAGGGGCAGGGGAGGCAGTTCTTATGTTTCCCTTCAGACAGGGGAAACATGTTGTTTTTAGGTCATTTTCTTCTTCGTCTTATGTTCCTAACAAATAAGGTCAATGACCTGCAAGAGACACTGTGCTGACAGTCACCATGGTTACTGGTGATGTCACCATGTACATATTGTTAGACAGTAAAGGTAAATATTTTGTATTTGCATGTAAATGTTCCCTTTCTAGTGGAGGTTGTATCTCCTTGCATTGTATAACTTCACTTTAACAACATATAACAGATCAGTAGCCTGCTTACGTCCGGGTTTGACATGTGGTTTGATGGATTTCAGGAGTCCAAGCGAGCGTATGTGTCGCCTGGGTCAGTCCAACTCCTGCAGAAATTGTACTGGACAAAGGGAGAGGTCAGTGTCTGATACATTTTCAAGGTTGAAAACATGAAATAATGCTGTCTATGAAGAGTATTCTTGATGTGTCAGCAAATATTGCAGACATGTGCAGTCATCATTATTTGTGATTATAACATATGATGAATGATAAATATTAATATCACTTTAGAGATTTTTTGGGGGGGCACACAGCTGTATTCTGGGCTACGCTTTTGGAAAATGGGGAGAAAACGTTGTAGCATTTTCTTCCATATGCATCAGTATCACCCTCAGTTCAATTTGCTTCCTTCAAAACCTGATAGCTGAGGGTTACTAGATAGGGTTATATCTAACAAAACCCTTTCTTTTATTTAGATTCAGGAATACTTGCCATCATTGAAGGAGATCAGAGACAGAGCTATCCAGTCCCTGGCTACACTCAGAGAGGACCACAAGAGAGCACTCAACCCCACTCCATATAAGGTAATGAGTCCATATAAGGTAATAAGTCCATATAAGGCAGTAATTCTGTGTTAGGTACAGTACAATGTCCATATTTTGCACTAACTCCATATAAGGCACCAAATAAGGTAATAAGTCCACATAAAGCAGTAACTCCATATAAAGTAATGACTCCATATAAGGAAACAGCTCCATATAAGGTTGCATCTCCATATGAGATAATAGATACATACAATTCTGTCTGGTTTACTCATAATGATATCTCCCACATTTTTTCATATACATGTAGATGTTCTCAAAAACATCAGTCATTTATGCTGAGGTCATATTTCCAACCCGGGGCCCTGCCGGGCTGTTTCGATTAATGAAAAATCAACAATTTATATCAACAATATACAAAAATAGTTCCCATTATTGTTTTTTCAACTTTTTTTGTGCTTTGTTGTCTTTCATATCATACTTTTCGTTCCATAAGACTGCCCGGGCGGGCCCCGGTTTGGAAATATGACCTCAGCATTATTACAGTAAATATCTTATTTTGTATGGTAAAATCAGAATTTCTACAATTCTTGGACCAATGAAAATTAGTGTTACATGTTCTGCTTACAGGTGGCAGTGAGTGCGGACCTCTACCAGTTCTTACATGACATGTGGTTGGACAATGCTCCCATTGGTGAGCTGTCTTAACCAATCACAGAGCACTTTGGGACTGGTGAAGCAGGCCAATCCAGTGGAAACACAGAATAACTGAGAACAATGTCAGTAAAGGTCAACATTAGAAATATGTAATTATCTGTAAACAAAAGCAATATATTTTAGAACAAGGTGAAAAGAAAAGAAAAATGTAGTTTTAAGCATATGCATTGGGGTTTCCATAGTGTTACATTTATGTTAACTATTGCAATAATTAGTATGCAAACCTTATTGAAAAGATTTTCAGGCTAAAAGTGAACCGTACAGTTAGAATGTATGAACCCCCCCATTTATCAAAGTGCAATGCTCCCATATCACCTACTGCCTACAGAGATTGTACAGGAGTTTGGACTTGTCCATATCAGAAAAGGGGTGAACAGAGTATATCCTTGGCAAATTGTATAAATGTAGATGCAAAAGCTGTGCTTTTTGCTTAACCACAAGTT
Source organism: Branchiostoma floridae x Branchiostoma japonicum (assembly GCA_013266295.2). Taxonomy (NCBI): domain Eukaryota; kingdom Metazoa; phylum Chordata; class Leptocardii; order Amphioxiformes; family Branchiostomatidae; genus Branchiostoma; species Branchiostoma floridae x Branchiostoma japonicum. The sequence goes on along the minus strand of CM023825.1, from coordinate 7,196,429 downwards.
ATGCAAATGATATTTGCTTAATTGCATGCGCACATTTTAGTGAGTTACTTGTAATCGTGGTAACAATAGATAACCTAAAAGTGGAAATCATGACTACTAATTGTACATTTATTGTGTATTGAATATACCCTTATAATATTGTTATGAGGCAAGTTAGAGTGAATAACACCCTGGCATAATGATGATGAAATAATTTTTGCCTGTTCAGCTTGCAGGCTCAGTTTTGTAGATTTTCAGTTCTAAGTTTCGGTGTCTAAGTTACCTAATAATCTAATACAAAAAGCTCAAGTTAATACATTCTATTAACTGGAAACATATCGTGGTGTAGTAGTTTGTAATCCCTGTTTTGGACCACTGGGTCACCCGGCCAAACTGTAAGTGATGTGGACAATGCTTTGCATGCTGCTGGATGGAATTTTTATCTTTCAGAGGCAGGGCTAAGCCACCACTCCTTTATTGAATAGAGCCACACCTTAAGTACCTGAAAGAACCCACCACACCTAACAAAAGTTGGTGGGTACACCCCAGTGTGTGATTGGATAATATGTGTCAGTCACTCTCACAGGTTGTACTTAACTAAATCACACTCCAGAGTAGGGTGGGTGGTAGTTCACTGGTTATTCTGGTTCTGGGTTAGGTCATGTTGATTTGATTATATGGATGACATCCGTGCACGCATCAATTTTCATTCGTTTCCTAAAACTGTAAGTCATACAAAGCAGCCTCAAAATGAGCAAATATGTGCCGTAAGGCCACACCAATTTAATTTGTTGGTTCTCGGATTTTTCCAGAAAAAATATGAAGCGACAGGGCGAAAAAAATAAAAAAATAAAAACAGGCCTGAGCATCCTATTACAGCCCCAAATGCTACGATAGGAGCCATGAAGTCAACACAAAAGGCTAGGTTAAAATTTAAACAATGAATTTTGAACTTTCAATCAAACCACTGCATTGATAGATGGAAAAACTGTAACAACTAGGAAGAAAAGGACTTTCTTCAACTGTTTGGGGCAAAATATGAGTATTTTTGAGTTGAATCAGAACCAGAATCTTTTTTTTTTTTTTTGCAAATCAGAAAAAAACGAAGAGGCGAATCCGAGAACCAACAAATTAAATTGGTGTGGCCTAAGTTGCAAAATAAATTGGAAAACAGATACTAATGTCGTAGAATGCCAAAGTCAATTCCAAAAATGTAAATTGTTCAGTACACCATACTTTGTTTAGTTGCTTGTTCCACCTTCCTGACCGATTAGATTTCATAACGAAGACAACTTTTGGGGGGTTCCCAGAGGATGTCATCCATATACAGTAATCAAATCAACATGGCCTTACATTGAAAAATGGAATTGAATGTGCAACATTTTATACAGAGCCAGTGTGTTACTCTGAAGGGCAGTTATACAGAAAACAGATATAGATCCAATAAAGAAAAATGGTGATTTACTGCGAATTGTGTCTTACATAATTTACATACTTGTAGTACCACTGATCTCACTTCACTTGATCCTATAATTCTACCTGTAATTATATATGCCAAAGAATATGAAACTTTGAGAGAAGTATAATTCTACCTGTAATTATATATGCCAAAGAGGAACTTTGACAGAAAGTCATCCAGGTGTTATTCTCAATTCCAATAGCTTCATTCATCTAAATTTAAGTTCACACAAACTGTGATCTGAGAGTGCAATAGACACTCATATACATAAACATAGGGCAAGAATTAGACCAAAGTTATAACATACAAATGTGCAATGCCCCTGAGGTGCCGCCAAAAAGCAGACGAACCAGTTCATGAACCTGTAAGGACACACGAGCATTTAATACTGGGCTCCATACACAATGTGGAAAGGTCACCACTGTCTTCGTACAAAATGAGGCTTAACATTACACGATGCATTTGTGGTTTGTAGACGTGGCTCGTTTTTGCAACGTCAACACTGAGTAAAACGTTGGGAAGAACAGAAAACCGAGAAGAGTGGAGAAAACTGGTTGTCAGATCTTCTGTGGTGCCCCAACGGTCACATAAATAGCCGTAGGCATGGGTGACATGAGTTAGGAACCTCTGCAATATTGCAGGTAAGCTTTACGGTAAAAAAATTATCAGAAACAAAGGGTTAATTGTGCTTTGGCCTTTTGAATGTCGCCTGTTGTCTGTAGGACCAGGGTGTAGGACCTTTCGTCGTTAGGTCTACATTACTTGCAATGTTACGTAACGGATTGATTAAGTGAGGTGTTACAGGTCCATTGTTCAACGAGGTTGTTATGACAGACCCGATTGTCGACAAGGCCGATCCACGACAACCTTTTCGACCACAGCTGAATTTTCTACTGTTCGTTCACTTCTGTCCCAAAAAGATCCTCGAAGACTTGCAGTTGAATACTGCCGTGTGACGGGATAGAACAAAAATGATGTCACGACACTACACAAGTCTATGGAAAGGTAGGAATTTATCCATGATTTATGGTACTGAGTCATGTTCTCGTGTTCAGAATAACTCCAGGCTTCTTTGCTTAGTGTTTTGGTTTAACATTCACATACGTTTGAACAATAAAATTTTTCTGGCTAGCTCTAGAAGCCTGCGGCTAGTTAAACAGACTTGGCTGTATGTCATTCTGGGCACGCAGCCGAGTTCACAATCTCCAAGCAGATGTTAGGGTACTAGGTCGTAACATTTTCTTACGGCTGTCCGAGAAACTCGCCTGTCAGAAAACGTTGTGATTTTCCAACCCATTATGAGATCAACTGATCGATCTTTGTGTTGACGATCTTTTTTTTAATTTCAGAAACTACTTTCCAGCTGAGGAAAAACGCAAGAGTGATTTTTGCAGCCACGCTTGTGTCTCTGATCATTGCTTCTCTGTATGGGACATTTTCTGGCTACCAAATATACAATAGGTGAGACATCTTCCTTTCTGTACCTTTATCTGTATCTGTATCTGTATAGCTGGTATAACCGCCCTTCGGCGTAACACACCAGCTTCGCAGGCACGCGGCGCGGCGGCAGCTGGCTACCTGTATGTACCTTTATTCATGGCAACATAAACGTTTGATTGAATTATTTCAACAACAACCAAATAGTTTTATTAGTATGAAATTTCATATGCATTGGTGAATACTAATTTTGTAGGTGAAACAGTATTCTAAAATGTTAACATGTATTCAAAGAAAAACCCAATATCTCCATGCACCTTACCTATATATGAGGAAAGTCATACTGTTAAGTGTAAGTAAGATTGGAGGAGACCCCTAAACGTTTAAAAATAATTATTGACGTTTCAATTAACTGTGCCTCTGCGACTTTTTCAGACGCATAAATCCTTTAGCCTCAGCTCCCAGGCTAGAAACAGCCAAGCCATGGACTAAGAACCAGACAGAGTTTTTAAAACTCAAGTAAGTATCGTTGATTATTTACTTAACATTCACCACCAAGGTTTTGATTTTGTAAAGTAAGTATTCTAGATTTCTCTGTTCTGGGCCATGGTTTTCTCATTTTACCTACGTATACGGAGGTCTTGTTTCTGGTGGCTCTGTTTGTGTGTTTTCTTGTGTGTGCGTAGTTCTTTGAATACAGTAGAGTGACAAAAAGTGAGGGGGAAATCGTGTAACCGCAGACTGACAGGAAGGTTGAATTGGAGGTCAAAATGGTCTCCCTGTGCGGCTGAAAGGAGTTACAAAGGTTGGCTCTTTTCCTGTCTTCAGTTTACTGCTATATTAATGTATGTTGCCAGTGGGGAAATGCATATACAGAATCAGCAAGAAATTTACAATATTATTCCAATTTACAATATCATTACAGTACAATGGCTTCCATCAAATGAATAAAACAAGGCATCCACAACAACTCTAAATGCTTCACGGAGGTTTAAAATCTTGTTAAACATTTGTCTCATTTTGCAGGAATGTCTTGAGGTCCATCCTGACCCCAGGAATCACCGCTGTAAAAGTCAACTCAGACGTGAATCTCATACGTCGCTGTCTTGAGTACCGTGATTGCCGGGGAGTATCCTCACTACGTCACTACGGCACATGCGCACTGGTGGGCAGCAGTGGGATCCTCCTAAACAGCAGCTGTGGAGATGAAATAGATGCGAGTGATTTTGTCATCAGGTGGGACTTATTTTTTATTCAGAGAAGACATCAATACAAAAAAGGACAAAGACTAAGTGACGGCGGACTCAAGTTGTACATAGCTTATTTTCTCGCCGCCACTCTACATTATGGCACTCAAACGTATGGATGATAAATTTAATAAGTAGACACATAACAGATACCTATAACAGAACATGAGTCCGAACCCCCTTCCAGAAAAAAGAAAGCAAAGAGGACACATGTAACTAAATTAAAAACGTTTTGTTGATATGATATAGTTTTGTGTGGCAGATATAATTTTACAATTAATATCAGGAGAACAAACAAAACTTATTTCATAGGGGTTGAATAGCACTGTTACGTTCTTAAACAAGCCAGGATAGATTTCCTATGTGTATAATCGCTAGTAGTAAATTCCACTTTTTGTGGAGTGAGCCCTGTATATCTAACTCCAGGTGATATTTCAGCTAGCACGTGATTATGATTATCTCCCAGGTTAGTCTGACAGGTACCCCTGGGAATGGCTGCCTAAACAATAGCGATACATGTCAGGTAAGTCTGATAGTGGTTGCCTAAATCATCAAATGCCCAAAGCAACCGTTAAGGGGCCGTCACATTGCGCGAAAATCGATCGGCCGACGAGTCGGCGAGCTCTAAACGACATTTACGGCAGTAGTACGCCCGATGTTTCGACGAGCATCGCGTGAATCATCGCGGAGTCGGCCGAAGCTCGCTGACACGCGAAACGTTTTCTTTATATAATGGCTGCGTTACATTGTCGACGAGCTTCGGCCGTATTTGTTGATCGCCGAAAGGTCGCCGGATTTCGAGATCGACCGAGGATCGCGCGTATTTTTGGCAATGTGACGGCCCCTTTACCAGACTTGCTTAATTTCCAGGTTCAACCTAAGCCCTCGAGACGGCTACACTAAAGACGTGGGGAAAAAGTCGTCGATGATGGTTCTGAATACCTTGATGTCTCATAAGGCGTACGATCTGTTCAACACCACGGGTGTGAACAGGGAAGCAAGACTACGGGAAATGTTTCAAACAGCCGACAACGCAATACTGTTCTTTCCGGTAAGTATGATGTTGCTGTCGTCCTGGAGAATTAAATTCTCCGAATACAACCCATTTTAGTTTTCTTTTACTATAGAAGATGCATATCAATGATCATACATGAAATGCAAACATTCTTTCATGTGACTTGATCGCAATTGTAATTAAGTGTTGTCAAATTGAAGTCACATAAATCGTTTGTATTGGTGGAAGTATTTAGAGTTTTTGTGAGTTTATTGGCACAACTAAACAGATGGTTGGACGTACTTTCATTGGACCTATAGGATAGAAACCTTGCAGGCTAAGAGCTTGTTGTGACAAACCCTAAGTGGGTATACCTCAGTAACTGTGTAGGTGGACTCACTTCCTCCAAGCCTGTGGGGAGACCATTTAGACTGCCAACTTGACCTTAAGGTCAATCTGCCGTTACAAAATCCCCCATTCCTGCCACTCTACTATACTGCATTCAAATACCTACCAACACAAGAGCAAACATACACACAGAGAAACAAACACACACAAAACAATACCTCCGTACCCGGAGACTCACTCACTCACTCACTCACTCACTCACTCAGTGCCCCTCAATCTGGGGCCCCTCAGTCTGGGGGCGTGGCGCCTCTGCACCCGGAGACAATTAACAAATGTCCCTGTGTGTTTAGAAGTCGAACAGATACTGGTGGATGTACCGGGGCTTGGAGCAGATTCTGAGAAGACAGGGACTCAATGTTGCTGTCGTCATGGGGGTCACGAACTTTGGACATGGGCACGACGAGATCCGTCGCAAGTACGTGTGAATCTGTTTTCGTTGTCTTCATTTCTGCACGCATTTAGGTTACTAGTACATGAACTTGATTCTTACGGATGCCACTGAAAATTATTTTACCCATGTGTTTATCACTATCACATCTTATCTGCTATATGGAGTGAAATTCCTACCGTTGCATTAAAAGTGGTTTTTACCAAAAATGATAAACGCCAGGTAAGTCTAGTAATGGTTGTTTTAGGCGATAAACGTCGCCAGTATAGATTTTCCGTGAGTATTCATCGCTATTTGTGGAGTGAGCCCTGCATATCTGACTCCAAGTGTTATCCAAGCTATTACGTGATTATTTCCCACTGTCCTTGTTATTGTATTGTTATGTGTTGATGAATATTTAAAAAAAACATTATCACACCCGTCATTTATCGTCATTGGTAATTTCTGCTTTTCGTGCAGTGATACTCTAATGCTTTCTACCTCTGTAGGGTCTGGGAGGTTCTGGACAATCACCACAGCCGTGAGATGCCGTCAACAGGTCTGCTTCTGGTGGAAGTTGCTATCACGTTCTGTGACCGCATCCAAGTGTACGGTTTCTATCCGTTTGCCCGCGATCAACAAAACCGCGCCGTCCCTTTCCACTATTGGGATACCTCTGTCGACGTTCCAGGACCAGAACACATCCACAACTTTGCAGCAGAGTTTCAACTTCTTCGACAACTCCACAACAATGGAATCATTGAACACAAAATTGGTGCATGTAAATAACTTGTAGCAATACGTTATAATTGTGTCTTTGGTAGCAGTTTGAATTTTCAGTGTTAGCATCGTAATTCTCCTTTTGCTTTTTGAGACAAATCTAGATCAGTAGCAAGTATCCCATTGGAACCCATACAAAGAATATAGATTGTTTTGATGCAAAATTACAGATATGTATAACGATGATGTGATTTATATGACAGGAACTGATAACTGAGTTTGCTAAAAAGTAAGTACAATGTTTTTTTCATTATCATAATTTAGTAACTAAGGCTGCCCATAGTCAGTGATAGTGTTGTGTTTTTACCTAAGAAACATAGTGCTAGCTGCCTTGTCCGCTTTCCTCGCCACGGTCTTCCATGATTTCTGCAGGTAAAACTTCTGCCAGGCGTCCAGGGGAAGGCGCCAGTCCTCCCGATCACCAGGACTTCTGTAAAACTCTGAACGATCCTTTCTTTTCCTAAGTAGAAAAATGATAAAACTAGCCATCCTTAGATTTGAATATGCATTTTGTCCCATAGTCTATTTTGCCATAATAGAGAGAGTTAGGGAGTACGTACTTGTGTATTAAGAAAGCATTGAGACAATGGATAGACGTCATACATACAAGCTCTAAACAAAAAGCTGCTTAATTTCGTCTGTCGAATGGAAATCAAAGAACAAAAATGATCAGGATGTTTGTAATATGTAATATAATATACAATACATCTACCGACATTGTCAGCGCTTTTCCTACCTTACGATACGACAGAGAGCCCCTGGCCGTCTGTTGACATGTCACATCCCATGTTGGTCGGAAGCCTCTCTGCCAATCAGATTCAGCGTAAGAGTTTTTCAACCGTTTTGGCGGTACGACTTTCAGCAGAGCTCTGACAGAACTGACTGTCGTGGGTTTCAGAGAGATGGATTTGAAGGTTGCGCAAACGTGAACTCACTCAAGTCAAGGACGTTCCTGTGTTAACACGTAGCCTGGTTTACGTACATGCGTGAAAAGGGATTAGTACGTAGAAAGGCCATGACCACACATTAGCCTTGACAATGACAACATAAACGCATTAAACAAGGCCAATAAAGGTGATTTCAGACAGGATTTGCTGCAATGCGTGCAATCTTTCCGTTTTATTAATATTTCAGCTCCTAAGACCACGATGACTTGATGCCATATGGATGACATCAACGCACGCATAGATTTTCGCTGGTGTTCATAAGGAAAGTACTGCTTCTTCCTCGGATATAACGTTACAGACTTAGGGGGAAACTTGGGAATTAAAGAAAATCTCAGACGGGGTACAAGCAAGTGGATATCGTCCTAACGTTTGCCATAGAAATAACTATGGAATAATGCCAGACTTGCAACATCACTGGGCGAAAAGGCCTCGGATGCAGCCATATGCGCATAAGGATATTTACGCATTTGTAGCGGATACAAGCGGATACAAACGGATGCGGGTGGGATCCGTAAAATATCCGAAATTTGCATTTTTTGGGATCCGGAACGTTTGGATCCCTAAATATCCCAAAATGGGATTTTCCACGGATACCAACTCGTATTTTTAGGGATTTTTTTGTATATTTCGGAATGATTGGATCCCAAAGAATCCCAAAACGGGATTTTCCGCGGATACAAAATCGTTTTCTTGGGGATTTGCCCGCATATTTGGAAGGATTGAATCCTCAAGAATCCGAAAAACGGGATTTTCTACGGATGCGAAAATCGTTTTTATGGGGATTTCCTGGATATCCGATAGATATCCATGTGCAGACGTCGGTATTTTATACGGATACCTACAGATACAACATGTGCTTTTTTCTCGTATCCCTATCGGATATCCACACGCATTTCTCTGTATTTACCTCGGATGCAAACAGAGCCGGCGTTTGGATTTTTTAGTATCTTTGATATATCCATACCTCGGAACTTTCTGAATCTTTACGCATTCTCACCCTGGATACGCCCGTGTTTGATCTGTATACATATATCAATAAATGAATGAACGAATGAACAGATTGAGCCTAAAAACCTTTATTGAAACTCCATACACACTGTGTTATAAGTAACAATAAAAAGAGAACTAACTATACAAAACATATTATGTAAAATGAATATTCGCAATACTAAACGAATAGATTAGAACAAGAACTATCAAATCTTGCTTCGCCAGGATGGCCGTCTCACAATCTATGTGCTGTTTATACAGCCATCATCTCATCATCTGTCTTCTTATTCTAGTCCCACATCAAGATGCCCTTTGAGGTACTGGATGTCTGCTGAAGACAGTCTTTCCCCACTTTCAACCAGTCGCTTTTGACCTACGAAATAAAAGAAACAATTACTGAAAAAAAAACGGCATTTCGGACAGAATGTGCCAAAAGTCTCGTAGGTCTGTTCAAGATAGCCTGGAATGAAGCAAGCATTGTTATGCTAGCAGGCACTGTCATGTGAAATGCCCCCGGGGAGAAGGCCATAAACCCCCCGGTGCTTTTACATATGGGAACAACAGGTCAGATAAAGGCCAGAAGGTTACAGATGTCCTATCTTTTCCCTTTTGATACGTGAAATCGAAATCAAAACCTCCTTGGTGAAATATAATATATCATATGTTTCCATTGTTGACTATTCATCTCAAGGCACGATACCAGTGAGGACTTGATTATAAAATATGCAAATATCTTACAAAAACACATGTACATCGTCCTTCCGCCCGGTAGTAGTGTGAACTGATTTTTTCTACCCGTCGAAGCATTATGCCTTTTAGTCGAAGTTGGGTTGCTCTAATCTTCAGAAATAATCTAAAACCAGTACAAATTAAAGAGTTTCTAAGCGTTAACTCACTTCTATATGCCGTCAGCAGTCGGTTTTTGGTCCAGTTTACCAGGCGGGTCAGCAAAGTTTCATGATGATGAAAAAATGCTCTTTTCATGCGGCTTCGTGACCTCGCCGGGCGGCGAATGGGGCGAGGTTTCCGGTGCCTCTCTCGTTCTTTTCTCGGCCACTGCGCGTATAAGCGTCCAATCGATGTACGGTCAGCATCCAGGACTTCGACACTCAATGCGGTGGTTGCCGTTCTTAAAGTGAGTGAATATACATGGACAGAGGGACGGTATACTAGTATATAAGAGGGACGCACACTCTAAGTCAAGCAAACGGTCAAAAGTGACCGTTGAGATTGAAGCTCCCTTGGGTTTTACTCAGATTACCCACAAGGCACTGCTGCCGGGAGTGCTCTGCGGATCTATCGAAAATACAGAAGTGGATCTTTGAGACATGCTTGGTTTACCGGCGAAGGTTGTATGATGAACGAACTTCTTATCTAATACGGAAAGTTTCGAAACAGCAAAAATCAGCACTGTCACGAATATGAGTCTGTCTTACCAAACCTCTTACTTTAATACCGTCGATCGATGCAAGGATGATAAAAACTCCTTGGTCTATGTCACAGACATACAAACAAACAGTGGTATCCGAGGTACAGATTTAAAATACGGAAAGACGAAAGAGTAACCTCCTTGATGAGACTATTTCTAACCCAGACTAACGACAATTCACTTGTCATGTGGAGGATGTCTTGTCAAGGATGCGTAAGAAAACTAATTCAGATATTCAAGGTATCCCCAGATTACCCACAGTTCGCTTCTGCTGTGGAGTGGGCCTAAGGATGCGTAAGAAAACTAATTCAGATATTCAAGGTATCCCCAGATTACCCACAATTCGCTTCTGCTGTGGAGTGGGCCTAAGGATGCGTAAGAAAACAAATGCGCATATTCAAGGTATCCCCGGATTACCCACAATTCGCTTCTGCTGTGGAGTGGGCCTAAGGATGCGTAAGAAAACAAATACGCATATTCAAGGTATCCCCGGATTACCCACAATTCGCTTCTGCTGTGGAGTGGGCCTAAGGATGCGTAAGAAAACAAATGCGCATATTCAAGGTATCCCCAGATTACCCACAATTCCCTTCTGCTGTGGAGTGGGCCTAAGGATGCGTAAGAAAACAAATGCGCATATTCAAGGTATCCCCAGATTACCCACAATTCGCTTCTGCTGTGGAGTGGGCTCGCGGATGCCTAAAAAACACAAGTGGATTCTCACGAATGCGAATATCCTGGTATCCAGTGTGAAGGGGATTGTCTCACTTATATTTATGTTACAAACGGCGGTATCCGAGGTACAAAGATATGACAGGATACGACCCCTCAAAATGTGACATTTTGCTATCCTAATGTATTATTTCTTACGTATACGTAAGGCCACAGCAAGTAAATTTTATGGATGACATCCTCGCGCGCATTGATTTTCGCCTGATTTCAGAAAAAAAAACAAGAAATTTTGTTGCCCTGCGACGGTGGTCAACATGCCAAAAAAGGGCAAATATGTCATGAACGTCCATCTGCAAGACAAGGCTCTGATTTATTCTTTTATTTTTACTTTGATACAATGTTACAATGGTACAGCAAGCTCTTTTTTTGTTCTATTTAATAAAGACACATCTGCAAGGACAGGTAATACTGTTGAATACAGCGACAGAAGACCTGTTGGGTATGATATCATGTTTTACCTCCTAAATTCTTGTTCAACGAGGTTTACGATCTTAAAATCTAAAAATGTAAGAATCTTGTTTTTTTTGGCCTGTCTTGTTTTTTTTCGCCCTCTCGCATTAATTTTGGAGTCTCCGGAGGATGTCATCCATGAAATTTACTTGCTATGGCCTAACGAGTAGGTATCCATACGGATACCGTGTCTGCATCCGCTACAAAGTAAGTATCCGTACAAATGCCCTGTCTGCATCCCCTGCGAGTTACGGATGCATACGTATGCGTTACGGATGTGTGTGGGATCCGTGATTTTGGGGATTCGTTGGGATCCGCGTAGCATCCGCAAGGAGATGCAAATTGGGATCCTTGGGATCCGGCTGCATCCGAGGCCTTTTCGCCCAGTGATGCTTTCCAATAAACACTGCTGTTTCTCTCACTATATCTATAACTTGCAGCATAATCATGGCAGTATTCTTGATACAGGTTGTATATGACGCAGCTGAAATACATTGCATCATGCATGCAAATGCAAGTCGCCATCCACTCTCCAAAACATTTGAATCAAACGCAGAACCTTTCGACATGAATTGGTTTTTGTAATTCTATTAATCTGCGCTGTAAGGTTGTGAAAATTGGCCAGACAAAGATTAATCTATTTAGGTCGACAAACCGCTTGTAAATTGCGTGAGATGATTGTCTGCTGACTAGTTGGCCATAGCAGCAGTTGTATCACAGAACCACAAACAGTAAGACTGACATTCCTGATATCGTAATCTTCGTCACAAGAAGAGTACTTTTGTAGATGCATTCAGCTCTGTAGATGCTCTGACTCCGATTTCTTATGGATCCAGTGACAGCTGACGATTCTGACTGTAAATTACCCGCCAACACGCAGGATACACAAGCAGACCTGTCACATCCTGACTCTACAACAGAACCTGTAGTTCAACATGAGATTCAACCCCAGCGCCGCTGGCACCGGACCAGTCTGGAGGCACAAACGGACATCTCGCCCGGACACGTGGAAGACCCGTTACAGGACGTCCATAACGACGCTTCGTTTGAACACTCTCAGTCTGACCAGGATGGCGGACCGGATTTCAGCCCTGACACCGGTGGAGAACAGTCATCGCTACAGGCGTGTTGTACTTCTTATACAAACGTTGGCAAAACTGAAAACAATCAAACACTTTATGTTGACAATCAACTCGTAGAAGCAGAAGAACCCCCGTCAAAAGACATCTACGATACTGAAGGTCATAACGCAAAAAATGTATCGCACCGACTGTTGAATACCTGTGACAAAGAAACACTAGCCACTGTTTATCAATGTGGTCCAGATGTAGACGATATCTGTATGGACAGGCCAGATGTTGAGATCTGTGAGGCAAACAGCGAAGCAGAAGACAGCGACCATAATGAAATTCAAACAGAGACTGTGGTTAAACAGTTGAGGGATGTTGAAAACTCTAGTCAGAACAAAACAGACAGTGAAGTCATGACTGATGAGGACTGTATCCGTCCATATGCAGTCGCGTATGATCAGTATGGTCAGAGCAGGACAAATGACGAACAAGGGGATGTTTTCGATGTCCAGCCATACGCAGTTGCTTATGATGATGATGAAGGGCATTATGAAAACCAAACATCTACCGGGCTTGTTGTTGACAAGGGGGACGGACTACATCCCAACCCTATGTACAGTGGGAACGCGTTACATCCCAACCCTATGTACAGTGGGAACGCGTTACATCCCAACCCTATGTACAGTGGGAACGCGTTACATCCCAACCCTATGTACAGTGGGAACGCGTTACATCCCAACCCTGTGTACGTCCCAAACGGTGCACAGCCAAGGGCATGTGGAGGTAACATGAGTTAAAAATGTTACATTATTCAGATATCAGTATGTTGACCTTTAGATCACCTTCTTTGTCACCTCTGTCAAGCGGGCTATGTTTTCACCAGTGATGATCGACGGATGGTTCGACAACAGTTTAACTAAAAATGCCATGACTTGCCAGGTTTTGTAATGTTTTAGTTAATGTTCTTGCAGGTTTCTACTAATAAAAGACCTTTCTTGTTACCCACGATATTAAGCACTACTAAGGTTGTGTTCTATAGAGAGAGGGATGGATAGTTTTCCACAACCTTTCTTGTAATTTAGAACAGGCTTTTTTCACTTCTGGTTTGTTGTCCAGGTCAAAGAAATGGCCGCGTCATCACTACAGGTGTGGCCGTGGCGATACTGATTTTTTCTGTAGCTCTCATCACTGGAACCGTCATGCCAGGGAAGCAAAACAGTTTCACGCCACCGGTGAGTTATATATTTTTATAGTTATAATAATAATGGTTTATTGGTCAAACATTACCCGTGCAATCGCAGCTTTCATAGCGCTGAATTGACGCAGGGTTTACAATATACATGTACAATACAATACAGGGTCACATAATACACACATGATATATGTTTGCTTCACTTTTTGTGAAACTGTCGCAAGGGTCTGTACGGCAGCCATTCGGCGCCAGGTGACCTCAATACGACTTTCCCCAACCGAAGTTAGGTACCCATTTACACCTGGGTGGAGTGAGGAAAGTCGTGTAAAGTGCCTTTCCCAAGGGCACAACGTCGGGGCGCATGTCCGGACATGTCCCGGATACGACTCGGGATCGAACCCGGGTCTCACCGTTTCATAGTCGAAAGCTCTACCACTACGCCACCCGACGCCACAATAGTTCTCAGGTGTTTAAGAATATCAAACATCAGGGTTTTGTTATTGCTTGTAATGGTTTATATTCTGATACATATAGTCGTATAAACGTTTTGTTTTCGGGTACTTTGATCATTTCCATTTTCAAGTGTAGCGTTGATGGTCCAGTGGTTAATGACCCTGCCTCCGGACCTAGAGGTCACTCACCCAACATGCACGCTAGTTCATGAAGAAAACATGCACGTGCTTAAGAAGGGACGTTAAGCCGTGATCAACTGTCCAATGGCACTGCACCTGTCGAAAAGAGTTTTCCCAATACATTTGTCCTGTACATACTGTCTGGCTTTCCTGTCATGACCAGAAAAAAAAGTAGCTCCTCTGTGAGCTGGACTGGTTCGAGACCATTTTCACTCACGTTTTTCTAAAGGTCATTTTCGTTTATGTCTCAGACATGGCCGGTCCCAACTTCCACAGCTAAAACTACAGACCAAACGGACGGAAGCCGATATGTGGACTACACGTCACAGTCACCGCAACCAACCAGCACTAAAGGTAATACACACATGCACTTTGCACACGCCTTGGATAGGAGAGTCTGCATGATATGATAAACATTAGTGAGTGAGTGGGTCACTTTTACCTTAGACATAGTTGTCCCAGCTCAGAAAAAAGAGAATATTTTTCCTTGTGCTAATAACTACAGAACAACGAAACGCTGGACAGCGCTATGATTTTTTTCCTTCGGTAGATTTATCAATGTTTGACCTTGCTGCTTCTTCCCAGGAAAAGAAACCGACGAGGTCGAACAAACTACAATTGTCTTCGGCGGAATAGGACATGAAGCGGGCAAGTTTAATGAACAATGCGGTGTTGTCGTGTCGCCTAACAACGAGATATTTGTATGTGACATGTACAGCAAGCGGGTCCAAGTGTTCAGCATGAAGGGCGTCTATCTTCGACATTTTCCTACCATCACGTCAGAGAATGAATGCGAGACGATTGTACCCAAAGGCATTTCCATTGACGGGAAGGGTCACCTATGGGTGATTGGTGACTGTAGCTCGTCACGTGCACCGTCAGGACGCATTGTTCGGTACACAAAGACGGGACATCACATGACAACCCTTCATCCCTCCTTGCCTAACAATACTTTCTTTGGCATTGCGGTGGACGCACTTCGCAGTCATGTCGTGGTAACAGAGGTCTGGTTTGACTATTCAGTAGTAAAGGTTCTGTATTTGAACGGCACGGTTGTTCGCAAGTTCAGGATGCAGCAAGGTTTGCTGCACGCTGGGGTGGTCGCTGTAGGACAAAGTGGAAACCTTTTTGTGACCGACTACTGGACAGAAGTTCATGTGTACGTGTATAACGTAACCGGCCATTACCTGTTCAGGTTTGGAGGTGATGATGAGAGGTTCACCCAAGTCACGGGAATCTGTACGGACAGTTCCGATAATGTTCTTGTAGCTGACGGGCTTGGTGGTAAAGTGGAAGTGTTTACAGAGGACGGGCGGTACGTTCGCCCAGCCGCTTCTGGCTTGTTCAGCGCGGACAGTGTAGCAGTAGCTCCAGGGGGACAGCTGGTAGTAACTAATGATGATAACGATACCGTCACTATATTCCCACACTACTGATCCTTGAAATGTCTAAAGATGATGAAAGATCTCTAACAGTCTCGAAGTAGTTGTCTCGAAGTAGTTGCTAGCATCTCTCACTGGCTTTTTTTTCCATTTCCTTTTTTCCATTTCCTTGAGCACTTAAAGACATGATAGATGATTATGGATGTTAAATTGTAACTTTGGAACTTGGGAATCAGCATAACCTTTTCAATCAGCACATGGAAATAAGCTTTTGAAAATGCCTCCGCACCTGAAGCGTCGCCAAAAATGGCATGCATGTAAATCAGAAAAACGGTACTTTTGTAAGTTAAAACGTTAACGTAGTCATGAGTGTATGTAGTGTTAGATCTTGATCTGTGACAACACTAACATACTGTTAGTTGATATACCGTTCCTTCTATCCACAAAAAGTTTCTTCTAATTTGGAACTTTTATTTATCCTATTTCACTGGCTTTTCAGTGGCCAGGTATCACGTGTTGACATATGTCTGGGGCACATTTAAAGATATCACAAGACGCATGACCTGTCGGCTCAAGCAGACAAATTTGTTCAAATTTTCGTCTGCATGCAATACAATCATGTTGTAGAAAGCAGGCCGTGGTCCGAGAATAGCTACTATCAATTTGTCTTGTACACGTATGTGTTTAAATTATTGGCTAGACTCATACAGAACTACTGTGTATTTGTGTACTGACATATTTGAATGATTTTGTGTTGAAGATAGAAACTACGTGTAGAAGACCAGCACATGCTGGAAGTGAATGTAGGGACAACTAGAAAAGACTGAAATGGCTAGCCTACTCTATATTGTCGTGCGGCGTATGATGTGTATAGGCCACAGCAAGTAAATTTTATGGATGACATCCTCCACTAACTCCAAATCTAATGCGATAGGGTGAAAAAAACACAAGGCGGGCCCAAAAAAACAAGATTCCTGCATTTACAAATTTTGATGTCATAAACCTTGTCGAACAAGAATTGAGGGGACAAAACATGATATCACAACCAACAGGTCTTTTATTCCCGTAGTCAACAGTATTACCTGCCCATGTAGATGTGTATACATTTCCAAACTAGAAAAATTGGAGAAAAGAGCCTGTCGTACCATCATGGGATACATTGGATATTCATATGCAATGGAGCACCTTAGAGTGTCAATACTTGTCATCAAACGCGAGCAATTGTGCTTCAAGTTTGCTTCATCCCTGATTGTCTCTGAACCGATAGACATTTACGACATATTTGCCCATTTTCGGTATGTTGACCACCGCCAGAAGGAAAAAAAAATCTTGTTTTTTTTTCCAAAATCAGACGAAAATCAATGCGCGCGCTGATGTCATCCATAAAAATTACTTGCTGTGGCCATAACTTCTTTCTATCGCTATCATTACAACTTGCGGATCGAACAGCAAACTGCTATGATGTACGTTTCTGTGCAGTGTTGTTTTTGATTGTCGTTAGAAATAATTGAATCTGTAACCATCGACTAACAATATAGGGTTAATGCCCCGCCCTGAGGTGTATACGGCGTCATAATTCATGGTCGGTTCCTATGACCACCGAATGAACGACCGAGTCCGAAGGACGAGGTCGTTTATGAGGTGGTCATAGGTAGTTTGGTAAGAGGGATACGGGAGTCCGTGTTGTCCACAAAGATTACGAGTTATATTTACAATGACCTATTTTGTGCTCAATGACCCCATTGTTGTGGAGGGTTCGAAGAATTTCAAACTCAGCGGCAAAATTGTGAGGGTGTTTGCGCTTTAGAACACTGTTGATAGACGTGATTTTATCCCAGTAGTGATAGGGGACGATGTGGTTTTGTTGATCGCGGGCAAACGGATAGAAACCGTACACTTGGATGCGGTCACAGAAGGCGATAGCGATTTCCACTAGAAGTAGACCTGTTGACGGCCGATCTTCACTGTTGTGATTTTTGTCCAGAACCTCCCAGACCCTAAACACGTAGAAAAACATCATGGGAGAAGGGATTTGGCTTCAATGTATACTTTACTTTACTTTATATACACTACACGTGACGTTGGATTTACCAATCGTAGTAAATGTCAGTAAAGCCGGGTAATGTTTGCTTTGTAAACTGTACCGAACTTTACTATGTTAGTAAATAAAAGTTCGGTAATTTCATTTACTACTATCGTATAGTCACCTTTGAAATCAATCACAACCTTTCCTTGAATCAAAACTAAAGCCACATCAACAGACATCAAAGCAAGTATTTAATCTTGGTATTTTTTTCTGAAGAGACTGGGAGAATTTGGCTACCCCAAAGGGGTCAGATATCTTTAAATCTATGTAACCTAGATAGGTGCAGGAAGGAGACAATCAAAAAGAGATTCACACGTACTGAGAACGCATCTCGTCGTCTGTAAAGGTCGTTACCCCCATGGCCACTACAACATTTAGTCCCTCTCTTCGCAGCATCTTCTCAAAGTCTCTGCCGCGTTTCAAATGGTATGTGGAGGACTTCTATAGATACAAAAAAAAATCATAAAACGTTTTCTAATACGACACAAATTAACATAATCTACAAATACTGAACAAAAGTACATGATACAACGCAGACGTACAGAATGAACAACCTTTGCACAGAGATATGGAGACAGACTAAGCACGAATCCATTATTATTGAATTATCTATATAGCAAATAAAAGAAACAAAAGAACAGGCATAGTATTTGCAAATGATAGGACATCTTAAGACAGGAAACAAGGAATAAAATTCTTCTTGCACAATAGCTGCTACAATGTTGGAATTTGAGAATCTTTTTTGTTGTAGAAGAAGAACATTCCATCCTATAGGTTGCAGCATATACACTTATACCGAATACGGATAATGTGAAGTTTTGCATATGTTTCTGTACTTCTACATAGTCGTTATATGATGTTTATGCATACATGTTATGCGAAAATGTATGTTTTACAGGGCCCCACTGTAAAGCAATGCTATGACACTGAGATGCGGCACTCTCGGTATATAAAACAGAAACAAGCAAACAAACAACTTTACTTACTGGAAGGAACAATATCGTATTGTTGGTTGTTTGAATATCTCTTTCCTTCAGTCTTGCTCCCCCCATACCGTGGAAAGATTCGTATAGTCTTAGAGACGTGATAGTATTGAGAACCATCATTGACGATTTCTTCCCCACGTCTTTGGTGTAGCCGTCTCGCGGGCTCAGGTTGAACCTTAGAATGAAGCAAAGTGAATTTTCTGTTTATACTGTTAATACAATAGAGACTTGTACTCAAAAGCAATAAGCTGCCTACGTGCCAAAAATCATTGAAATCCATTCATCTCTTTTTCCAAGTCTCTAACAAACAGGACCCTTGCAGTTCCAAAAACGACACCAGGGGCACCCAAACTATATATACGACTCTTGTGCAAGCCCAACATCTATCTGTCACTCAAAAATCATGGAAAAGATTCCCTTGGGAATATATTGGAGGACTCTTTCTTTAGCGTGGAGTCCGGCCTTGTTACCCGCTCCGCATGATCCGAAGCGGAGGCAATACTATAAAAAGGCTTTACCCATGAGGCGTCGCCAAAATACTTTAATTAGGTTGAATATAAAACACTCCAGAGAGTCAGACGTTTTTACCACATATATCTGTTGGACTCAGGAGCTCAAAAATTAAGATTTTTTTCTAAATCCTGAAATAAGTCCCACCTGATGACAAAATCACTCGCATCTATTTCATCACCACAGCTGCTGTTTAGGAGGATCCCACTGCTGCCCACCAGTGCGCATGTGCCGAGGTGACGTAGTGACGAAGAAACTCCCCGACAATCACGGTACTCAAGACACCGCCGTATGAGGTTTTCGTCTGAGTTGACTTTTACTACAGTCATCATTTCCCTCATACTGGATCTCAAGAGATTCCTGAAAAAAAAATACAAACATAAACAAGAAATCGAAGACGATTTCAGACTTCTGGAAAGTATAGGTGGGTCCCTCATGCAATCCTCGGCTTCCTAAATTCCTACTGGCTCCCCGCCATTTTCTGTGTCTGACCTTTTGACCTCCTGTCATTCTGCCTAGACAAGCTTCCTACTCTGTCTGGACAAGCAGACACACAAACCTGCTCGGCCACCCAAAACAATACTTCCTTACCCGGAATTTAAAAAAAAAACAGTTGAAAAACAAAACTTTGAACAAACAGCTGTAAGGATCATTACTTAACAAATCTAAACTTAAATTTGTGGGGAAAGTTAGCTGAATAATCAACGATACTTACTTGATTCTTAAAAACTCTGTCTGGTTCTTAGTCCATGGCTTGGTTGTTTCTAGCCTGGGAGCTGAGGCTAAAGGATTTCTGTCTCTGAAACGGTCGTAGAGACACAACTAATTGTTATAATGTCGATAACTATATATTTTGAAAATTTTGTCGGTCTCCGCCAATCTTACTGACTCATATATGTATACGAAGTACATGGAATATCACATAAGCTCATTTGTTTACGTCACGTTGTTGTAAGGTCACCTGTCCTACAAGAGTCGTCATTCATACCTGAAGAAGGTTGTAGTAGAAGCCGCCGAAAATAGGGTTTTTCTGTGGATACATGTTAAAAGGTTTTAGCACACTTTTTCATTTCAATTCACATGATGACGACGTTACCTTTAAAAGTGTCATTCGCCATCAAATTTCATACTAATAAAACTATTTCGTTGTTGTTGAAATAATTCAGTAAACATTTATGTAGCCATAAATAAACGTAAAGAAGAGAACAAATGCCTCACCTATTCGCTGTGTATATTTGGTAGTCAGAAAATACCCCACATATAAAAGCAATGATGAGGAGCAGAAACATAGTTGTAAATATTACTCTGGCATATTTCCTCCGTTGGAAAGTAGTTTCTGAAATAAAGATCGTCAACACCTTGAGTTGATCTCATATTGGAGTGGAAAATCACGACGTTTTCTGACAAGCGAGATTCTCTCACAGCCGTAACTAAACGTTACGACCTTGTACCCTAACATCTGCTTGTAGAGTGTGCATTCGACTGCGTGCCCAGAATGACATACAGCCAAGTCTGTTTAACTAGCCACACCGGGCTATATAAGGTACCCAGAAAAATACTATTGTTTAAAAGTACGTGTGCTAAGCATTTAGATATTCTGAAAACGAGGACATTAAATGTACTTGTACCATATAAACCATGGATAAATTCCTACCTTTACATAGACTTGTGTGATGTCGTGACATCATTTTTGTTTCACTGGCCGTCACACGACGTGTATTTGTAGGTTGAGGATTGTCTTGGGACAGACGTGAAAGTGTCGTAGCAAGCCAAGCTCTCCTGCGGCAGAAAAGGTTGTCGTCGATTTTTATTGACGATCTGTTCTGTCATAATAACCTCCCTTAATAGGTTACTTAACTAGTTACGTAGCTTAGTAAGCCATGTAGACATAACGTAAAAAAAGCCTTACAGATCAGAGGTCACAATCCACAATATGTCTCTTATGATTTTCTTGTCTTTTCTTCTCCATATATATTAAATCTGCTTGTAGAATACCCCCCACCCTCTACCCCCCCCCCACTCACACTAGTAAACTGTGACACCCAGCCTGACGCGTGGCCAACACAGCCCAAGTAGCCACAGGCTATGATTAGGGGCTTATAAGCCTTACAGTGAGTCAGAAAAAATGCTATTACTCTAAAGTACGTAAGTACTAAATAAAGAGGCACGGCGTTTATCTTAACTCGTACATAAAACATCAATTTTGTATATCCGCAATCCCTCACCTCAGTTTTCAGCAGCAAATTGGGGGTCTTCTTGGGACAGACGTGACATTGTGGTAGCAAATTCAGCTGTCGTACGACGGAGAAGGTAGTCGTGGATCCTTGTCGACGATTGGTTCTGTCACGCCATGAGACAAAAAATATCGTACGACATATGCGACCTATATACACAGGATCTGTAACACGCCTTGACTGGTATACGTAATGTCACATGTTTGTAAACATGGCGGAAAAACGCCCAACAAACGGCAAATGACCTTGTTCATGGGCCAATGCACAATTACTTGTATTGTTTTTGTTTAATCTTGAGCTTATTTGGCCGTAAATGCCAACTACAACATTGCAGAGGTTAGACATGTCTACCAAACATGACTACATTGTATAGTGTTCGTACATAGTCTGTATCAACTTCTAGAGAGACGTGAAGAAATCTCAGTAATGCTTTTGTGGGTTCATGGCCCAATAATTGACGTGTGCTAGCTTTGTGACAGTGGGAGAGCGAGTTTGGCTACTTTTTTGGCGGCGCCTCATACCCGTTGGATCACTACACTAACAGTGTGTAAATGTGATATTTATGTGAATTTGATAGCTAAAAATGCTGTACTTTAAATTTTAATGTGACTACAGAACAAATTGGAAATAGGGCATTATATAGTGTCCTTGAACAGTTTAATGTACATGTAAAGTGAGCAAATAGGGCAAGGACATATATATGTCACAGTAGAGATGCAAATCCAGTAGAGTTGGCAACTCTACTAGTAGAGATGCCAATTGGCATCTCTACTAGTAGAGATGCCAATTGGCATCTCTACTAGTAGAGTTGGCAACTCTACTAGTAGAGATGCCAATTGGCATCTCTACTAGTAGAGATGGGAATCGTATTTATACGATTCTAGCAGGGCTAGTCATATTAGTTACCTAATTCTAGCAGGGCACAGTCAATTGGCATCTCTACTAGTAGAGATGGGAATCGTATTTATACGATTCTAGCAGGGCACAGTCATATTAGTTACCTTAATTCTAGCAGGGCACAGTCATATTAGTTACCTAAAAATGTTTTGGAAAATAGACTGAATATTTTCACACCTCAATCATTACCCAACATCACTCAATAGCTGTTTTACATGCCACTGAAATGTAAAACAGAGACATTTGCATCAGGTCATTATGAGTTAGAGACTCAATGTGCTAAACCGTTTTTTCCAGTTAGTTAGTGACAGGGTATATAAGAGCTAATCAGTCATACCAAGCCAGTTCCAAAGCTGATGTCAAAGTGAACAGAAGATAGACTGGTGAGGGAAAAACGAATAAAATAATGCTTTGTAAGAATATTGTTGTTTCCTTTACTTTAACACTGGTACCGTGGGAATATGTATTCCAATCTGTCCATTCCTCTATTTGTTCACAATGGTCTATGACCTGGTCCAGACGGCTGTGCTAATGGTTGAAATGTGTATTGACAGAAGCACAATTTGATATCTGAAATATGAAGCAATTTAATTAACTAAATTTATAGTAATTGTGAATGTAGGCTTACCTTATAATATGATAAATTTGAAACTTTAGGTGTTCAGTCTATTTAAAAAAAATTGTTCCTTGCTAGAATTGGAGAATATCCTGGTCTAACTCAAAGAATTCCCATTTGTCCTATAAAAGATTAGAATTCCAATGTCTGGTAAGAGAATCTGGAACACTCCTAGTAGATATTGGAGTAAAAACACCAGAATTCCCATCTCAGGTATTTATACTACTGAGATTGGAACTCAGTAGTATAAATACTAGGATTCCTATCTCTACTAGTAGAGTTGGCAACTCTACTAGTAGAGTTGGCAACTCTACTAGTAGAGATGCCAATTGGCATCTCTACTAGTAGAGTTGGCAACTCTACTAGTAGAGATGCCAATTGGCATCTCTACTAGTAGAGATGCCAATTGGCATCTCTACTAGTAGAGTTGCCAACTCTACTGGATTTGCATCTCTACTGTGACATATATATATGGCAGCATTTTGCGTCCAGGGTGTCTGTTTCTCCCCATTTTACGATTCACATTTCCCTAATTTTCGCTTTCACCTGTTTTTATGTGCAGTCACGTCATTTTTCATTTCTTGAAGTTGCTCCGTCAAATTAAAAAAAAAGTCACATTTATAACTCTGGTAGTAATAGACAGATCCCAAAGCCCCCCCCCCTCCTCCGTCAAAACGTAGAAATGCAAAATAAAAACCCGAGCTCTATGCAAATTCGTATCGTTTAATAGAATTGTGGTCAATTAAGCAAAATTACGACCTTGTTCTTTTTCCTTGACTTGAGTCCAGTTGAGGTTAACGCATATACAGCGCTGACGCAAGTCAATGATGTTTTTTGCTTTGAGCATGTGTATTGTTCGTTGGAAGAAAGGTAAACACAAACATGATATTTATAGAAGAATTCCATTTTGATGACATCCAAAAATGACTCGTAAAATAAGAATTATACTTATTGTACGCTTCTGTTTATTTTCATATCATCATTGCATCGCATAAAATCAGCATGATCCTTTTTACTATCTGTTTCGACTTGAGCATATTTCTCTCCCGATGTTAGCATCCGCATGCGAACAAAAACTTTATCTTAACAATTATGTATGCTTGCAAAGACAGTTGTAACATAACATAACATGTCAGTATACAGAGTAAAATACATAATTATTACATTATTCCAGTTAACATATATATATAACCCAGCATTGCATTGCATTGAAGCTCCAAAGGCCTCTAATTTGACAACGGGAAGGTTTGATCGAGACTATAACCTCCTTGGTTTGATACAGAAAACTTTATTGCACGACAATTGTACACGGTACAAAGTATGGCAACAACTATATATTGGGCGAAGTACAGAAAAGTATAGAATAAAACCTAATATAGTGTAACAATCGAGTGTGGCTAATCATGGGTTTCGGTATTTTTTCTAATAACAAAGCAATCTTTTATATATTTGCCTATTTTTACATTGTAGGAGTTATTGCATGTAAAGATATGTGCACCGTTTCCTGGTTAAAGCTCTTGGTCCTTGTTTACGTCAAAGCAACAATATTGCCGCATAAAACTCACAACAAGCTATGTTCAGGTCATGGTTCCAAACTATATGTATGAAAAAAGCTTCTGTTCATTGGTTTTTACACAGCGTTTCTGTCATCAAAAGTGTCAAACTACAGAAATATTGAACGATGCCAGTATTCATGTTTCACTCCACATTTCACTGTGTGTCATGATTTCTTATAGAAGACGCCACAACGTTAGCATTCTCCAACGAAGCGCTTCTGAGTTAACATATGTGAATTACACATTCTTAGCCTTGAGTAAACTCATGACAATGACAATACCGAGATTAAAGATAGCCAGAAATTCCAAACTAATAATTCCTGTATAAACGTCTGGATGCCTCCAAAATATTGTCAAGATTCGGAACACAAAGACATTGTTACGAGTTATGTTTACAGTCACCTACTTTGTGCTCAATGACTCCATTGTTGTGGAGGGTTCGAAGAATTTCAAACTCAGCGGCAAAATTGTGAGGGTGTTTGCGTTTTAGAACACTGTTGACAGACGTGACTTTATCCCAGTAGTGATAGGGGACGATGTGGTTTTGTTGATCGCGGGCAAACGGATAGAAACCGTACACTTTGATGCGGTCACAGAAAGTGATAGCGATTTCCACCAGTCGTAGCCCTGTTGACGGTCTGTCATCACTGGTGGGATTCTTGTCCAGAACCTCCCAGAGTCTTAAGAGATAGAAAACCATCATTGGAGAAGGGATTTGACTTCAGTGTATACTTTACTTCATAAACATGTAGTAGAAACAACAAAGACGTGAGACCGCAGAACGTACTGCGCCTGCGCGAAACCTGGATTTTTCACGGTTTTCTTTGGATGTTTGTTCAACGTTGCATCAGAATTTGAACGAAAACAATACCTTCCCGCGGAAGGATATCTCCTTCCGAGGAGCTAACGATGAAGAAGAGAGTCACACTTACTGACGACGCATCTCTTCATCTTTCGAGGTCGTTACTCCCGCGACGGCAACAACATTGAGTCCCTGATGTCTTTGCAGCATCCTCTCAAAGTCTTTCCCGAGTTCCAATTGGTCTATGGTCGCTTTAGAAGTCTAAAGATATAAAAATATAAACTTAAGTATGCAGACGACGCCCTCTCTTCTTCATAAAGTCCTATGTGGCACAAATCTGACCCACAGGTTTGACAACTAATTTTAGGTGTTACGTTGCGTCCTGTAGCATTTTGGCTTTAGTACACTATTTCCATCGCTTCGGCAAAATGTAATTTTTCAGGCAGATTAGTTAATTTGCTGGAGACTCAAAGTAGCTGCCAAAACGTTGGAAGGTGAGAAACTTTAAATTTCATTCGAAGACTTCCATCCTGTAGGTTGGAACATATATTATACATACTTACTGGAAGGAACAATATCGTATTGTTGGCTGTTTGAATATCTCTTTCCTTCAGCCCTTCTTCCACCACGCCGAGCATGAATTCGTACACCCACATGGACGTGATAGTATTGAGAACCATCATTGACGATTTCTTCCCCACGTCTTTGGTGTAGCCGTCTTGCGGGCTTAGGTTGAACCTGGAAATGAAGGATGATGACTTTAGCACACTGAGGTAGCCGTTTGACTCCAAATGCTCCTTTGAGTACGGGGTTAGGCAGCAGGGAGAAACCAGGTTAACACGTTAGAGACTTGTCCTCAACAGCAAGCCTACAAGCCAAAAATCATTGAATTACCTTCATATCGAATTGAGTTATCCTTCTCCAAAGTCTCTATCAAAAATGCCTCCTACAGTTTCAAAAAGACACCAGGGGCGCCCAAACTATACCACTTTTGTGTACGCCCATATCTTTCACTCAAAAATTATGATAAAGATTCCCTTGGGAATGTACTAGTGGACTATTTCATTAGCCTATAATCCAACATTTGTAGCGGATCCAGGACTATAAAATACTAGTAAGGCTTTGCCCCTGAGGCGTCGCCAAAAATACTCACAAATTTATTCAGGTTGTATATAAGACGCTGCAGGAATTCAGACGTTTTTACCACACATGCACATATGTCTGGTGGAATCAGCTGAAAATATGATTTTCTTTTAATCCTGAAATAAGTACTAGTCTCACCTTATGACAAAGTCACTCGCATCTATTTCATCTCCGCAGCTGCTGTTTAGGAGGATCCCACTGCTGCCCACCAGTGCGCATGTGCCGAGGTGACGTAGTTCCGGAGAAACCCCCCGGCACTCTCGGGTCATAAGACACCGCCGTATGAGGTTTTCGTCTGAGTTGACTTTTACTACAGTCATCATTTTCCCCATACTGGATCTCAAGACATTCCTGGAGAAACAAATACAACCATAAACTAGAAAGGTAACATTTGCAAAGCAAATGCATAATGTTTACCTTCGCATATGGTCTGCTCTGTTAATTCTTACTCAAACCAATGAGGTTAACCTCCTTGCTCAAACACATTCATATATGTGGTCAGACAAGACTCTAAATCCCTCCTGCTATAAAATTGCAACATGATGTAACCCAACACCAGTTACCATGGTAACAGACAGTCTAGTTCAGGTCATTGACCAGGTCAGAGGTCACTGTTTGGAGAAGAGGAAGAGGTAGAGGAAGAAGAAACGTAGCAAAAACAATATGTTTTCCTTCGGTAAACATAACAAGAAATCGAAGACTTCAGACTTCTGGGGAATATTGGAGGGTCCGTCATGCAATCCTCGGCTTCCTGAATTCCTGCTGGCTCCCCGCCATTTTCTGTGTCTGACCTTTTGACCTCCTGTCATTCTGCCTGTCGATCTTCCCAACCCACGTTCTGTCAACCTACTCTGTTTGGACAAGCAGACAGACAAACCTGCTCGGCCACCCAAAACAATACTTCCGAAACCCGAAATTAAAACAAAAAACAAAAAGGGAAGTTTGAAAATTAAAACTCAAGCAGATGTAAAGATGATTACTTAACAAATCTAAACTTAAATTTG
Source organism: Branchiostoma floridae x Branchiostoma japonicum (assembly GCA_013266295.2). NCBI lineage: Eukaryota > Metazoa > Chordata > Leptocardii > Amphioxiformes > Branchiostomatidae > Branchiostoma > Branchiostoma floridae x Branchiostoma japonicum. The sequence continues at coordinate 7,169,100 of CM023825.1, read as the reverse complement.
TGGTGAAAGTTAGGTGAATAATCAACGATGCTTACTTGAGTTTTAAAAACTCTGTCTGGTTCTTAGTCCATGGCTTGGCTGTTTCTAGCCTGGGAGCTGAGGCTAAAGGATTTCTGAAACGGTCGTAGAGGTCACAGTTTATTGAAACGTTGATAACTATTTTAAAATATTTGTAGGTCTCCGCCAATCTTACTCTTTACAATGTGGTTCGCCTCATATATATGTAAGGTACATGGAGATATTGGTCTTAACACTATAACTAGCTTATATTAATGCCATATGAGACCATTTGCTTACGTCACGTGATTGTAAGGTCATGTGTCCTACATGATTGGTCATTCTTACCTGAGGAAGGTTGTAGTAGAGGCCGCCGAAAATAGGGCATTTCTGTGGATACATGTTAAAACGTTTTAGAACACTCAGTTTCACCTGATGACGATGAATATTTTACATTTTAAAAGTGTCATTCGTCAACGCATATAAAATTTCATACAAATAAACTATTTGCTTGTTGTTAAAATAATTCAGTAAAACATTTATGCAGCCATAAATAAAGGTGAAGAAGAAAACAGATGTCTCACCCACTCGCTGTGTATATTTGGTAGTCAAAAAATGTCTCACACACAAAAGCAATGATGAGGAGCAGAGACATAGTTGCAAAAATCACTCTGGCATATTTCTTCAGTTGGAAAATAGTTTCTGAAACAAAGATCGTCAACAAGTTAAGATGATCTCACATATTGGGGTGAAAAATCACGACGTTTTCTGACAGGCGACCTTGTACCCTAACATCTGCTTGGAGATTGTGAACTCGGCTTCGTGCCCAGAATGACCTACAGCCAAGCCTCCCAACTAGCCACAGGTTATTTATTAGAGCTAGCCAGAAAAATGCTACTGTTCAAAAGTACGTGTTTCAAAACACTACGCCTTTAAACATTCTGAACACGAGGACATTAAATGTACTGGTACCATAAACCATTGATAAATTCCTACCTTTCCATAGACCTGTGTTGGACTGTGACATCATTTTTGTTCTGTCCCATCACACGACTTGTATGTGCAGGTTGAGTATCGTCTTGGGACAGACGTGTCGTAGCAAGTACAGTCGAGCTCTCTTGTGGCAGAAAATGGTAGATTTTGACCATCAGTTCTGTCATAAGAACCTCCCTAGCTGAACAATGGATTTGTAACACTTTACTTGATTAGTTACATAACATAGTAAGTAAGCCATGTAGACCTAACGTAAAAAAGTCTTACAAACAATAGGTGACATTACAAGGCGAAAGCACCATGAAGCCTATGTCTCTGCTTATTTGTAGGCTTTTCTTTCCCATAGATCTTACATCTGCTTGGAGAATCACCCCCCCACCCACCCAGACACGCATACACACAACTCACACCTTGGGGGGACCGACCTATGTTCCGAAATCCCTATGTTCCGAAATCCCTATGTTCCAAACTCTCAAATAGTTGAAAAGTGAAGCGGAATGATTTTTGATAGTGAAAAAGGGTGCTTCGATTTCTCGTCGAAGTCGATGGAGCCATATCTATTTAAAGGTATGTGTCTGAGCAAATTGGCCCGCGGGCAGTGACCCATTCATAGGTACAAAAATGTTGTTGTTCTAGTGTCCAGGGTGGCTATTTAGTATTCCCATGTTACGATTCACATTTCCTCAAATTCCCACTTTCACGTATCTTTATCCGTCAGTCACATCATTTCATGTGGGGTAGGTTGGCGCAGCGGTAGCGCGTTCGGCTCGGGGCCAAGAGGTCCCGGGTTCGATCCCCATGTCACCGATGTCACCGATCTTGTGCCCTTGGGAAAGGCACTTTACACGACTTTCCTCACTTCACTCAGGTGTAAATGAGTACCTAGCTTCGGTTAGGGACGTCCCTCGGATAGGACGTTAAATGGAGGTCCCGTGTTTGGGGAGAGCCACACCCCACGCACGTTAAAGAACCCACCATACTTATCGAAAAGAGTAGGGGTCCTTCCCGGTGTGAGTGGTTCAAACCTTACAGTCTTATGGCCGCACCTGGGGTCGTATTGAGGTCACCTGAGTTAGCGCCGAATGGCAGCCGCTCCAGACCCTTGCGATTAAGCCCCACCACCATTGTAAGCTCCTCACAATTCAGCCCTTGGCTGCAAGGAGAGAGTAAGCCGGCCCACCAATCTATCTATCTATCATTTCACATTTCTTGACGTTCATCTGCCAAATCTTCATGGCAAGAATCTTAGGTCTAAAGACCACATAACACAGTTCAAATGTAAAACCGCTAGATATAGCAAGAATATTAATACACTGCTGACCTGGTTGACCTACTCAACGATAAAGGTTTAGCGCCGCAAGTAAGCATTTAGACGAACACACTGTTAAGGTTCGTAATGTTTAGCTTCTGTGTATATTTAGCTTCTGTATATATCGTTACTGTTTTTAGATTACTTTTAAATGTAGATCAAACTGCATTTCAGCCAAAGAAGGCTGCTACTGTATGATATATGACTTAATGCATTCATTGATTGATTGATTGAAATGTACATAAATGTCACATTTATACCTCCGGTAGTAATAGGGTTTCGTAACATATCGCATATCGGAACATAGAGATTTCGGAACATAGGACTTCGGAACTTGGGCATGTACCCCACTGTGACACCCAGTCTGACACATAACCAACACTGCCCATTGGCGAGTAACCAAAGACTATCAAGGGTTTATAAGCCTTGGAGTGAGTCAGAAGTACGTAAGTACCAAACAAAAGTACCAAAACAAAGAGGCACGGTGTTACTCTTAACTCGTCCGCCTAAAACATCGTTTTTGTATATCCACAATCCCTCACCTCAGTTTTCAGCAGCAAATTGGGGGGTCTTCTTGGGACAGCAGTTGCATTGTTGCAGCAAATTCAGCTGCTTTTGGTGGAAAAGGTAGTCTTGGATCCTTATCGACGATTCGTTCTGTCACGTGATACGACATATGTGACCTGTATACACTGACTGGACCAGTAACACGCCTTATATGGTAATGTCACATGTTTGTAAACATGGCGGAAAAAAGGCCCAACAGACAACTCACAATTAATTGTATTGTTATGTTTTCTTTGTGTTGGAACAAAAGTTTTAACTTGAGACATGTGACTACCAACACAGACGAACTTTCATGATAACAAATTCTTTAAGACAGACGTGAATAAATCTCAGTAATACTTCTGGTTAGGGTTAGTGTTAGGGTTAGGGTGGGGTCGTGCCCTCATATGTGTTGTTAAAAGTGGGAGAGCAAGTTTTTCTACTATTTTGGCGGCGCCACAGGGGGTTGCCCATTTGTGTGTTATAACCATTAGATCGATTGTGAGGGCCCTGTGCCTAAAACCCGAGCTCTGTCAAAACTCATATCGTTTGATAGCCGTATTGTAGTTTATAAAAGATACTACAAATTATAGACGTGTCTTCATGACTCGTTATTTTCATTTTAAAAGGAGATACGAAAATTTGTTATAATTTGGGGCCGGTGAAACGTTTGGAGGAGGAAATTAACGACAGTGAAGAAAAGAGGTCCTTTAAATAACATATAACACATGATATTAATAGAATAACTCGACTTTGACACCACATCATCAAAACACGACTCGTTTTACTGAAAGGTCCGGTATGATATTAGAATTATAGTTATTGTATTTTTCTCTTTATTTTTGCCACAGTATCGCATCGCAATCATGGTATCAGCATAATTCTTATTGCTATCCGTTTCGGCTTTATATTTGTCACCAATGTTAGCGTGATGATTCAATGTTAGCATATCAACATCCGAAAAAAACAACTTTATCTCATCAATAATGAATGCTTGCGATTCTTGGATAATATGTCCGTATACAGATACATACACCATTATTCTAGTTAACATATAACCCAGCATTGCATTAGCCTGGTGTCCAGTCTTGTTAGCTTTGGTCCGCTCCCCAAGATCCGCTCCCCGCCAAAAGGACTGGGAGCCGTTACCATTTAGATGATTTGTTGGCGGGTAGCGGATCTTGGGGACATGGGGGAGCGGACCAAAGCTAACAAGACTTGACACCAGGCTAGCATTGCATTGCATTGCATGGTAGCCAGCTCTAAACTTTCACCAAGCCCTTGGAAAACGGCAAGATTTTATGTGCACGTTTTAGTAGTTAAAGCTCTTGATAATGAACATATTTATGTAAAATGTATGTAAAAGTAAAGTTTCTTACCAGAGTGCTGAATAAGCATACATTTTCAACTGATATTTGTGACATTCCCTTAATATAACCAATATAGCTAATAGTATCTATATATAGCTGATCGAATTATTCAGACAAGATTTTTTGTACATTTCTTGTATCTGTGACTGGAATGTTTACCATACAGACTTAAAGGGAAAAGGAAAATTAGATACACCTGTCTGTGTATTAAGCCATTGCTTAATTGGTACATAAACGTATGTTCAGGCAAGGTTTTGGTACATTTCTTCGATCTGTGACTGGAATGTTGACTTCAGGGCGGTACGTTTGGACTTGAAGGTTGGGGTGAGCAGTCCGTTCTCCAGACTGAAGAGCTCAGGATGCAGGTGGATGGCTTTTACCTGGAAAAGAAAAACCGATAACACGTAAGTAGGTGATGGTGGGCGGTATCGACTTCTGTGCACCTTTGACCCACCCATGACGTCACGTTTCTGGAAAGTCGACGCATGTCAGAAGTTAGTGGCTCAGATACCCGGTGACGACCGATCGGATTGACAGTATGGGACGGGGGGGTGATATAGACTTTAAACAACTTTTGACGCATTGCCGACGTCACACGTGTATAAAGTCACGTGTCATGAGTGATTGGGTAAGATAATAATAAAGCTGAAGAGGCCTGAGTGATTCAGTCGGAAATTCCAGTGAGTTCAATTTGACCCATAATGTTTTTTTCTTTGTGCTGGATCAAGGAATTTTTTAATGTGTTTTCTACCAACATTAACTCTCTCACCTGCTCGAATGAATGAAGACCACGTTGTCTGCCCAGACTGGTTACCTCTTCTAGAATGGCGTCCTTCACAGTCTGGTGTTGAACAAAAAAGAAACGTTAGAAAAACCATAAATAGCATTCAGTTTGATATGCAACATGTCAACTCCATTTCACATATTCACATCGCCATTCCCATTCTGAAAGCCAGATGTGTTTGTCTATGAAAGGATGAAAAATTGAAATGTAGTCATTAAAGTTCCAGTTATAAAGAACATCTATAAAAGGATGAAAAAGAGCAGTTTCCGAAGCCACGCCTCCCTTAGCAACGCCCTAGCAACTCGAATTGTCGGTGGTCACATGACCAAATCCTGTTCTCTTATTGGTTGAAACGCTACTTTTGATTGACAGTCGGTAACACAGTCTATTGAAATGGCGTGTGCACAATGGTATAATGACCTTATTCTTGCACAACTCTTCCATGGTGCCTTCCAGGTTCAGATTGTTCTTGGCCCAACCTGGCAAAACCTCCGGATCAGGGACGAAAATACCAACACACGACGCCTGGAAATTTAAGACAAAATAAGCGGACGTCTTGACCAGCCTTCTCAAACTATATCGTGTTATACATATATCCTTGTATCTTTTTACAGTTACTGTATATAATTCCTCGGTCTAGATCTACAAGACACATACATTGTTGGAGTCAACAGACTCTGTGAAATCATAAAGAAGCTGACCAACAAAAAGTTCAGTAGAGTTTATCCGAAAATGCACTAAACAAAATACAAATTCTCAAATAATGGCATCCATAACATTGATCGTAAAGGAAAAGACAAAATTCTTACAATTCATTCACAAAATAGGATATCGAAAATAAATAACAAAAATGTCCAGAAAAACATGGCAGAGACGTTGCTGCCATGTTTACTAAGTGACGATAATGATATTTTTATCAGCTAAAAGGCACTGTCACATTCGTCGTATGTCATCGTATGTTAATGTCGTGACAGAACCAACCGCCGACAAGGATCGAAGACAGCCCTTTCGGCAACATGACAGCTACGCTTTGGACGAGACATGCACGACCATCCTAAGAATGCCCCTAGTTTGTGGTCGTACGACGATCGTACGACATATGTGACCGGGCCCTTACCTTCAGGCTCTCTCCGTGAACAAAAGCCTGTGCCACCAGTGGGCTGCTGGTGTAGATGCTCTCCACCTTCTCTGGAGCAATGTACTCTCCCTGGTTGGTACAAAAACAAGGTGTATAAAGTTAGAACTTTTCTTAGATTTATTGAAATCAATTCAAAGCCTTTATTTATTCTCAATAGATTTCCAACAAGGTGGCGCTCATATGGGAGGGGGGCGTGTACTAAGCAAACAAATTTAAACTATTAAAAGTACAATAAATGGGCTGAAGTAGTTTACCTGTGCAAGCTTGAAAATGTGCTTCTTCCTGTCAATGATCTTGAGAACGCCGTTCTAAAAGAATGCAATACAACCGATAACACAATTCTACCAAGAACTGAGAATGTAACTCATTCCGAGCCTAAAATAAACATAATTAAAGGAAAAGGGGCTAATGTCACACAAATTGAAAGGAACTGCAATAAAAGAACAAGTGAACATAAAAGAATGAACGAATGAATAAATGATTGAATGAATAAATGGATACCGGCAGCCACTCCCCCACATCTCCTGTATGCAACCAGCCGTCCTCATCAAGCGCCTCTGCCGTTCTCTCGGGGGCCTTGTAATATCCCTTCATGATGTTTGGGCCCTTGGCGCACACCTGTTATTAATTAAGATAAGAATGCTCAAAACACCTGTTGTCTTGTCTTTTAATTTTTAATGCCGACATCCTAGCAAAATCTAAAAATTCTTCGCATGCGACGATTTAAAACTGACGAAAACTGATTTTGTTTTTTCTATTTTCTATTCAGAACATATGATGTTGACTAAAGTAGTATAGAGCTTTATTTAAAACAGTGTCCTTACCTCCCCTTGGTTGTTCTTGGTGTAGTAGTCCATTTCGGGAATGTCCACAAGTTTTATAAGGTTGCAGGTCAGTGGAGAACCTACGTGACCTGAAGGTCAATTGAACAATGTTGGCTAGTATACAGGTCTATATGAAAATGAATGTGCACAAGATTGTTGTATTTAGCTACAGTAATATGTCATTATGTCTTGGGCTTATTGTAAGAAAGGTTTTGGAAACTCTAAACCGTTTGAGACTTCTCTAGAAAGCGGAAGGAAATTTCAGGATGTCTCACCAGTGCTGTGATCACCAGGTATGGTGAAGGAAACCCCAGCATTCGCCTCTGTTTGTCCGTATCCTTCATACACCTGATAGATAAAAGGTAGGATGTTTGTTTATTTGTTTGTTTTTTGCTATCATCTATTAAGTAACAGTCAAAGTTTTCTCTACGTTTCATGATACGTAGTTTGGTCGATGCAACTCGTTGACCGAATCATGCGAGTAAAAGAGGGAAGTAAAGGAAGTTATCTACATCAGGGCCCATCAAACTTCATTGATCGGAGGCCGATACCGACTTCCAACGACCTTTGACCTGTTGTCACGTCACAGTGCCGAAGGGTGACGTGTTCTTAGCAATCGGGTCCTCGGCCATCCAGACGGTTATCAGAGGAATGGTCGAAAACTCATTGAGCCCGCTCTTTTCGTGTTAAACCAAAATTAAAGTTAAATCCTTCTCACAGCATGAACAAGGTTGATGGAGTCAACCGAAAATTTGGGGTAAGTCCTAATATTCTTTGTAGTGTTGGCAGTTAAAGTTGAGTTTCCATTTCTAAAATCCTTCTCCATAAAGAAAACCCAAAGGTATTGGATATATAATTGGTAAACAAGGTAAACAGCTTACCGCACAACCAAGAGCCGCCCGCAGGAATGTCATACCTGCCTCCGACAGAGGAGCTGATCCTGTGATCAGACACCTCACACGACCTCCCAGCAGATTCTACACACGGAAGGTATGTTTATTCATCTATTTAACTCATGCACTCACTATCCCAGATTTACAGAAAGCACATAACATACACGACATGAAAAAATCAACCTTTTGACGATAAGTGACGCAAATATGGTTTAACAATCAAGCAAGTGGTCAGTTTGATGAAGAACTTACTTGTACTTTCCCAAAGATCAACGTATCCCAAATACTGTCGCGTCGGACAATCCCTCTGTAAGATAAAGCGTGGCATGAGATTGGTGATTGTAGTGATTGTCTCTTACAGGCAATCCTGAATTTGTTCACTATAATGTCTTTGAGAAGACAATTATACCGGTGTTACCTTTTTACTTCTGCACTTTTGCTCCCCAGCGCGATTTCCAGCAGCTTGGTCTTGATCGCGCTACCTTGAACTCCGGCGTGTACCTGAGAAGGATATCAAATCCAATCAGGGCCCATCACCCATCACTCAACCGCGACGGGGGCCGACATCGTTTACCAGATAACTTTGACCCAGTGTTGACGTTACACGTACACTTCAGTGAAGCCACATGACAAGCCACGTGACACTCTGAAGAAAATCAGAGTGACTGGTCGAAAGCTCTAGGTGAGAAAATTTCTTTGTGTTGGATAAATAGTTTTAACCCTATCAGAGGTTTTTTTTTCATTTATTGGCACAACCAAAATTGCAAAGAGATGGTCTGACCTACTTTCATTGGGCCTAGGACAGACACAATCCCTAAGTGGGTATACCCCCCAGTAACTGTGTGGATGGACTCACTTCTTCATCCCACCGCGTGGGAATTCCATTAAGACTACCAACTTGACCTTAGGGCCAATCTTCGGTTACCATCCCCCTCCTGACACTCCTTACATTCAAGTCCCTACCAACACACAAGCAAAGGCACACACTGATAAAAACACCCAATACAATACCATAAACAAAAAATATATAACAATAACAAAAAAATGGACGACAACACTCTAATGACCTTGTCGTATATCCTATTGAGCAGGCGCGGGACAGACGGGAAGATGGTAGGCCGAAGTTCCCGGAAGTCGTCCAGCAGCTTCTTGACGTCACCACCAAAGAATCCGATCTGGACACCCGTCATGAAGAACATAACCTGGAAAAAACAACAGGAAAGGAAAAGGGAAGGGTGTCATCGACAGTGTTAAACAAAAGCATATAATGGTAATGGTACACTGCAACAATAGATGTAGTTTTGCTATTCTCTAAGTAACCAAGGTTTTCATGTTTTTCTGGTGAATTCTGAAAAGGAAAAAAAGCTTAAGGTATGAACAAACCAAGGCAGAGTTGTCAGAAAATGAGGGTATATTTGTCGGTACATCAAATTTGCATTAAGTACAATGTTGTTTACAAGAAAAAAGGGGTAAACAAAAGTGTTGTTGTAATACTGACGTGTAATGATCTCTCAAACTGGTGTGGAAGAGGCAAGTAGGAAACGTGCATGTCATCAGGTCCCAGACACAGGTATCCCTGAAAGACAAGAGTGTACAGAAATCATTGTGATGAACATTTTGATAAACCAGTACTTTTATCACTTTAGAATTCACTCCTTTGTACTTTTTAGTTAGAATACCTCCCTTTATGCTGTTTTTCATAGTGATTTTGCTCAAAAAGGTTGTGACAGAGTTCGATGATGTAATCAAAGATGGCGACCAACAGCTTCAATGACGTCACTAAAATGGCGGCAACGAATGGTTTTCCATACACAAGCAAGCAAGGCGACCAACCTCTACGTGTTTCAGCACAGCACTGATGTTTGTGATGATGTTCCTGTGAGTCAGCATCACACCTTTGGGATTTCCTGCAAAGAATGGAAAACAGCTTGTGATCGAGATAATTTGTGCCAACTCATCGGTAGTGTCTGTCCTTGGTGCTAAGATGACAGTCCTTTTAGTTTTCCTGTTGTACTAGAATATACTGTACGGTTGTTTTTTTTTACAACAAGGTGAAAACAGTGGTAGTTTATAGCTAGAAGCTGGTAGATGCCAACATCAAGTTCACACAGGAGACTGGTCACAACGACATGCTAAACAACAATGCAGTTTGTAAAACATGTAAACTTAACTTTGAAATAACTGTTGTTGATTAAAGACGCAACAGTTACTTATTACAAACCTGTAGTTCCGCTGGTGTAGCAAATTGTCAACAGGTCTTCTGGACGAGGTGGCTAAGACAACAGAATAATCCATATTCATATCGCTGCAAAAAAGGCTCTTTTATCGATTGTTTGTCATAAGTTATAAGCAAGGTAGTTAAACGGTCCAGTAGATTCAAATACTCTAACGTGACTACAGTAGACCAATCAAATGAAAACCCACACTTGCATAATGAATTTTTTTTACTTTTAACTAAGATATCTCATTTCTTAAATACCTTTGGCAAATATAAGTTTATTGAGGGTAAGTCTGCTCCACACCATGTACATGGCTAACGTTATATACGTGGTGCAAAAGACTAAATGAGCAAGTACTAAAAGTAACTTACAACAGCGTCGTGTGGATTTTTCCTTCCTGCTTCCTGTTGAAGTGGAAAAAAGTTTTAAATTTCTAACAATTAACGAATCTTCACAACATTGCCTTTCCACTTTACTCTACACCAACAAAACGGAGAATTACATGTCAATTAATTTACATTTATCATTGATTTGCTGACGTACCTCCACGTCATCAAACGTCATTACTTCAACACCCAATGAGGTCGCTCGTTTCTTGAGGCCATCACTGATCTTCTCCATGATGATGATTCTCTTGACCGTGGACACATCCTGCATGATGTCGAGAATAGAGGACACCTTCTTCTCCACGTCGCACACAATGGTGTGAAGATTCGCTGTAAGACAACAGAAACATCGGTCATTTGGAATCATACAATTGTAGCTGCTGTGATTTCTCACATCTGAGAACATGGCAGTCAAAGACACCAGACTCCTTGACGGTAAGCACCACCTGGCAGAACATACAGAAATGCAGTACGGAAACATTTATTGAAATTGCAAAGTCACAAAATACTTAAAAATACACACACAGAGACAGACAAACAAACAAACAAACAAACAAACAACACTTCACTCGAGGTGATTTTGCTGCTTTTTCGAAACTTACTGTTCTATAGAAGGGGAAACAAAGGTGTTATCTACCAGTGCCAAGGGTTTATAAACGTAACCTTGGGCTCTTTTTAATGTCAAGGTCAATGTTAACCCTCACCCTGCTCGATGACAAATTTGATGGCCTGGGGTCCCAGCGTGTCGTACAGAGGAACAACAACCATGGAAAACGCACTGCACGCCTGCTCAGCTATCACCCACTGGAACAAAAACGCACAACTGTTTGAGGACTGTGCAACTGTGGCACAACTGTATACTAATTCATAGTAACTTCATACGATTGACTGTCACAACTGAAAAACACTCCTATGTTCTGACACCCCTAACTATATCATCATAAGATCTCGGTTCGGTGTTGTTGTTTATTGCCTTCGTCAAGAAGGGTATGTTTTCATGGGCGTTCGTGTGTGCGTGAGTCTGTCAACAGTATAACTCGAGAAGGCTTAAATGGATTGTCTTCATATTTGGTAGGTGGGTAGGTCTTGATGAGGTCTAGAAGTGATAGGAATATGGGCCCCCTGGCGGCTCGTTATGGTACTGCAGCGGTACTTCCGGTTTTGAAATATGGTGATCTGGAGGAGCTAGGGTCATGATTTTTGGATGGTAGATAGGTCTTGTGCTCGGGAAGAAGTGACATAAGTTTGGGCCCCCTAGCGGCTTGCTTTGGAACTGCAGGAGCATTTGTATGAAAATGTTTAAAGTAGGATAATTCAATAACCGGTCGACGGATCGTCCTGATATTTGGTGTGTAGGTAGCTTAAGTGATGCTTGACATAATTAGATGACAATTATGCAAATTATGATCTAATTTGAATAATAAATGAAGCAATTCTATAATTCAGTTACCTTCCATGATACTCTACCTTCATTGTGACACATGGGCTACAGGCTGTCCCAGAGGGAGAAAGTCCCAGAGGGGATAGTCCATGTAGCTGCAGGCGGTGTTGCCTTACAGCCTGCACATATGTTTTTTCCCTTGCCCAATGCACGATTGCAGACTGCATCGGCAGGGGTAATTTTCACAATCCAACTTCCATATTTAGGGGGACTAATATATCACTTCTACCTTCTTAAGTTATATAACGATAACATCTTTTGACGAAGGCATGAGATCGTTGACCTCTAGTTTGGTTTTTTTTCACCGATTCTGGGCCGATTCAACTCTCTCCCAGAAAGAGGCTAGTGATCCTCCAAACATCATTTTCCTGACAATTCAATGTTTCTGGTGGAAAGGGCTGCCTTGTCGCTAACCGGCGGACCTGGATGATATTTTAGTGAATACATTATTTTTGTGTTAAAATGGTCATTTAAAGTAATTTTTCACCCGAAAAACACTTCTTGGGGGAGAGGGTATTTTTCACAGACCGCCGCCGCACGGAAACACACCATCTAGGTAACCAACCAGGCGACAAGGCCGCATTACCGTTATTGCGCACGAATACTCAAGTGAGTCCGTCACCTGGCAACAACATGATCATCCTGACGTCACAATTCAAAATGGCGGCAATTCCGACCCGGAAGTTACGGCCCCCTTCTCCCGAGCAAGTTCGAACAAGTCGAAGTTCTGATCTGCCACCAAAGGCGTAAACGGTTACACATCTTAGTTGCGTCTGGCCGTCTACTGCTTTCCGCGAGGACGTAAGGGACGTCTTTCTCGGTCGTCTGTCGCGCAAACACGCCAAGACTGAGTTAAGGGTCACCCTTCCAACTTGCTGTAACGTCACGTACGTTTTCAGTTGTTTGCATTTGACAACGGTCGACCTGATTTTCACACCGCCGCCACCATGGCTCTAAGTAAGCCCAGCAGTCCGGATCCAGTCTACACGGCAGGTACGGCCAGGGGCGCTAAACTGGCATCCTTGCTGGTCGACGAGGGCACTGCACTGGTCAGAAACATATTCGAACAAGAGGTCCAGAAAATGAACCCCCCGAGTCTTCGAGACCAACTGAAAAAGCACCAGAAATACCTTTGCGGGTTACGATTCCTCAATCCTGGTCAAAGGAAAACCTTGTACCCACGCGGAAGCGTTGTTCCCGATAGTGCAGAGGGGTTTGACATATCACTCTTAGAACTCCTCTTGAAAGAACTGTGCGGAAACGCACCGTATGCTGGGCCAAGGGACAGACTACGTCAGTTCAGGAACGGCCATTACGGACATACTCCAAGCACGGACTTGTCAGAAGCAGACTTTGAAAGACTGTGGGAGGAACTGACTGACATTCTAGTTGACCTCGGCGGAGACAAGGACAAGACTGCAGAAAGACTCAGCAGGACAATTGACCCTGAACAAGAAGCAATACATCTCAACCTGCTCCAGCGACTGTACAAGGAGGAAAACGAGGTCAAAGACATTGTTCTAGCGCAAGAAGAGAGGCAAACGAAAAGGCATGAAGAGTTGAAAAGTTTGTTGGAGCAATGTCGTGATAACCAGAGCCCAGGAACAGGCCCTGAACAAAGTGAAGACTCAAGTTATCAGACAGGTATGTTTGTTTACACATTTTATGGGCGCGCCGGCGATAGATTTAATTTGGTATCCACCAAGCTCCAAATCCTTTCTACTCTACTATCACTCCCAGGTCAGGAACGGATTGGAGAGAGATGTGTGTGTGTGTGTGTGTGTGTGTGTGTGTGTGTGTGTGTGTGTGCGAAGGCTGTCTTTTGTGCGTACATAGGTACGTTATGCATGTACGCGTTTGTATGTATTATGCTTTGTCTTAAACATGCATGTACTCATAATGCTACTTACCATTGGTATTTAGATGCACAGAGATAAAAATGGCCACATTGATTTAATTTTATGGATGACATCCTCTGGGGACCACAAAACTAATGCGAGAGGGCGAAAAAAAAATCCGGCAAAAAAAATGCTGCTTAACCACAGGAATACAAAGCCGGTATTGTGAATTGAAGCACAGGACATAGTGACTGCATCAAACAAACAAGTTTTTCTTTGCAGGAGGTAGATGTAGATAGTTTTGTTCAGGTCTCATCCTCCTTCACAGCTTCCTCCTTCGTTTTACGATAAGCCGCCCTTTTGCGGCATTGATGAGTCGGCAGTCTGTTCCAGCCGAGTTCCGGAGTTTCGTGAAGCCGCGAAAGACATGACTTTTTGTTTTTTTGGAGAACAGGCGAAAATCAATGCGCGCGCGGATGTCATCCATAAAATTAAGTCGGTGTGGCCTAACATAACTTAACAGAACATGACTACATTTGTATGCACTGTAGGATCATCCGATGTGACTGAGGACGTCATCACATGTCTAAAAGACCTGTATGGTACAGAGTATGCGCATGTGCGACCTCTTCCATGGTGTGAAGACCTCCAACTACATCTGGAAGAAGTCTACACCAGCCTGCAACTTCAGGTCAAGGACAACAGGGGGCGCTTCGAAGACACAGACACCATCGTAAGCTTGGCAGATATTTACAACACAGGCGAAGGTAACGGTTATAAAGATAAAGCCATCAGAAAAGTACGAGTAGAGGGGGACCCTGGTATTGGGAAATCATGCTCTTGTCAGAAACTTGCTTACGATTGGTCCTCTGGGAAACTGGGTATGTTTAAGGCTGTGTTCTTCCTAGAAATGCGGCACTTAACTGGGAAAGTAAAAGACGCAATATTCGAGCAGCTCCTGCCAAAGGATGTACAAATGACCCCGGACCAGCTCTGGTCCTCCATTCAAGAGAATCAAGATGATGTTCTCTTCATCTTAGACGGTCTAGATGAGCTCAGTCAGACAGCTAGGGAGAATACAGATGTAGTAGACTTGATCCAGGGTAAAATCCTCAGGAACTGCCATGTCCTGGTGACTTCGAGGCCGTACCACTGTGTCAAAGATTTGGAGAAATGCCACCAGTTCTACAAAATTAAAGGCTATAGTAGACAACACTCAATAGAATTCATACGCAAATACTTTTGCAAGTCCCCAGAGTCTGCTTCAAGACTTGAGAAACAGCTTTTCCGTAACAGTAATCTGTTAGAAATAGTAGTTAACCCCCTCAACAGCGTGCTCATATGTCTTGTCTTGGAAGATAGCAACGAAGAATTGCCTTCCAGCAAAGCTGAACTGTATGAAATGATCGTATATTCAGTTGCTAAGCGATTCTGTACGAAGACAGGCATTCCAATAGAAGGTAACAAACTTCCTCCTGACATAAAAGAAGCACTGCGGTGCTTGGGGAAACTGTCCTGGGAGGAACTAGAGCAAGATCAGCTCCAGTTTAACATAGATGAGATCACAAAGAAGTATGACACTAGCGCAGATAACATGTTAAACTTGGGCCTCCTGACTAGAGATTACTCTTTTTCCAGAATCAAACGCACCTGTTATTGCGCCTTTCTGCACAAAACGTTTCAGGAATACATGGCCGCCTACTATATCAGTGAGTTGGTCATGGATGAGGGTAGCAGAACCGAGGGGATGAAATGTCTTCGTAGTTTGTTTGGTATGACAAAGGCTACTGCTATCGACAAAGAGTCAATGTTAGCTAGTCGCCGTAAATACAGGGAGGTCCAAAATGCTTTGCCTTCAATCCTGGGTGAGAATGCTGGCCCACTGTTTGACATGTTTGCAGAGGAACTAAGCAAAGCTGGGCAAACTGCGGACAGGAAACGTTTGTCATTTCTGTGTATCATGTTCCTTGGGAAAACACGTGCAGGTGGTAAAATGGCGGAGATTGTGGTGCCATATTTGCCTCAGCACATAACTAACAATCTAGATGATTTGGGTGATTTCAGCATGTCATATAAAGATTTTACCGATTGGATTGTAGGTTTGACACATGTCCTGACTTGTCAAAAGAAACTCGCTTTGAGTGAAAGCAATCCAAAGTTTGTAAAGAGTCTCACGATCAACTGGGATCATATCAGGGCAGTTGCCTCACAAGAGAAGCTTGACGTGTTGGAAAACACATTATCAGATTATGACAAACTGTGTTCTTTGACATTACGTTGGTTTGGCTGTGATTCAAGGGAAGGTTCCCCCGCTTTCTCCCCTCTGCGCACATTCATACCTAAGTGTGGAACAGAACGTTTGTCTATACATATGGAATCTTGCAACTTGTCATTGTTAAGCTCACTAAAAGACCTTTCAGAAGCAGGAATGGTAAAACATGTCAGAATCGCTGCACACATGGTTGGTACAAACTTTTGCAAGCATGATGTAGACATTTCGGAATACGACAGGTTGTTGGCCCGAATAATCACGAGGCAGAGCCGCCTCAGGTCCTTAAGGTTGACAATACATCAGGAGCCATTTGAAGGCCCTGAAAGGATGGAATATGCATATGGTAACCTAACAGCGACACTACAGAATATCTCCGAACATCCAAGTCTCGAGGTTGTTGAGATCAAGCTCCCACGAGCTGATATTTTAGAGATAACAGCGGATTCTACATTCGAGGTGGTTGGCTATCTGAATGATGTAGAGATAAAAAGGTACAACAATCATGAGACATTTGATGTGGAGCCAACGGTACACAAACTTACAGAATGTATAGATAAAAACAAGTTGCTGAAAACACTGAGGCTTAGATGGAGTTATGAAAATGATGTCTGTACAAGTAAATATTACTATGGAGTCTGTAGTGCCCAGGCTCTTTCCAACCTGTGTTCAGCAATCCGGAGGAACCGAACTCTGGAGACATTAAAGATTCACGGGATGTTGTCTCGAACAACGCGCAGGGCAAAGATAGTTGCAAAGCTGATGCGTAAAAAACCTAGCAACTATAAGGAACTCAGAATCACCTTGGTCAACAAGCCTGTTCAGGACACAGTCATAATCGAGAAACCAGAGAGAAATCAAGTCCAGGATTTAGTGATGGAGGGTGGTAAAGGTTTCAAAGTCAATCCAGGGAGAACAAAAATTGCTTTTTACCCCAAAAAGACCACTCAAAGTGCCCTATTACACCACTGTTTTGACATCTACTTGAGAATATGTCGCTTCAGCTTGTCAGTTCGCACCGTGCCACTTCAGATAGGTTGTGGATAATGTCAAATTCAAATTAAATGAAAGATGGGTATGTTAAATATTAAACTTATAAAAATGTTCCAGTTTCAGCAAAACTAAAACATCTGTGAGAAGTCAAGTGATTACTGTTAAAAAAAAACATGTGGTATCTCTATTATTGCTTACTACAATTTGTTTGTAATTTTTAATTTTTTGCTGAGATTATTTATCGTTGGAGAGTTCATTGCGAATGTTACACATTCCATTTAAGATATGCAATGCACTTATTGTTATTTTACCTTTGTGCACTTTGTTACATTGTTGATTCTAAATTGATCGGATTGCATGCCCCCAATGTTTACTGTTGATAACAAATGATGTAAATTTATTTGTCTCCTTCGCAGACAATGTTGTTTATAGAACATATCATGACAATAGCATTCCTAAAGAAATGGTAAAACCAAGGACATTCTATAATTTCCCTGGTAAAACAAATGAACAAATGTATATTTAGGGATGGACAGAAAAATATGCTTTTGTGACGGGCATTCCATTGTCAAAGTGAAAAACAATATCAATCTGCAATTGAGATGTCAAAAGAACCTAATTACTATTATTGAAATTTGCCACCACTCCTCTTGTACAATTGTCTCCGTTAGAATAACTGAGGACCTGATTGCTCAGAACACGTGATGAAAGTTAAATAATCTCCATAGTGTTATGTATAAACAAAATGTACAGATGAACTGTTATGTGGATAAATAGGAATCCAATATTGGAACAGAAATGCAATGAAAATATTTTCTATGAAATATTCTTGTACAGAAGGCAGTTGAAGTGATGAGATGGCTTGCATATATGTGCCAAATGTTTGTCACCATTGGAAGTTTCTATATGTGCCATTATCCACTTGATATCATGATACCCAATGTATATATCTGCAATGAATTATTAAACAATAAATAACACGTATTGTTACATGGTTCGTCCATTTGTTTTATTTCTAGACATCAGATGATTATCATGACCAGGGCTATAGGTGTATCGGCAGAGAGACAGATATTAATTAGTATGTAGTAGAAGAACGTCAAAAAAGGCCATCTACATCAGGTCATACCATTGACCGTGAAAACTGAAAAGGGTTTTTAATACACACCTATGTTCCGACACCACCATGTTCCGACACCTGCTAACTCTTTGCTAGCATAAACCCACCCCTATGTTCCGATATGTTTGTACTGTAGGGTGTCGGATCATAGGGGCGAGCGAACATAACGCTGAATCAAGGTGGTTCAATCTTGGCAGAGCCAAGTGAAACTTTACACCTGGAGGCCACGTCTAGCGACAACACGATCACCATGACGTCATTATACAAAATGGCGGCCTTGCCGACGAAAGTTACGGACCCTTCCTGGACGAAGTTCTAACAAGTGGAAGCCGACTTGTGTCATAACATGTATCTGATTTGCCACCAAACTATCACATTTTAGTTGCGTCGGGAAACGTGTGGCGTCTTTCTCGGTCGACTGTCGCGAAAACACGCCAAGACGTGAAGAGTGTTCACCAGCCTTTTGACTTGCTTGAAAGTTGCGTATTGTGTTTCACTTGTTTGCCTCTGACAACGGTCTGATATTCACACCGCCGCCGCCATGGCTCTAAGTAAGCCCAGCAGTCCGGATCCAGTCTACACGCCAGGTACGGCCAGGGGCGCTAAACTGGCATCCTTGCTGGTCGACGAGGGCACTGCACTGGTGAGAAACATACTCGAACAAGAGGTCCAGAAAATTAACCCCCCGAGTCTTCGTGCCCAACTGAAAAAGCACCAGAAATACCTTTGCGGGTTACGATTCCTCAATCCTGGTCAAAGGAACACCTTGTACCCACGCGGAAGCGTTGTTCCAGATAGTGCAGAGGGGTTTGACATATCACTCTTAGAACTCCTCTTGAAAGAACTGTGCAGAAACGCGCCGTATTCTGGGCCCAGGGACAGACTACGTCAGTTCAGGAACGACCATTACGGACATACTCCAAGCACGGACTTGTCAGAAGTAGACTTTGAAAGACTGTGGGAGGAACTGACTGACATTCTAGTTGACCTCGGCGGGGATAAGGACAAGATTGCAGAAAGACTCAGCAGGACAATTGACCCTGAACAACTGTACAAGGAGGAAAACGAGGTCAAAGATATTGTCCTTGCGCTAGTAGAGAGCCATGAAAGGGTGCTGGAGCAACTCCGTGATAACCGTTCCCAGAGCCCAGGAACAGGCCCTGAACAAAGTGCAGACACAAGTTATCGGACAGGTATGTTTGTTTACACATCCCGTCTATTCACGAGCGATCACTGTTTCTGTTTACATCAAACATTGGTAGTCAACTCAGAACTCACCCAACTACCACCCGCGTTTTGCATACCATTCGCTAACAGTGACGTCACGGTGATCGCTCCTATACCTTTCTGGTAGGTCAAGAATCAATTGGAGAGGCCCTTGTCATTTTGTGTGTTTCAGAAAAGAGGCCTAGGCTGTCTTTGTGCGTACATAAATATGTTAATGTATGCGTATGTATGCATGAACATCACAATGCATTGTATACATACAATACATTGTATGTATGTACAAATGTATTCTGCATGTACGCTCATCACTCCTTACTGCGAATATATTTGAATGCACTATAGGATCATCCGATGTGACTGAGGACGTCATCACATGTCTGAAAGACCTGTATGGCACAGAGTATGCGCACGTGCGACCTCTACCATGGTGTGAAGACCTCCAACTACATCTTGAAGAAGTCTACACCAGCCTGCAACTTCAGGTCAAGGACAACAGGGGGCGCTTCGAAGACACAGACACCATCGTAAGCTTGGCAGATATTTACAACACAAGCGAAGGTAACGGTTATAAAGATAAAGCTATCAGAAAAATACGAGTAGAGGGGCCTCCTGGTATTGGGAAATCATGCTCTTGTCAGAAACTTGCTTACGATTGGTCCTCTGGGAAACTGGGTATGTTTAAGGCTGTGTTCTTCCTAGAAATGCGGCACTTAGCTGGAAAGGTAAAAGACGCAATATTCGAGCAGCTCCTGCCAAAGGATGCACAAATGACCCCGGACCAGCTCTGGTCCTACATCCAAGAGAATCAAAATGATGTTCTCTTCATCTTAGACGGTCTAGATGAGCTCAGTCAGGCAGCTAGGGCGAGCACAGATGTAGTAGACTTGATCCAGGGTAAAATCCTCAGGAACTGCCATGTCCTGGTGACTTCGAGGCCATATCACTGTGTCAAAGATTTGGAGAAATGCCACAATTTCTATAGAATTCTAGGCTATAGCAGACAACACTCAGTAGAATTCATACACAAATACTTTTGCAAGTCCCCAGAGTCTGCTTCAAGACTAGAAGAACAGCTCGACAGCAACATAAATCTGTCGGAAATAGCAGTTAATCCCCTCAACAACGTGCTCATATGTGTTGTCTGGGAAGATAACAAAGAAGAATTACCTTCCAGCAAAGCTGAACTGTATGAAATGATCGTATATTCAGTTGCTAAGCGATTCTGTACGAAGACAAGCATTCCAATAGAAGGTGACAAACTTCCTCCTGAAACAAAAGAAGCCTTGCGGGGCCTGGGGAAATTGTCCTGGGAGGAACTAGAGCAAGATCAGCTCCAGTTTAACATAGATGAGATCACAAAGAAGTATGACACTAGCGCAGATAACATGTTAAACTTGGGCCTCCTGACTAGAGATTACTCTTTCTCCAGAATCAAACGCACCTGCTTTTGCGCCTTTCTGCACAAAACGTTTCAGGAGTACATGGCCGCCTACTATATCAGTGAGTTGTTCATGAATGAGGGTAGCAGAAGCGAGGGGATGAAATGCCTTCGTAGCTTGTTTGGTATGACAAAGGCTACTGCTATCGACAAAGAGTCGATGTTAGCTAGTCGCCGTAAATACAGGGAGGTTCAAAACGCTTTGCATTCAATCCTGGGTGAGAAAGCAGGCCCACTGTTTGACATGTTTGCAGAGGAACAAAGCAAAGCTGGACAAAATGCGGACAGGAAGCTTTTGTCGTTTGTGTGTATCATGTACCTTGGGAAAACACGTGCAGGTGGTAAAATGGCGGAGATTGTGGTGCCATATTTGCCTCAGCACATAACTAACAACCTGACCAGTGAGTTGATGGAGCATGGAGATTATACCTATTGGATTGTAGGTTTGGCACACGTCCTGACTTGTCAAAAGAAACTCGCTTTGAGTCACAATAATCCAGGGTTTGTACAGAGTCTCACAATTAACTGCGATCATATCAGGGCAAATGCCTCACAAGAGGAGCTTCACGTGTTGGAAAACACATTATCAGATTATGACCAATTGTGTTCTGTGACATTACTTGAGACTCGCTATGGTTCTTGGGTGGGTTCCCCTGCGTTCTCCCCGCTGCGCACATTCATACCGAAGTGTGGAATAGAAAGTGTATCTATGCACTCTTCATCCTATTCACATCTGTCATTGTTAAGCTCATTAAAAGAACTTTCAGAAGCAAGAATGATAAAACATCTTAGTATCACTGCAGATCGGGTTGATAGTGCATTAGGCGGCAAGCATGACGTAGACTTTTCGGAATACGACAGGTTATTGGCCCAAATAATTTCGAATCAGAGCCGTCTCCGGTCCCTAAGGTTGACGATTCATCAGTGGGTGCGTAACGACCCTGAAAAGAGGGGATGTCTTAACCTAACAGCGGCACTACAGAGTATCTCCGAACATCCAAGTCTCGAGGTTGTTCAGTTCACGGTCCCACGAACCGATACATTATTGCAAACAACAGATTCTACATTCGAGGTGATTTACTATCTGGATGAGATGGAGCATATAAAGATGGTAAGGTTCAAAAGTCATGAGACATTTGATGTAGAGGAAATGGTAGACAAGCTCACAGAATGTATAGATAAAAACAAGTTGCTGAAAACACTGAGGCTTAGATGGGGTGATGATGAAGATGATGATCATGACTCTACATGTAAATTTTACTACGGAGCCTGTAGCGCTCAGTCTCTTTCCAACCTGTGTTCAGCTATCCGGAGGAACCGAACTCTGGAGACGTTGGAGATTGACGGAATGTTGTCTCGATCAAAGCGCAAGGCAAAGATGGTTGCAAAGCTGATGCGTAAAAAACCTAGCAACTATAAGGAACTCAGAATCACCATGGTCAACAAGCCTGTTGAGGACACCATCGAGTTCGCGTTACAAGAGTGTAGAAAATCAAGTTCAGTATATAGTGATGATGGTTGGGCGTGATGAAGCTTAAGGCTTCATGCTCTATCTAGAGAAAACAAAAGCTGCTTAGTTCTCCACAAAGAGACCATTCAAACATCAACAAGGTTGTGGATATTTTTCAGTCGTCCAATTAAATGTTAAATCCTCTCCATGTAGCGTTACAGTATGTATCAGCGCATGTACAGATGAACTTTTATGTTTATATAGGATCCTAATTACAACAGCAATGCAATAGAAATTTTTGGTATGAATATACTTGTACAGGAAGACGAAGTGATGGGATATCTTACATATATCCGTAAATAGCTTACATATATACATGCCAAATGTTTGTCACCATTGGAAGTTTCTATATGTGCAATTATCCACTTTATATTATGATACTTGAGTGACCAGTGTATACAGCAGCAGTGAATTATTAAACAATAAATAACACATGTTGGTCCGCCCATTGTTTTATCTCTAAATATCAGATGATTATACCAGGGATGTCAAGTGTATCGGACTTGAGACAGACATTATATGGTAAGCTCACGATGGTAAGCTATTGTCTGTCGCGTGTTGGCTGACCTCGATAAACGTACATAAATAAACCAACTTGCCAGAGATGTCTAGGTCCAGGCCCAGCACTTACAGAACGTCATGAAAGACATGGATACTTGGAGAAGTAGGGTGGACGTAAACAGCGCAAGCAGCCAAACATGATGGTGGTTGTGTGTCATGTTTACAGAGCCCATGATGTTGTCCATTTTGGCCTAAATCTAAATTGGTCAGCTTTTGTAACCAAGGAGCGTTAAAAAACGCCGTCCGGTGTAGCCCACCAGCTTTGATCCTATTAACTGATTATATTAACTTGTCACACCTATGCCATTCGTATCTAACTCAAGGGCACTGTGGACTAAAATCACTACACCTCCTTGGGTTTGGGGAAGAAGGCCAGGAAGAATACATATAGAGAAATGTAGCTGCGGTATATAAGCTGTTATGAGGGAATTCAACGCCAACACTTTGCATGACCATAACATTGATTCAAAACAAAAAAAAGTTTTGCTGACCTCTGGTCGATTCTGTGAGAAGATCCCGACAAATGTGTCCTGTCCGGGGGAGAGGCCTTTCTCCAGCAGGCCCGAGCCGAAACGGAGGGCGCTCTCGTGCACCTATACCAGATAAAAACTTTAATCATCACCACAAAAGAATTGGTGAAGACATCTAACACTTTCCATATGTCCATCACTAGCACGTCGGCAGAACGTACTGCGCCTGCGCAAAACCCTGATTTTTCACGTTTTTCGTTAGATGTTTGGTAAATGTTGCATCAAAATTTTGCCTGTTGCAGACGATACATTTTCCTATATAACATCTGAAAACTACAGACAGGCTATCAACCTTATATGCTCTAATACAACCTTATATGAGACGTTCTGCCAAAGTGCTGCACAATACATTACGGGTTTCGCGCAGGTGCAGTACGTTCTGCCGACGTGCTTCCATCACCGAGCCTACGGCTACGTTGACCTTGACTAACCCTGCCACATGCCCAACATCAGCGCTGCACAACCAGGCCGGGCATCTGGTTCAGTCACGCACGGCCAATTTAGCCTGTGGTATGATGATGCCCAGGTTGATTTTGTTAGATTTTCTTCACCGATTCTTTTGTGATGATGGCATCGACTGTGTGTATGTGAGCTCAAAGATCGTCAACATTTTGGGGGTGTTACCCAGAAAATAAAGGACTCAGCTTGGGCTCGTTTCTGCGCTGTTTTAAATTTCCCAAAGTATGAAATAATGACGCAAATGTGCTAATGTGGGGTAGTATGTATCAATATCATACGCATTGCCTTATTCAGAATCGAGACCATGTCCTTGAAATGCAACTACTATTACATAAGTTTGAGAGAGCCTGTGTTAGGTAGAAAATTTGAAGTGTTCCACCCGGTCTTATAGACATATGGATTAAATTAACACCTGTTGATACGTCATCCACTTGTAAGGTTCCTCGGGCGATGCTCGCCAACCAAGACAACGTCCTGTTCCGCCTGTTTGCAAGAAAAAAATATGAACATTAATAGTTAAAAATGTAAATATCACATCATCAATGCAACATTTTCTGCTTTTAGGTCTCAGTAGAGATACTCTTTCAACTTTTTGAGAGCAACTTTTGTTGCTTATCATAGCATCAAAAGCTTATGTGTTGGTATGAAATAAAGCAGGGGGACGATATAGACTTTTGTGTACTGTAGTCACGTGACCGATATGTGATGGATCGTTGACCCTGAAAGTCCATAGTTGTAGCTGAAATTTCGGTAAGTTGTAGTTTCTTTGTGCCTGGTCGAAAGCTTTTTTTCTGACATGCAGTAGCTTTAACCAGACAACTTTTGTAAGGAAGATAGAAAGAGAATGACGTACCTGTCAACCTGATACCCCTCTGGAACCCTTCGTAAGTTGTTGTGACGTCATCGTAAAGGTATTCCAGTAGTTTTCCATCCTTGCACCTGGTGGAAATGTGGGCTCCGTCCTGGCCCTGTGGCGGGAAACAATCCGTTTCGTACAGATACAGTAGCCTGCAACGCAGACACTTCTAGCGGTCTGCGTTTGTTTCAATGATCGCGGCGGTTTCTTTTCGGTTTCTTTTCGCTAGTCTCCACCAGACTCCTTTGCAGGCTTAATAAATAGTAGAAAAAAGCCGACAAAATGATATAATATAGAGTAGAAATGATATAATTGGCCGGGGGAGTTAGCCGGTAATAGAAGCTCCAATTTGCCGGCTAACTCCCCTGGCCAATTATATCATTTTTTTCGGCCGATTTCTACTATTTATTCGGCTATCGGGGGGGGGGGGGTAGCTGTATCGGCTAGAAACAAACGCAGGCCGCTGGAAAAATCTTAGGAGGCTACAGATACAACAACTACGAAAGGGGTGATAGTACCAGCAAAATGAAAACAAACCTACAGTGGGTGTCATTCCAAAAGAGAAGAAAATGTACGTTTTTATTTGGGATACGATATGTCGCTTTGGTACCACGTATAGCGTGACAAAAAAAACTACTAGTAATCATAATCAAATGAGAATGATTCCTCATACGCAACCACGCATGCTATTTTTCCTTGTCTGTTCTTTAAAGTCTCAGCAAAGGAAAAACCGAAGAACTGACCTCAACCTCCACAGACTGGTGATCGAGTGGACAGGGCGGTTCGATGGGGGACGGGCGGGAGGCCAGGTAGTAAGCCCCCGCCGCCACAGCAGCGGCGCCCGCTGCCAGCTTGGCCGAGGCCGCATCCAGAATACTCTCCATGGCTGCACTTATGGCTCCGCCTGCTGGGTCGCCTGAACGAATGGTAGAAAATTATGGTAAGCTCAAAATGACGTGAAGGACAGAAGGGCATTCGTGTCGGGAGCACAATGAAAGGGTAAGACGTGGTATGCACCGCGGAAATCGGGTCAGAGTACCTGAGGTCATATGCAGAGAATCAGATCGAAACAAATAAACGTAACACCCCTCCACCTTTCCTGCTTTACTGACCTACATTTTAGTCTATGACTACAACTTTTAGTGGCACTATTTCTGAACGACAGTGACGTTTCCCGCGTTCTGAGGACTGTTACCTACAGTTTACAAACGGTGGCTCTCAGGGGTGAAAACAGTGGCTACTGGAGCTTATGTTAAACCTGAGCACACGCCAAAGGAATCGCTAAACAACCACAAAGACCTACAGACTAAGCTATCAGTGAAACTATCTGCACAGTCATACTGTCTAGCATGCATGCCAACTCACTCAGCTGAGCCAAGATTACCCTCCGTGGTGCCCCTTTCCAAGAGTTTGGCTCCCACCTTATTTAAGAGTGGTCGACGGTTGTCTGGTCACATTCCTTCAAGGGCATTTACTAGACTACTCGGCCTTTATGTGAAGCCAGCAGTGCGGTAAGGGGCGGTCCAAAAGAGACGGTAAGATCGAGAGGGGTTGTGGTGGAATGTGTTATCGTATAATGGCAGGGGGTTGTGCGGCAAAGGTTGTGAACGTTTTTTCCAGGTAAAACAATCCTTAATTTTTCTGCAACATTTTCCCGTCAATTTTAAGTCTTTATCCCCTTTTTTTAAAAGATTTTTTGGCTTGGTGCTGTTGTCATTTTCACACCCAATCTTTCACACTCTACCTCTCTTGGTCTGTCCCCTTAAAATCAGTTTTCGCTACGTGACTTTTGACCTGCTGC
Organism: Branchiostoma floridae x Branchiostoma japonicum; assembly: GCA_013266295.2. Classification (NCBI taxonomy): domain Eukaryota; kingdom Metazoa; phylum Chordata; class Leptocardii; order Amphioxiformes; family Branchiostomatidae; genus Branchiostoma; species Branchiostoma floridae x Branchiostoma japonicum. The sequence goes on along the minus strand of CM023825.1, from coordinate 7,142,598 downwards.
AGCTAAAGTTCCGGTGTCAAGCGAGGACAAGGACAGAAAAAAATCGCTAGGATTGGGCCCAGTAGTTGATAAGCTTCAACATATCACAAGAACATTTTCAAACATATCACACATATTAAAAATCGTGGATGTACTCGGAGAAGTTTGATTACAGTTCCGGCATGTATGAGAAGCCTAGCCTCTACAAAGGCTTCGGGAAGCGGCTGTAAAGAGTAGAAATTGGCCAAATAGACAGATGATATGCCAGGGGAGTTGAGGACTATTATTAATAGTACGTCAGCATATACCAACATCATGGATGGGCAACTTGCAAGTTCAAGTCCTGTGACTGAAATGACGGATCCAAAGTTAGAAAACAAACACAGCAAAGGGTCCAAACTCCAAGTCGGCGGTAGAAAAACACCCAAAACCTCGTGACGGTAAAGTTCAAACTTCAAACTTTGTTGTCCGATCAAACTTGCAGTCCTTGTATCGGGACTGGTAAAATTGCTCTGGTAAACTGTCTAGGATGGCACTTTCTTGCTGCATGTTGACAGAAAAGGGGGCAAAAGGAAAATACGAACAAAATCTCAACAAAGACTCTTTCTTGCAGTAATTAAGTTAAAGGTAAATCTGGTTGCCAAACTACAGCGGGCCAACATAAGGTTAAACGTTCACACGGCTACTTAACCTGTGTGCCACCTACCTAAACATTGCTTACCCCGTTTAGCTGGCATTTAAACAACAAGAGTGCATATTTGAAGTTTTCCCCAGCAATTATTTGCTCACTGAGTCTTTAATGTGCTATATATCTCAACATGTGACCCTCCGTTTATGAGGCCAAACAACTTTACGGGGAGCAAGAATGGTTTGATCATTAGTTTTAAATTTGTTAGAAGAGTTGTAATCAGGACAGGACGTCTACGACCTATAGAAGCTTCGTAGTGGTTTTCGAGGTCAAACCACCGTGTGAAAGACACTGGTCGAGTGAGTGCATAGTGGCATGTCGTTATCTTAATTCCGCTCCAATTAAAGTGCCCCTCCCCCATTACGGCTTGAGTTTTACGTTTGTACAACAGACGATTCTGTGCATGACACATAAACTGAACTAAACTAAACTATTCAACAAGTCTATAGTATTCGGCGAGTATCTTACCGTTGGTAAACTGGCCCAGCGCTCAAAAGCAGCCACGTAAACAATCAGTGGTGTTCGGAGAGATACGTACTGACTTCCCCACCGCCGGCTTTTCCGTCTCGCGTTGTCGTTATCAAATTAGCGACCGGTGTCTCCTGTAGGGGTTATTGAGTATCAGAGGTTTTCGTACTACAATGGTGTAGAGGTGTACTAAAACCCCCTATGTTAGCCTACAGTTCACGTCGCGCCAAACAGCTGGAGAAACGCGAACTTTGACCCACCTGGGAACATTACAAAGCCTCATGGGAATAATCCTTTGGGTGGAATGTAACACAAAAGATTTGCTGTAAAAAAAGAAGTTTAGGTGGGCTTGAATTTTGAATAGATAGAATTATGAGAAGTTCTAAGATGCCATCATAAGAAGTTCTCATAATCTAATCTATTCAAAATTCAAGGGCATATGTCAAACATAGACTGTCAGGATGAACGACATTTTAGTTAAAGTCCTTACGACCATATGATGTAGAGGGCGGCGCCCATCTACGCCCTTGGGCCACACAACTATGCAAGCACTATAACAGGGAGAGCGCCCACTAGTAGTGGTAGGAACGGCATTTTTCTGTTACCCACAGTCAAATTGACGCCCATTTTTGACCTGTGGACTTACTGTGGAAAACATACGGTGAGGTGAGTCAATAGACGGTTCCATTGCATTAGAGGCATCGCCTGTTTTTGTTCTCTCTCAAAGTCCCAAATTTAATAATAATAAATAACCTTTTTGGAAAGGCAGACGACAAGAGTGCTGATTTGAAATAATCTTTAGATGATAGATCTAAGCACACACTGTTTGGTATAGGTATACACCAGGTACTAATAACAATGTAAACAGGTTACACTCTCTTTGGCAAATGTCCGACACGCCACGTCGTTTGTTGACCGACTTGAAGTCTGCCGATAGTTGACTCAGTGCAAACTGAAACTGTGAAGAAAGGAGCTCGAGGCCGAGTGTTTCTCACACCTGCAAAGGCAGTTTCAAACATGTCCGAGCGCAAGATCAACTCTAGAGGCGGACCAGCCAAGGGAAACCGCGGGAGGGGTAGAGGGAGGGGTTCCCGTGGGGGTGGGCAGGGTGCCGGGCGCACTCCGGGTGAAAACGTAGCCCCTGGGGCTCAGGCAAACCCTCAGTTCACCACGGATCAAGTCGTGGCCATGGTAAAGGCTTTGTCTACTTCGCAACCTTCTCTCGGTGCTGCAATAGAAACGGAAGAGCAGTTTGAAGAAGAAGAAGAAGACACCGAGAAGGATGGGGGAAAGGGTAGAAAGCAATCAAAACAAGAGAAAGAGCCCTCGGGAAAAATAAACGCCAAGGAGGGGAGAATCATTCGAGAGCTGGTCTCCATTCTGTTTGACAAATCTGATGATTTGTCGATCGTCAAGCTGCAGCAAGAGGCCAAGAAAGTCAGCAAGCGTCAAGAGTACCAGGATCCGATGAAGCTGGCTAGTTTCCTGCAGAAGCACGACTTCTTTGAGACAAGGTAGGATATAGTCCTGATATAAAATGCCATTTTTAAGTCGACCTTGCTACTAGTTTTCAGGAATCAGGAAAACTTTATATATAACGTTATAGCAAATTCATTATGAGTATAAAATGTGCTGTAGTAGTTACTTCATATATGTATATATAACCATAATGGTACATGATGATTCTTGTGGCAAGGTGTAGTCAGTGTATGCGTACGTTATTCACATCAATATGTAAGAGAGACTCTAAATGTAGGACATCACATTTTTTTTATTTACTATTAACCAAGGACATTATAATGTCCTTGCTAAAGCTTACCACAAAACAAGGCTCATAAACCAATTGTGGGTTACACTGTACTGGATTGTGATTGTATAACTATAGTAAAATATATAGTATTTCAATAACAATGCAGTACTCTTGTACGCAAAGGATGAACAAAGATGGCGTCATGTTGGTCAAAGTCAAGCGTGACGTCACCCTGTGTGGCAAGTACACCGCATCAGCATGTAAAGAAGACGGCTGCTCACACTTCCACCTGTGTCGTCAGTACGCCTCTGGGCAGGGCTGTTCTCACGGGCTCAGCTGCCGGTTTTCACACAACCTGAAAGATGACCACAACATCGTTGTGTTACAGGTATGCTGTGGGATTTTCCGTGGTAGAGAACTCAGGCATGATAATCGATATATGTTAAACGTATATTTGTTTATGCAGATCCATGCAAATTAATTCAGTAGACTTTTGTTACCGCTAAGCTTACGTTTGTCATATCTTATCATAATGTTGTTTAAAATGTTCATGTTTCATACAATTTCTTCATATTTTCATCGCTACTATGCTATCCTCTCCCGAAGTCACTCCGGAACAATTACTGCAGTACAGTCTAACTGCTAGGATTGGAGTCACTCTGGAGTTGTTACTGTAGTACGCTCCAACTGTTAGGCCTGGAGTCACTTACTAGCAGTTCATGTAGTTAACTCCAACTGTTGGGACATAAATTGTTCATTTGTCGTTTTTTTCTTCTTTTCTTTCAAATTCTTGTCCTGGTCGTCAGGAAAATTTCTTGGATGGCTTGACAGAAGCACAGATTCTCTCCATGATCGCCAAACCGGAGAAATCCAAAGGAGGCTCCAAACCGGTGAAGAAACCAAAGAAGGATGAGGGAGCACCTTCTACAGACATCCCTCCACCGATGACACGACAACAGGAGTTAAAACGTCTGCCACGAGTTTGCCACTTTTACAGCACCGAAGGCAAGTCGTGCAAAAACGGTCCAGCATGCACTGCGGGCCTCCACGTCTGCAAATTCTATCTCACTGGTAGTTGCAGCCGCAAACCGTGCCAACTGTCGCACAACCTCTTCGACCCTCAACCGAAAGACTTGCTGCAGAAGAGTGGGCTCATGGGTAAGCCAGGAAAGTACATCGTCGGCCTGTATAAAGAGAAATTCGCCGTCGAGGCTAAGAAGAAAGAAAAGAAAGAAAAGAAGGAGCAGCAAGCCCCGCCGACCGAAAACTCAAGCAAGAGTGACCCCGGGTAAGTAACCTACTTGCCATCCCTGAATAGAGACGGGGGACGCCATAGACTATCTGCTACATTCAATTCACTGCTCATTCAGTCACGTGTATGGAATCTGCATAAAGTGACATGAATTATTTCAATTTTTTTCGATGGAAACCGCAGTTCAAAGGCTTTTTTCATACTTGCTAGTTGCCATATCAAGGCTTTTATACATTAGCCACATCTATATTCCCTATATATCCTTTAAACATATGTTGTAATGTGAAAATGAAAAAAAATTATGTTTCGATATCTTCAGATTGCCTGAACCCAAACCTCCAACCGAGTCGACGCACGATGACGTGACGACCATGCCGGAACACTGGGAACCAATGGGAAGACCTGAGGTATGGGAAACCCACTCTGATTGGTCATCCAATCATGTGTATCGTTGCAAATTCTGCTTTGATAGAAATGATTCGTTTTACTTTAACACTTGAATACCAAATTCAACAAAAGTCTCCTTCCACAACAGACATCTGATCTTTATAAGCTCACAGTTTGTATGCAACGATGCAGCAATATTCAGACGACGCATTCGTGCACATAGCCTTATCTCAGGACTACGTTGTTAATGTACGTTTACATGATTCTCTAGGGTGTTTTCGTGCCGCTGGAAAACGACTTCGTCCTAGTGGAGATTCCCTCAAGTGGAACGGAGATCAGCGACATTATGTCGGCCTTCCACCAGACATTGTACAGCTTGAAGGTTCACTCCATCAAACGAGTGCAAAACTTCTATCTGTGGGATATGTACTGCAAGTAAGTGTTTATCTACTTTGTTGACGAAAGTTCACTACGTAAAGCATACATGCATGTACTTTTGTTAACTCAAGGAGGTTCAATCAAAACTTACATGTAACTATTTTAAAGAGTTCTATAGACCGGTTTCAATGCCATGGATCAGTGAATTGATGTTGGTTTCTTCTTGGGCCAGGAGAAAGATCCAGATGAAAAGGCAGAACAACAACGAGTTCCCACTGGAACTCCGTCTCTTCCATGGCACCAACCAGGAGGCAGTCTCCCCCATCTGCCGCCAGAACTTCGACTGGCGGTTGAGCGGGAACAACGTCGGCCAGCTCTTCGGGCAGGGGAGCTACTTCACCGCCAATGCAAGTTTCGCGAGCGCGTATTCGCAGCCTAGCTATCCGAGCGGCCGCCGTTATATGTTCTTTGCTAAAGTCCTTGTGGGGCGGTATGCAAAGGGGGAAAGTTCCTACCGTAGACCCCCGCCCTTGAATGAGTCCGATCCATACGGGCACAGCTACGACAGTTGTGTCGATGATGTCAACAATCCTAACGTTTTTGTTGTTTTCGAGGCGAGCCAGTGCTACCCTGAGTATCTAATTGAATATTCATACTGAGCTCTGAGCAAAAATAGCCAAGGTTGCTGAAAGGAGTGACTTATCCAACCACAAAAATTAAATAAAACGTGCATGATAACAATTTTTATTCTAGATTATATTCAAAGTCACTTGACATCGTTTAAAGAACATACACTCGGAATTCTATTCCAAACTATGAAACAAAGCAAGGACACTAGACAATAGACAAGAAGCAATGACAATCGTGAAGAATGAAGTTTATTGCTAGCCCATGTGGGAATGCTAAATGCAATAAACATGTTAATTATAAGAATTGGATATACAGTAGTATGAATAGTTTTAAATCCGTGTTTCTTGGATTTGGCCTTTTCTTTTGAGGTTTCGAAGCAGCCATGGGATATGTATTTTTAAAATCACCATCATTCACTTACTGTCTGCGCTTAAATGCGCTTAAATTTCGAATTCAATTCATTCATTCACAAATATGTCAAAAGAAAATTATTATACAACAACAAAAATGAAGCATCTATTATTTGTTGCTGTTGATGATGTTACATGTTGCGATTCTTTTCCGCATGTTTTACTGATAATCATTTTACTCTGTGAACGCTGGTTTCAGATGTTTTAATTTGTAAATAATATAGAATGACGTTTTAATATGTAGTATGATGTTTTTAAATCTCGATATATAATACTTCTGTTAAGCTTTAATTACTAACACAAACTATGTCAAGAAACCCCACGCAATTCATCATATGGCTGCCAAGTGGGATTTGCTGTTTCAAGGAATTGAATCGAATAAACCATATGTAGGAATGTTGTCCTTACATACGAGGTCAGTTGTAGTTTCTGCAGTTATTTTGCTTCATTTCTAAGCTTGCTCAAAATGGAAGAAAAAAATAAACAGTCACCATCTGCTTGTTGTTGTTGTAACCTCTGTTAACCTCTTGTTTTGTGTATGTGTGTGTGTGTGTGTGTGTGTGTGTGTCTGTTAATTTGTGTTTCCGCATGCATTGATCAGCATAACTCAAGAAGCCATGGATGGATTGTGATATTTGTTATGTTGCTAGGTACCCTTTTGACACCATTTGTATCTCGACCGTAAAACAAGCCGAACCCCATTTCTGATTACGTTGTTATCATTTTTGTCCGTTCGACACCACATAGGTCTTTTATAGCCCTTGGCCACACAGCTATTCAAGCGCTACAGCAGGGCCTAGGCGGCCAGTCCACTGGTATAGGAACAGCATTTTTCTGTTCCTGTTTTGACCTGTTGACTCACTGTGGAAAACATACGATGGTTGTCAGGCGAGCCAATAGACTGTTCCATTACGTTAGAGGCTTTGCATTTTTTTCTCCCAGATTCCCCAATCTCATCTTTTTGGAACAGCAGACATATTAAAGAGATATGTAACCACAAGCTAACATAAAGTACACTTAAGGTTAAGTGCGCAACAAAGCACGCAACGAAAGACGTACAAATTTGAATGAGCAGCAACCCGATTTCTGCTCGGAGAGGAAGGTAAATAGCGTCGGCCAACAGCCATGCGCATTCTCGTGCAAACCGGTCCACCCACTTTTTCTATACGCGCTACGTCATTTGTTGACGGACTGAGTCTTACGAAACTTGGCCCTTTGCTAAGTATGTGAAAAGGAGAGATCGTTTTGAGCCTTCCTGTTAGGTTTAAAGCATGTCTGGGCGTACATCCAGCTCTAGAGGTGGCCGGGGGTCGGGTCGGGGACACCGCGGGAGAGGGAGAGGTTCCCGGGGAGGTGGCCAGGGTGGGCGCGCCCCGGGCACAAGTGCAGGGGCTGAAGCAACTGCAAGCCCTCATTTCACCACCGATCAGCTTGTTGCTGTGGTACAAGCTTTGTCTACTGCCACGCCTTCTCTTCTTGCCCAAGAAACCGAAGAGCAGTATGAAGACGAAGAAGAAGAAGAAGATACTGGGAACAGAGGGCGAAAGGGAAGAAAGCAATCCTTCCAGGAGGAAGTAAGCGTCAAGGAAGGCAGAGTTATCCGAGAATTGGTCTCCATTCTGTTTGACAAATCTGAAGAGATCTCGATCGTCAAACTGCAACAGGAGGCCAGGAAAATTTCCAAGCGTCAAGAGTACCAGGATCCAGGGAAGCTGGCTAGTTTCCTGCAGAAGCACGACATCTTTGAGACAAGGTAGGATGGAGTAGCGCTACCATATTGCCGTCCACTTTGGGTCATGTACACATGTGCGCGAGGCGTATTATCCAAAAGCCAGTTCTCATAAGCAATATCAAGAACAATTGCAACATATGTATCATTCTTAGTTATAATTGCCTTATACCAAGCAAGGGGTCTTTTTGTTTTAAACCGCCTTGTACAAAGCAATGGATGACGTATTTCATGTGTAATTTGACACCACGTATTTAATCAGCTTTTTATCCCCTTCCCAACACCGTTGACACAACGTTGTCGCACGTCAAAACATTATTGCCATACCTTAAAAAGTCAACCTATCAGGGCTTTATTTGTTGCGAATGTCACTGAAAAAATCCTCTCAGAAAAACAGCACATCATCTTGTATTGTAATATTTTGAGATGTATTGTCATGAAATTTCTTACACTATATTATACGTAACTATTTTCATGTACAGGTTGAACAAAGATGGCGTCATGTTGGTCAAAGTCCAGTGTGACGTCACCCTGTGTGGCAAGTACACCGCATCAGCATGTAAAGAAGACGGCTGCTCACACTTCCACCTGTGTCGTCAGTACGCCTCTGGGCAGGGCTGTTCCCACGGGCTCAGCTGCCGATTTTCCCACAACCTGAAAGATGACCACAACATCGTTGTATTACAGGTATTTAGTACACTTTTCAAGTACTGTGTGAGAGGGGGAGGGGCTTACCTATGCAATGCATTTCGAGCATGTCAGTAGCATTATAACTCATACATCTTATTGATACTGCATGCATGTTTGTATCATTGATTTCTGCTTACAATGTAGACATACGCATGTTTATCGTATTTGCATATCTTATTATTATGTCTATTTTACTATGCATGTTCATTTTGCTATTATTATTACATATACTCTTTTGAAATTGTTTCATGCATACATGTTTTTGTATTACATGTATATGTTTTTCAGGTATGTGTATAAACTTGTCATGTTCTCTCCATATGTAATGTTTCATGTGCACATTTTGATATTGAATTGTCAGGAAAATTTCTTGGATGGCTTATCAGAAGCACAGGTTCTCTCGATGATGACTGTAAAGTCTAGAGACGGCTCCAAACCCGTGACATCCATGGACAAGACAACTCCTGCAAAGGCCAGAAGACCCCCTTCGCCTCATCAACAACGTCCAAGACCAACAACGTCTCCAGTCAGTGAGCCATCCCATCCTCAGCATCCTCCCAGAATGCCTGCGCCTCTTATGGGTTCTCATCCAGGCCAGCGTCGGCCCAAGCACCCCTCTGAGCCCCATCAGCATCCAAGACACCCGCCTCCTGTCCCAGAGACATCACAGATGCGACAAGAAGAGTTGGAACGACTACCACGCTTTTGCTACTTCTACAACACCCCAGACAAGTCGTGCAAGCATGGCCCCAAATGCACCACGGGCCTCCACGTCTGTAAATTCTATCTCATCGGCAGTTGTAGGCGCAAACCGTGCCAACTGTCGCACAACCTCTTCGACCCTCAACCGAAAGACCTGCTGCAGAAGAGCGGGTTCATGGGTAAGCCAGAGAAGTACATCATCGGCCTGTACAAGCAAAACTTTGAGGCTAGAAGGGAAGAGAAGCAGGAACCACACAGGTTGGTAAATGAGACTACGATAATGTATATCCTACAACACATATCATGCAAATTAGAACATAAATTCATTGCTTCTACGTTGATACAAAGCATAAATATATATATACAGTTTCTGAGACAAATTAGCTTACGTGGAATGGTGAAAGACAACTTTATTATTTTGCTATGGTTACGATATGTTAATTGCTTGATTCTTTCCTTGAACAGACTGTATGGTATACATGTACATGTATTTATGGTTGATGGCATCATGATGCAGTATACTCCTTATGAGTAATTACATGTAATAACCTAACGCCATATCTTTAGATGCCCTCCAACCGAAGACGTCACGACCATGCCTGGGTATTGGGAACCAATGGGAAGAAAGGAGGTATGGTATGGTTACTGTGGTTGGCTATCTGATGATTTGAATCGCTAAAACATCCATGCACAGCGTTGACACTTAAATGTTCGTGGTATATCCATACCAACACACACACACACACACACACACACACACACACACACACACACACACATTGCTGCTTTGGTGGACTTTTCAGTACAGCAACAATCACAAAACCAACGCGTTCTTATACATATTTCTCTAGGGTGAGTTTGTACTTGTGGAGATTCCAACAACTGGAAAGGAGATCCACGACATCAGGGCGCCCTTCCACCAGACCTTACCATCGAGAGACGTGAAGATCCACAGCGTCAAACGCGTACAGAACCCCTACCTGTGGGATCTTTACTACAAGTAAGTACTTAGAGATGTGAAGAAGCCATGTCATTGTCTTCCGTTGGGTCAGCCGTATTCTTTAGAACATTCAATTGATGCTGGTTTCTTTTTGCAGGAGAAAGATCCAGATGAAAAGGCAGAACAACAACGAGTTCCCGCTGGAACTCCGTCTCTTCCATGGCACCAACCAGGAGGCAGTCTCCCCCATCTGCCGCCAGAACTTCGACTGGCGGTTGAGCGGGAACAACGTCGGCCAGCTCTTCGGGCAAGGGAGCTACTTCACCGCCAATGCAAGTTTCGCCAGCGCGTATTCGCAGCCTAGCTATCCGAGCGGCCGCCGTTATATGTTCTTTGCTAAAGTCCTTGTGGGGCGGTATGCAAAGGGGGAGAGTTCCTACCGTAGACCTCCGCCCTTGAATGAGTCCGATCCATACGGACACGGCTACGACAGTTGTGTCGATGATGTCAACAATCCTAATGTTTTTGTTGTTTTCGAGGCGAGCCAATGCTACCCTGAGTATCTCATTGAATATTCATACTGAGCTCTGAGCTGAAATAGTCAAGGTTGCTGAAAGGAGTGACTTAGCCAACCACAAAAATGAAACAAAATGTACATGATAACAGTTCTTATTCTAGATATATATTCAAAGTCACTTGATATCGTTTAAAGAACATATACTTGGAATTCTATTTCAAACCATGATGCAAATTAAAGCAAGGACAGGACAATAGACAAGAAGAAGTGACAATCGTTTATTATTGTTAGCCCATGTGGGAATGCTAAATGCAATAAACATGTTAATGATAAGAATTGAATATAGCATGAATAGTTTTAAATCCGTGTTTCTTGGATTTGGCCTTTTCTTTTGAGAGATTTCGAAGCGGCCATGGAATATTCACTTAATCATCATCATTCACTTAATGTCTGTGCTTAAATGTGGCTAAGTTCAATTCATTCATAAATATGTCAAGGAAAATTGTTATACAATAAGAAAAAGTAAGTATCTATTATCTATTGCTGTTGCTGATGTTACATGTAGAAATGCTGCCTTACATACGAGGTCGATTGTAATTGTTTCTGCAGTAATTTCCTTCATATTTCTAAGCTTGACTTGTTAAAGTTAAAGCAAAAAATAAACAGTCACCTGTCTGTTTGTTGTTGTTATTATTATTTTTACCTCTCTTAACTTCTTATTGTGTGTGTGTATGTGTGTATGTGTGTCTGTTTTTCCTCTTACATTGGTCAGCATAATTCAGGTATGCTCAAAGAAGACAGTATGGAGGACAATGACGGCCCTCCTTATGTTTTATATTGACATAAGGCGATGATGATTTTGTTATGTTGGTAGGTCTTGATGAGCAATCTTCAGGTTTGAATGATTTTAGACCTACAGGTATCTACGTTTATCATTGTAATGGTACTAAAAGGAATATGTGAATTCTTACCTAATTTGCATGAATAATGAGGCATCGTATAGTCCACTGTATCACTAGGCGAATGTATGAGGCCTCTCTCTAGTTGATTTTATTTTTTCCTTTTTAAAGGCTTAATTGGTGTTTTATTGTCTGTAGTCTCAGATACGTTTTAGCTGTCTTGCGCTAGACAACAGCAACCATTCGTCGCCGGGGTACCTTTTTGACGCCTCTTTTATTATAACAACCTACAACCCTACATCTGCTTGGAGAAGTTTCGAGGCTACTTCATACCCACAATGCAGTGCGGATCACGTGACCTGGTGACGTCGCTGCTGGGTTTTTACCGCCCGCCATATCTACTGTTTGGTGACGTTCTTTCTTTTGGCTCCTTTGTACAGATTTTTAGCTTGAAAATCGACATTTAAGACACTTTTAGGTACCACAATGGCCACAGGTGCCAATGCTACTCCTCTAGGACGGCTTCACCCTCTTCTAGCGAGTGGTGGAACCAAGCGATCGGCGGACGAAGAGGGTGAGTAAAAATGTTCCCTCCGTTGTTTCCTCAGTCTGAGGAAAAAGTCGTCTGATTTTGGGGGTCATCACGTTTGTACGGCTTCTCTTTTCGTATTAAACGATGTCATAAATTAGTTGTGAAAATTGCAATCTGTGTTATATTTGTTTAGAAATATGTTTTGATGGATTTTGCTGTTGTAAAGGTTGGGCAAAACGTTGTATGATTACGAATATGAACTCGTGGAAAATAAATTTGCCTCGTGCATATGCTAGAACGATTTAGCTACGTGCTGGTACTCGGCCTTCTGGAATAAATTGTTTGGTTCACTTTCATGACTTGATTCAGTGTGTACATAGCCATTTTGTACCGAGTACAGGAGATGCTTAACACCATGATCGTTTGCTGTATTTTTGTGTAGTCAAGGATCGTTACATGTGTATATTTTGGGGGTTCATCTATGTAGGTTCACACAAAATAGGTAGGGTTGATATCTCACCCCTCCTACCCCTCCCTTTATTCCAAGCGCGCGAAAAAAATGTTCAGCGATGAGCAGCAGTTTTGTATTATAAAATTATGTAAATGCGATTACGTTGTACAATGCATACAATTCCCAAGTTGTTGGGTACATTTCACTTTGGACTTGGACCAGATAGATTTACCAAGGTTCAACCTCCATCAATTTGATCAAGCACACACTGTCCCAGAAACCACATTTCATTGTAATAATACTAGTAATATGGGCCAAGATTGTGCCACAACTGGAAGAAAATATTTTAGGGTGTGAACTAGAATACTAGGAGGAACACATGGAGGTACATAAGATAGCAAGAAGAAGCATCACAGGTGCACCCAATTTAAGATTGCCATTTTTAGAACAAGAGAAGAATCTCCTTTACCAGACATGGTCTTCAGCTCAGCTTTTGGGCATGTATAATGGTGGCTTCTTGTGCCATTTTGTGGATTTTAGAATGTGATCTGTAGTTGAGTTAATGCAGGTAAAAACCAAGTGAAGTTGCATTCATCATCTGGTAATCTCCAGCCCGTGTATTTAATTACAATTGAAATTGAAATGCCAGCCCCCTCCATAATGGTCTTCTCTTTTTTTGAGTCTTTGAAAGAAATTGGAAAAAGGTGGATTCCTTCTGAAAGCTTCACGTGGGAAAGAGATTTGATGATATGTAATAACCATGGCAGGCAGCCATATCCTGGATGTGGAGGCCAGGAAGTTGATAGTAAGGATGCTGCATTTGATTGTTCTGAACATGACATATTTTCAATTTTGCTTAGATTTTAGCTTGACAGAAGGCCAAAAAAATTTCCACTCTTTGATTTACATTAAATGTGACTCCACATGAATGTCCTTCATCATAAATGTCAAAGTATACCAGGTTTGTTATGCAAATTAAAGAAATTACATTGTATGACCTTGCTGTCCCAGTACAAGATCACATGTGACATTGTAATCTGCTGTCTTGTCTGATTGTTGAAGGTTCTGGTGGAAATTGGAATGATAGGGAAGGCAGGTCAAAGAAACGGCGTAGTCGCTGGCAACAAGACGTCGACAAAAAGACAATCATCCCTGGAATGCCAACTGTCATTCCTCCAAATCTTCCCAAAGACCAAGAAAGACAGTATCTAGGTAAGAAATGTCTTCCTCTTCCGTACCTACATCTTTTCACTATCGCATGCCCAATACTAAAGCACTTCAATAAAAATCTTCTTCTTCCCCCCAAATTTCATGATTGGTTGTTATTGATTATTGATAGATTATTAATGTTATATTGTGCTGTGCACTGAATGTACCACCTTCAGTCTTACCCTGTTAGGTTTTTCCTATATAGGGTTGGTTTGCACACTTCCAGTTGTTACAAAGATATCATTGCTTCACAGTGTGTCTTTCTGAAGTGAGCTAGCTCTAGTTTTTTTTTTCAGTTTATGTGTGTACACCCTTTTCTGTCAGTAATTGATTACTAAATAAAATGACACCTCTCTAGAATGACATGATCTGATGGTCTTTAATCTTATGTAAAGAAATTTAATTACAATCATTGCTAATTTGATTAACTCAAAGCATTAGACTTCAGTTTCTTATGGAGAGCTTCTTGCAATCTTGTTACTAATGTCTAATGCGGTTCTGGCTGAATTTTTACCACTTTGGCAAGAACAGTGTGCTTTACTTAACAGAAAATGTAGAATAGATGTAGATAATGTATCTAGATAGAATAAAATTTCAGTTGAGCTAGACATGAGCTAAAGACTAAGCATACATTTCAATGTGTTGGTTTGGAAATCTGGTAACTAGTAGTAATAGGAGCTAGTCTTCAGTTAAGCCAAGAAACATTTACTTTCTTTGTACAGAGAAAGTCACAGTGTAATACTATCATAATCAATAATGAAACTCCACTGAAAAATAAGAATATCTGCACTGACAAACCGTTTGGAACTACGTATGTTTCTAATAATTGTTGCCATGATTTCTACATGTCCTTGCGTGATGTCCTTGCTGGTTTTATAATATGTTCCTCCTGTTCTCTCTTAACCTACTCTATTACAGTTCATCTGCAAATTGAGGAAATTTCCCGCCGCCTTCGCACAGGAGATCTGGGCATCCCTCCCAACCCCGAAGACAGGTTTGGAACAGGGCTTAACCAAGTGTCTTTTTCCTTTTGTATCTATTTACTCCTGTTTATTTTCCCTGCTAATGAATACTCTGTTGGCCAGGCAAGAAGTGGTCGAACGATCGATCGTTCTGGAAGGCAGTAATCACGTTTAATTAAATATTGTGCCAGTTTCACCGTGCCTTCCATGCAGGGGTGAGGCATCCAACAAGCAGTTACATAAGAAAGTCAGAGAAGTTTTTCTTTTCTCTTCAAAACAAGATGTTCTGGGCATTGCTAGTATGCTTTGCTCATAGAATTTTGACGAAACTGTAATTGCTATTTCAAAACCTTTGCCATTTCAAGTATTAATTTGCTCCCAATAAAAAGGAAGTTCAATTTTACCCACAGTTATAGCATAGATTTGAAATATACATTGTCCAATGTCTTGTCTGACTTAGATTTTTAGAATATGTGATCATACAAAAAGCAGCATTTGACAAATGTTACTTAAAAATATTTCAGGATAAAAACACTTTTTAGCACTTTTCACAAATGTCCAATGTTGTTGGACAGGTCTTGTTGGATGCCTCGTGTATAATGAATGATTGCTACATACTCTTATTACAGTGCGGGCCTGAAAGCTTTGTGCTAGTAGCTAACAAGGTTCTCTTCCACCACGTGTAGACTGTGTGGATTGAAGTGCATCCACCCACGAAGATTGAAGTTTAGCCATGCCACATAATTTTTATGACCGACCTATTCTTATTATTACCCCCCGTCACTGGTGCTTTTATGTTCAGGCAGGGCCTTTTGATTGGTCCTCCCCCCACAGCATGGCAGTAACCACATTATTTCACAGGGTGCCATCTTGGCAGCTCGCAAATTTCATAATCCTTCATCCCCAAACAGGTGCTCAAACCACTTTGTTTCCCAGGACAGATCCTCTTCGGGCTGTGCCAAACAACCTCTCCAACTCCCCCGTATTTCAAAATGGATAGCTCTGAAATCAGACAGCATTGAAGAAAACTTTGGGCTGCACCATTTCTAAAGAGGGGATTGTTACAGTAATTTACAGTAATTTGCTGACGAAAAAAAAATGTCCCGAAATTCTATGAAAACATGCATTGAAGATTCTCTGAAAAGTATTGTTTTTCATTGTCAGTGATATTGATGGAAAATGCTTTTATTCTCACAATTTTCTGTCCACATTCACCATGAAACAGTTTATACAGATGACTCTATCATCTATGTCCCAAATATGTTTATTCATTCATTGGAGAAAAAAAGCTTTCTATATTTTAGTTGTGCGGATCGGTGAATTTTCCTGCTAGTGATGCATTCATTACTCTCTCATAGTGACTTAAACTCTGTGGCTCGCTTTGAAAATTCTTTTATGTTGACCAAAAGCATGTGTGCAGTGTTTTTGTTTTTTTCGAAGTACCGTTCTTACGCGGCCTGATTGACGTTTTAACGGTTGAATGCACATAATCTTTTCCCCATGTTTCTCTAACTCAGTGGTCTTTCGTACAGCGGTATGACGGGACAGGAATATACAAGACAGAGGTCATTCCATTTTAAATAAGCATTTCTATATCACTGGTCAGACTAACATGTTTCCTACTGCTAGACCTCTTGCCAATGTCTTCTAGACTGTTTGGAAAAGAAACAAGCTTTCTTACAGCACATAGGCCCTATAACATGTGACTACAACTTTCAAGTGTGTCCCTTTTTCTTTGGAATTTCTCAATGAATAGAAAAGGCCTTGGGGGTAAATTTTTCCCAATTTTTTTCTTTTTGCATGTTGTTAAGGTAATCACTTCGAAATTGCAGCAACATAGTATATTTATAAGAACAATTTACAGTACTTTCTTGTTATGATTTTTTTCATAGTAATCTAGGGCTTGAAATTGCAGTGAAAATTTATGTTGTGTTAAGGTGAAGGGGTGAATGTGTGTGTGCATAGACTAAGGGTGGCAAACAATTCTGTACCATGACAGTAAAATTCCCCATCAAACTGTTACACAACTTCTTTGGAAAAATTTCTGCTTAGATATTCTTCAACAGATTGCATCAAATTAATCAACATTTCTTTGTATACTGGTACCGAAACACCCATTCCAAGAGTTTTGACGTTTGAAATTTAGGCAGAAGACACTGAACTCTATTTAGACTTTTCGTAATATTTTTTGATGAGCTGGAGTGTGCTTTCCATGACTAATCCTGCATTCTATACCTGTAAAACTATGAAAGAAAAGAAAAGAAGAATTAAAGATGTATCTTTTATTTGACTTGAGGTTTGGTCAAGTTGTATGATCAAAAGAAGGCAAATTGAAAGATACTTTTCCTAAATTTGTTACAAAAGAATGTATTTTGAGTATTGTTTTTACAGAAATTACTGGTATAAAGTTTGCCACCCTTTACCACACGTTGTTGTGGGATGGTTACAAACATTACGGTTTGTGCACATAACAGGTCTCCATCTCCCGAGCCGATATACAACAGCGAGGGAAAGCGACTGAACACCCGCGAATATCGCACGCGGAAGAAACTGGAGGAGCAGCGTCACAACCTCATACAAGAGGCGCTGCGGCTGAACACGGACTTCAAGCCTCCTGCAGACTATAAGTACGTTTAAGACATCTTAAGCTGTTTAGAAGAACTGTAGTTGTTACTATCATTGACTTGATATGTACTTTTTGTCCTTGTAATTAGTTGTGAGACCTGTTAGATGTGTAATCATGTATGTACATGATTTGTTTTTATAGATGGAATCCAGGAAGAGTAGATTAGACTTATTATTTATTATAATCTAATGGATATCCAATAAAACATAAAACATCACAAAAACATCACGTATCACAATAGAAATTTTGTAGCATTTGCAATGTGTTTTCCAAGATTCTAGAAGTGTAGTTGTAAAATAAGCCACAGTTGCATAAATGAAACTTTGCATCAAACTAAAATGATATCTGTACGAAGAATATCTGCACGAAGAGTATACATGTTCAGACTGTTATTGAGGCATTTTGATAGACGAAATTCAAGTGCTTCTGTGTGTTTCTGAAAAGACTTTGCAACTGCTGAGTAAACCATTCATTTTTTCTCTCTCTCCAGGCCTCCGGTGACCAGAGTGAGTGATCGAGTGATGATTCCACAGGAAGAACATCCAGACATCAACTTTGTTGGCCTGCTGATCGGCCCACGGTAACCCATCTTTGTTTTTCGTTTTTGATTTGTTATATATCATGTTCTCAAAGGTGGGCATTAACTTGATAAACCCTGTATATTCTAATAAATAGGAGGTAATATAAAGTATAAACCCTTCAGTGTATTTTAGGCATTCAAACTATGTGGACTTCAAATCAATCATAGTAATGTGTAGACCCAGTCAGAATTTTAAAGACAACAGATTTGGAATTATAGCTGTACAAGATACTTAAGTACACAGAATAAGTTTTGCATTGTATAAGTCTAAAACTTTATGTGCTTATCCTTTCAGTGGAAACACCTTGAAGAAGATAGAGAAAGATGTGAGTACCAGTAACCTTCAACTTTTTTTCTACTTTCTAAATGATATCCTCTTACTATTCATTCCATTGATTGCACATAACACAGAATTTGTAAAGATGTTTATTGATAGAATTGATCTGTAAAAGCAAACCTGTAGTCCCTTGAGTTCTGAAAAAACAAACTGATGTGGGTATCTAAAGTTTGCTCTCTATATACTACAATGATATACTTATCATAGATGGGCTAACTTCTTGTGAAAAGTGCTGTATCAAATTTAACTTCAGCATGCTATGGCAGCTGTTTGGCACCAAATTTGCATTGGCTATGGGGTTAGGCAGCAGGGAGAAGGTCAAATTGCAAGGAGTTCATTCATTGTTGAGGCACTCTGTGCTTTTTGACTTCAGACTGGAGCAAAGATCATGATTCGCGGGAAGGGGTCCGTGAAGGAGGGAAAGATCGGACGGAAGGACGGACAGCCCCTCCCAGGCGAGGACGAACCTCTCCACGCTCTCGTGACCGCCAACAACGCCGAGTCAGTCCGAAAGGCTGTTGACGAGGTTTGTGGTATAACCACGTGACCAGGATGTTGTCAGATCGCTAGCACTTCCGTTCCGCATGCTTATGCTTTCATGTCGTTTTCCGCCCCACAAAACTTCCAACTCGAGCCGCTCCACATCCGACTACTTTATATTTGACCATACTAGCACCTCTTTTCACCCAGTTGTAGCCACCAAGACGGCTTACTTTGATTTAGATTATACCATAATCATTTCTAATATGTATAATTGATTATGCTTGTCATGATTTTAATCATTATCAACTTGCTTTTCTGATGTTCTTTGTAGTATCCAGCATGTCATTTTCATAATTGATTCTAATTTGTTATAACCTTACTTACATGCTTTACCCCAGTACGTTACATGTAGGAATGACTTTTGCCTGTGTTGACTTTATTTAGTATGGCTTAATACCTTTACTTTATAGAGAGATTTGTTCATACAGTCATGACCAGGCAGAAAATGAAATGTAGCATTTTCCACCTCCAAACTGTAAGGCTTTAAAAAAAGCTTCAGTTACAGTTTTTGTAAGAATGATAAATAATAAATGATTAAACAGAGAACAGCTGGAATTTTATGATGAAAAATTCCTAATTTTGGCATATGTTCTAATATTTGGACAATCCATGGCTGTATGAACAATATGAATGCGAATCATTATGCTGCATCTTTAGTTTGACCACTGATTATTTTCAGCTTGCTTGCCTCCATAAAACATACACTAGGACCTCTGCATTTTCTGTACGTAGTTTTAATATCGGCAACATTTTTGTAACCACGTCTTCCACCCTTGTAGTTTTGTCATAATTTTTACTTTTCCTTCTTGTTCTCACATGGCTTTATTTCTTTCCCAGATTTTGACACCTTGCCGGAAAACCGAAATATCTTATTAAAGCCTTCTGTACTAATGAATCATTCTCGAAATTTTACAGATCTTCTTATCATAAGGGACTTTTGTTGTTTATTATTTTTTTAAAAACCACCTCTGACTTCATGTATAAAGGCACTCTGTATCTGCCCTCTTGCCGTACTAATTTATGTTTTAATGTCACCAGGGTGTTGAGAAAAGTAAGATACTAACGCTCTTCTTCTACGGCGATATTGACACCCTTCGATGTGCTTGTAAGATCAGACGTAAGCTGCATGCCACTGTGTCATCACCCTATCATCTGTTAGAGCTTACTGGGCAGACATTAGTGGAAAGTTTGTTTGCTTTTGTTGTTTTGTACTCAAAGACTTTTCAGCTAGAAAATTTTGATTTTGTTGTATTGCAATCATGTGATGGTAGGGCTTGAAAATAACCTTTATTTCATTCTTGAGATATTACAGCAAAACTGACTTTTTAAGTTTCTTATGTGTAGATTATATTTGATCGTTTTCAGTGAGGATTTTCTTTGTAAACTCATTTTTTTCTTCCTATAAGGACTGCAAAGTCAACCTATATTCCAGTGATGTTAAGATTTGTTCAGTTTTTACTATCATTTGTTTCTTTGTAAATGTTTTTTCCATATTCGTTCTTTGATTACAGGTTTATAGACAGTCATTGGGAGAAAGTCCCTTTTTTTTCTCCAACAGTAAACAGTTACTTTTTTTGGTGGTGTGAAAATTTATGTAGGGCTTGTTGTAGAGAAAATCAGTAACAGGAATAGAATTTGATAAACTCTGCATGCTCCTGAATTTCACTATCCATACAGGTTTTCACATTTTACACGAACCTATTAGTCATATGATTGCAAAGAATATTTTTTTTACTATAGTATGAGGCCCTAAATCAAGCTCTGTGCTGATGTCTGCCCTGTAAGGATAATCATTCTACTGTAAAATAGCATCTAATTATTTTGCTTGTTTCATTATGCTTGCATTATAAGATGTACTTATGCCAGGCATTTCTCAAGCTAGGGCCTAGCCTACCCACCCACCTTCCTGTGCTGCTACTGTCGTTGTGGCGTTGCGTGTCGTGGCCAGTTTTCGTGCTTTGTGTTTCGTGCCGCTCGGGCGTGACCCCCGTGCCACGCCCACCCTGTACTAACCAATCACGAAGTTCCATCTCCAATCTCTGTTTTAGATCAAAAAGATTCTGCGGATGGGAATCGAGACTCCGGAGGGGCAAAATGATTTGAAGAGAATGCAGCTTCGCGAGCTCGCAGCGCTCAACGGGACGCTACGGGATGGTGAAATAGCCAGGTACCCGACCACCTTCATACTTATTGCTGTCTTTTCCCCACACACTTTTATTTGTAGATTAAAGCCATTCTGAAACAAGGGATTGAAACGCCGGAGGGGCAGAACGATCTGCGGCGTATGCAGCTGCGGGAACTCGCGCGCCTGAATGGAACCCTGAGGGAGGACGATGCTCATCGGTAAGTTTTCTCTGTTGCTTCCTTTGTCACCGCCTGGGAGAGAAGGTCATGTTTTCACCAAGATTTGCTACTTCTTTTGCTGGCGGAATAATTTCTCTAGTGGTGTAGGCTGTTGAATTTTCTGGAAGATCTTGATCTTTATCCAGGAATGTATTAAAGGATTGTAAAACTGACAAGATAGAGTTTACCAAAAAGAGAACATAAAAAGTCAGAAATCCTAGGATATACTAGTAAACAGAGCATGAATGAAAGTAGACATATCTGAATACAAGAAGAATTCAAGACAACTTTCTACATGTTTAGCAGAAGTGGAAACTTGAAATTTTGCCGTGAAAAGTAAAGTCCTCTATGAGTAGATTTTGGGAAGCCTGTAGAGTAGCTTGAACTCTGATATTTGAAAAGTTGAGGTCATCATAATTTTAAGGGCCTCATATTTCAACTTGAACCTGGATCATGTGCTATGAGGTTAAACAATGCACCAGAGATGTTTTTAAGTGTCTAATGTCTTTTCAATTTTCATGTGATCAGGTAATGTGGTTGTCACCTATGCCTCTCTTTGTAGCACTTTAAAGAACTTGCACAGGGAAAGAGTTTATAGGGACATGCTATTTTGTGCTGTGGTTTTATGTTAGTTCCTTTCATAGCTTATACCAACTTAGTACAGAACTGGTGTTATATCATGTTGCAGTTTGACCAACTATGCAATTACAATCCATGCATATTGTGCCAACATTTGTGTAAGTTTAGGTTTCATCAAGGTAAACTAGACAAAATTGTTGTTTCAGTAGGTCCCATACTACTTGTTACGTTCTGCTAACCGTGTGATTTTAGGTGCACGAACTGTGGTTCTGCTGAACATCGCACCTGGCAGTGCCCTGAGCAGCGTAACATCACCAATAACGTGGTGTGTACCATGTGTGGCGGAGCTGGCCACATCGCCTCCGACTGTCGGCAGAAGAGGTGAGCTTAATTAAAATTTGTCCAGCTTTCTTGGGCAAAGGTTACGCAGCTTTCTGGCACAGCCAGAATTTGTTGGTTGCCGTGTAAGCATCCCAAAGTGTGCTTGATTCTCAAGCTCTTTTCAATCATGAAAAAAAAAAACATTCCAAGTTTTACTTCATTGTAGTAAATTGTACAGTGGTAATGATATACATGTATATTTCCACTTAACAGGCCTGGAGAAATGGGAGGAGTGAACCCTGTCTCTGGAGTAGACAAGGCCAAGATGGACAGTGAAGTAAGTACATAAGTTTCTAAATACACATACTACTAATAGTCATGTTGTTAAATGTAGGTTTTTTCCAAGGACAACAATCCAATAACTTAGTGTCTAGCTGATTTGATACTGCGTTCTTGGCATAAATTGTTCTGTAGTCAGCTAACCTGTCACTGTTGTACCCTACAGTACATGTCGTTGATGGCAGAGCTAGGAGAGGGGCCGCCGCCGCCTTCTTCAGGACCAGGCAACCGTGGGCCGCCACCTAACCGGGGACCACCACCAAACGTGAGTACACTCGTTATTACTTAGTGCTTATGGCAATGCTTCTTGGTATGTTTGTAAACAGGACGAAAAGATTTTTCTACGATACGTGTTTAGTTTGTCATGATATCGTTCTACTATAACAATCATGCACATGGCATCAGTGCTAGCATTCATTTATGAGCCATACTTTTACCCTGTAACAAGTAGAATTGCAGCTGGCAGAAAACAGTATTTTATGTCCTGATATTTTACTATACAAGCATTGTAGAGTTTGGTTACTAAGAGTTTCATCTGATTTTGTTTCCCAGATTGGCAACAGACCCCCCTGGATGAGTGGACCCCCCAAGGCCATAGGAGCCCCTCCTGGAGGACCACCCCCTCCTGTTCCCCCACCCCCTAATCATAATGTCCCCAGCATGGTGCCCCCTCCCTCCACCAGTATGTCCGGCATGCCACCCCCCTCCAGCAATGCTAACATGCCCCCCTGGCAGATGCCACCCCCCAAGACGTCGATGAACAACAATCAGCAGCCGCCGCCACCAGGTAATGAGACCGTTATATCAACTTTACCACAAGACTTATCACATTCCCAAACACTAGACAAAGTAGCAGGTTTTACTATGTAACAATCTTTTTTGACAGTTTTATAGTGACAGTTTTAGGGAGAGTTTTTACTTCAGTATGGCATGATAAGATGGGCCACCTTCCATACTGCAAGCTAGAAGTCTGGACTTCTTGCCTGTTTAGTGGAAACCATGCTGCTTTGGTGGTGGTTTGTGCCCTGCAAATGCTGTATAGTTGCCGATGTTCATAGAGAACTCTTGGTGGCCATTTTAGGGAGAGTTTGTACTTTACGATGGTTTGATAAGATGGGCCACCTAGCAGCTTGCTTTCATACTGCAAGCCAGAAGTGTGTAGATCTTGCCACTATGGTGTCAGCCATGCTGCTTTGGCAGGGGTTTGTGCTGTATAGTTGCTGATGTTCAGAGAAAGCTCTTGGTGGCGACGCTTCAGCTCACAGCCATGTTTTCCTTCCCTACAGTTCCCATGGTGCCGCCGCCACCCCCGCCCCCGTCGTCGAGCCAGCCGGCACCCCCGCCCCCTCCCAGCAGTGGCATCACTAGCCTCCCCTGGCAGATGAGCACGGCAAGCACTACTTCCACCATGGCCTCCGCTCCCTGGCAAAGTATGCACCAACCAAAATATTACTGAATTCGTGGCAGTCTCCTGAGGCATCGCCAAAAATCTTTTACATTTTTCAATGCTGTAGTTACTCTAGCCTAGACCTTAAAAGTTGTACTGGTTATCTTAGCCTGAAAGTTTATGCTTTTAAAAACATTTCTGGTGATTAATTTTTGAATTGCTGGTGTCGTGCACCACACATTACAGACAACATTAGACATATGAAAACAAAGTCTGTACAGTCATTAATACCCACAAAGCAGTAAGTACAGTCTTAAAATCTCAACATGTAGTAAAGTCTGTACTGATGTCTTTTTCAGGTGCTCCAACCTCGGGAGCCCCACACAACCACCAAGGACCCCCGATGCCATGGCAACAGCAGATGGTTCAGCCAGTCCCCCCACCTGGCATGCCCATGATGCCGCCTCAGCCGCCCCTGCCCCCCGGGCCTCCACCCCCACCCCCTGGCGGGATGTTCGGACAGGCTCCCCCTCCACCCCCCATGGATTTCTCCCAAATGGGCATGCCCCCTGCACCTCTTGGTATGCCCCCTGCACCCCCTCCTCCCCCACCAAACTAAATTAAGTGGTACAGTCCACCAGAGTGATTTGCATACATGATAAAAATGGAGAAAAGTGAAAAAAAGTGGAGTCATCCTTTAGAGAAGTGTAGCACTTACATTTGTGGAGCGAATGAAGGGGGGGGGGTGTGATAGAAAATCTGAGATGCAGTGAAAAGTTTCAAAAGCGAACGGTGCAAGTTGTCATTCAACTTCTTTAATTTTGATGTTTTTATAAGCACCGCTCTGTCTTTAAAATAACGAAACATTATGTAACTGTACCATTATGGAAAAGGCCAACCTTTACTAAAGGAGAAAGGCAAGAAGAAAAGAGCACTTTGGGAAATATAAAGCAAGCCATTTCTAACATTCATACCTATAAGTAAAGTCACTGCTCCATCGAAGTCAATTTCAAAATGTACATTTATATCAAGTAAGAATGGACTATGTATACCTAGTAAATAGTTGATACACATTGTAGTAGAAGCATTGAAAATGGCAGAAGTGTATGGTTGCATTTTATGAAGAAAGCATGAAAGCGTGCATGTGAATGATACAAGCGTGTAGGATACCAAAAGTTTGTCATGATTCACTAGTAACTTACATCCACATTCATGTCTAAAATCCAACCTGTAGAATTTTGTGTGGGTTGAAGTCATGTTTTTTTATGCTTGCAAGGAAAAGAAATGTAAAAAAAGAAGGTTTAACATGCTATTTGCATTATAGACAGCTGTGACAGAGGGTGGGTGAATAGATTAAGTGGTGGTGTTGGTTTCTCAAAACTTGTAGATATGACTAATATTCTGGGGATCTAACTTTGTTGGGGTACTTGTGCTTTGACTGATAAATATGGGCTGATTCTCTCATCTATATCGGGTCACAGCAGAAGGGTGAGGTTAAGCATTTTCTTTTGGGGTTAAATTTGCTGTCAGAATAAATTGGAGATCTTCGGGTTGTAATTTTGTTAAAATAAAAGCTGTGTTTTGTGCATTGTCTACAAGTACAAATAATTCCTCAGCCAAATGAATATAAAGCTCAATTAGTACAAATGCTCTCAGCTGAAAAGGGTGTTATTTTGAGAAGAGTTAACGCTATTTAGACATATTTTGTGAACTGTAGAACTTAGTGGTATCTTGCAACTAACTTACATGAATTTCTTCAAATGTTAACATGCAAGTGCTGATAATCTTTATTGAATAAAAGCGTTGCTCGACAAGTTCCGCATTGATCATAGTTTGTTGAAAATTTGGATTGCAAGAGAGTCGGTTTCAGGAAATCAAGTAGTTATAGATGTAGCTAGACCGTCTTTTGAATGGATTTCACGAGTACCGAAATCTAATGCAACACTGGAAAATACAATCTTCCTGTACGCCCTATTGCACAGTCGTTACAATGTGTTATCTATTTTTGCGGTGTTATTTCGAATTTGACAACTTGTCATTTTGTGGTGACTTGTTATCAAGTGCAAGCTGTGTAATTTCTTATGGGGGGCCAAAATCATGTGCAAGCTAAACATGTAAGTCAAGTCAAGGAGGTTCAATTCCTTGGGCAAAGTTTTTGTCCTTCAATCTGGCTTTTTAGGGGTAACAAAAACTATTAAGAAACATCTGCTATAGTTTGTAATAAGGTTGGAAATGTAAAATCTACTCACAGTTGAATCGTTTGTTGCTGATTTGAAGATCTTAGTGTTTTCTCATTATTTCAAGTCTTGAATTTTCAGTTCATAATGTGATGGAAAAGGTAACTTCTTTGTGTCAGAATATGAATTCAATAAAGTTGATAAGAAAAAGCTTTTTTTTTGGTGTGCATGTTCTGTTACATGTGTGAAATGTAAGTCGGAATGGTAGTGGTAGATGTATTTTACTCTTTGTAGAAAAACAAATCAGAAAGAGTCACAACAAATACTAGTAGCTAGGGCTTGCAGCAACATTTGGTGTGTATTAACTGAAAAACTTACTTCAACCAAGAGGGTAATAGACAATTGCACAAGGAAATTGATAACAGAAGAAAAGGATAGGAGAAAGATAACATATGGCTCCATTGTGAATTGAAATGGTGCAATTTTCTTTGTCAGTCTTTAGCACAAGGTGTGAAAGTCTGCTCATTATCATTCCATGTTATTCATTGTTCAAGGAAAATGAATTTACAGCATCAATAATGCACATTATAATGGCACCTTTAGAAATTTCTTTATAGCTTTTGTGTACTTGCTTTCTTCCTACTGGTTTGGCTGTAAAAAAAACCCAAACAACAGCCAGGGCTGCGCAGGTAGCTTAGTGGCATGCAACAAGCTTTGGCAAGAGTTTTACTTACCTTACTGGTAGCATGGAGTTATAAAAGGTTATAACTCCATGCTGGTAGCTAGCAAAGACCATACCAAGGACAGTGTGGGCTCGTATGGCGCAACGACAGAGTACTCGACTCGGAACCAAGAGGTCCCGGGTTCGAGTCCTGACATGCCACCGACCTTGTGCCCTTGGGAAAGGCACTTAACACGACTTGACTCAGGTGTAAATGAGTATTATGTGTTAGGTGTGCACGCTACCAGCATACTTGCTGCCTAGTGCACACTTTGTATTGTCATGTTACAATTTCTGAACAAACAAACAAACAAACAGTGTGCAATGTCCTTGACCATACCAAGGAGGTGATGATACCACTACATGTATAACCTCCTTGACGATACAGGTAGACTTACAATGTTGAATCATCTCTTTTACAAGAACCTGAAGGAACTACATGTAGCATGCTATTTACTACATGAATCATTGTAGTCTTTGCAGTGAGAAGCCAGTATGTGTGTACAAATGTAATGAATATCCGAGTTTGGTCTTGAAGGAATCAGAAATCAATACATGTGTGCATGGATGCCAAGCACAAATTGGCATGACTTTAGATCACTAATTCATCCTCAGTCACTGATGAAAGATAGCAGATGCTATCTGAAACTTGACTCCTCAGAGAATTTATCCAGAGAACAAGCAAGGGGGTTGAATAGACCCTTCAACCTACTTGGAACAAGTATGAGAACAAAGATTTTGAGTCAGCTTTCGATCTGTATTCTGTTATGTATGTATGTTTATGCATTTTTGCCAAATAGCAAATTTCTCCCATATTTTCAAAATTGTTATGTATTATATATAAAGACATGTAATACATGTAGTTTGTCCCCTAGTCTATGCAAATGCAGAAGGACAGAAATAGAAAAATGCATAAACTGTCCAACTGAACAAACATTGGACAGACATCCTAAAAAGCACCCCTACCATCTCTTCTCCTTTGTCTGTGGCTAGTTCACACACCTCACATTCCTATTCAAATTCGCCCCAATTTTCACCAATTATAAAGCCGAGACTATAATTAGTGCCTCAGCAGGTAGGTGCCTGCTCTAGACTAACAAAGAAAAATGGATTTTGCCCTCAGGTGATTCATGCTGTGTCGTCACTTCCCTTGGTAACACCTGACGACCTTTGGGGAACGAACCAAAACTACCGAAGGGGTGTCATCCTCAGTGTCACAAAAGTTCCTCAATTTCACCACTATACGCGATAGCATCAAAAATTTAAAACATTTTTGTCGTGTTAATAGTCTTTAAGAAAACCCAGGTGTAGTTCAGGCAAAGGTATTTAGTTATGTATGATAAAAAGGCCACGCCCAGGTGGATATCAAACCCCCCCGTATAAAATCAACATCGAACGGTCCTCCTTCAATTGATCTAAAGCAGGGCCTCAACCGTGACGTCCTCCTTTTCAACCGAGATCTGCTTCCGTTCAGACGACTCTCGGCATTGTCCTCACGGTTCGCCGTTCTTCACGTCCAAAAACCAACGTAAGTCACAATTTTTTCCTCAGAAATTTCCTTTGAGAGGTTCACGGTGGTACTGATGTAAAAATTTCGGTCGTTTGGGTGAAAATTGGGACCAAAAATTGGCCCTGAAAATGTGGGAAAAGGTTCCGGTTAGGAATTTTAGCGCCACCATTTTGGAAGCATTCTTGGGCGAGGTCTGAATGAAATTTGCCAAACTTACGTAAACCATATGGTAGCTTTATCTGTCTCTACGACTTCTAATATGTTCTCGCTTTTAGTGTAGGTAGTTTACAGGCTATGTTTTAGGGCAGAAAAACTCATTTTGGGGCCAGGTGGGTTTCTTAATTTCGTAACTTCTTAGTCCACGAGGCCAGACTAGGGGTGACGCAGAGTTGCGCAATACAGTATGCATTTTTCTTCTCTTTTCTCTGGGTCTATTCTGCTCCAGCGTTTCGGTTTAAACCTTCGAGTGTTTCTTAAAACCGTCTTTGGAAAAGATTTTGTCGTTTTTCCCCCAAAAATCTAGAGTGCCGGCTGCCCGAGAAAGAAAGGAAAAAAATTGCACATTTTTGGACAAAGGAAATTAGGCATTCAATCCACTATCATTTCCAAGACAGTTGTACTCTCCGTGGTACTTGAAAACCACCGGATAGAAATTTTGTCAATTTGAACGCCGAAAAGCTGAGAAAATTTGGGAAAACGTGATGACAGAAAACCGGATTTTCTTTTTTCGTGGAAAGCCGGCGTGGGCGCCATTTTGGTTTTTGGGGACGCCACGTGTTCGCCTCTTTGACACGTAACTTGTTTGATTTAGCCAAAAATGTCGTCCAAATTTGATCAAAAACTCCGTTTTAGGATGTAAATGCGTTGAATTTAGTGATACTAAATTATTATTTTTTACTTAAATAGCCGTATTGCATGGATGTTTCGAAGTTTCATATGCATTTTGCGGTGCAGGAAGCGGTAATAATTTAGCGTTTTGCCGAATTTGCATAAGACAGCTGAACTAGAATATTTTAGCGCTTGTCTCGCCTGTTTTCTTAATCATCTGCCGGGATCGTTCCCTTTAGACATTTCACAAGTCAACTCCGATTTTTATTTAGTTCTCTTACACCAATTCTGTGGTGATTTTTTAATTTTTAAAAAATTTCTAAAACGTGTCTGAAACCGCGGGAGAAAAATCAATAAATCCTCCCTTCCAAAGTCCGGTAGTCTCGTCTGAAGTCTCGTGAGACTTGACGAGGATTGCCTCTCATTTCAAAGTACAGTATTGATTTAAAACATTGCGCAACTAACTCCAGGGGTTTTTAGAGGGGGTTGAAGTGCATAAATTGTTGCTGGTAACTGAACAATCTGGCCACACAACCCATGCATGCTGCATTGCAAATTTAAGACACTTAGGTGTTTCCATAATTTTGTAGATAAGAAATTGAAATGTGGGGCTCTAAAAACTAAAGATATTTTTCTGGGCCCTCTACGCATTGATTACAAAAGTAGCTTCCAGATGTCTTGTTAATTGGTGATGGAATTAACATATAAATGTCTGAAAGGGGAGAATTGTTTGTGGCCAATTATGCAATTCAGAGGGTGTAAAAAAATTAATGCATTTCAGTGTTGGATGCAACAATGCATTAATTCCACTTCCCCCAGCCCCAGCGATTGCCATATTTACATTTTAGACCATTTCATTCTTTTTACTTTGTTAGCATTCAACATGAGGGAAGTCAACAGGAGTGGCCTCAACTGGACTGATGTCCTACCTGGCCGTAGATGCTCTACTCTACTCTACTTATGAGCTTCATTGTCAATTTTATTAGATTTGGGAATGAATTCCTCCAAAAAGTTAATTTTCTCAGATTTAATCCATAGAACCTGTACTTAAAATTTCATGCAATGCTTCTGCCAGTTTGATTCGCATGACTTGACTTGCCCTTAGTGAAGTAGGTATTTCTGGTCTCGAGTGCAGTGTGCATCCTGTTCAACTTTGACCTATATTTACACTTAAAATAGCAATGTCTCAATAACACTGCATTGGTTTTAACCATGGTTAATGAGTAGAAAGGATGTTGATAATATGTAAGATTTTCACAAAACTTTCTTTATGAGCAGAAACCAGTGTTTCTGCCAGAAACCTTACCTTTTGCTAAGAACTCTGAAAAATCCGAGAAAAAGTCACATGGACGTCTCATGTGTACAAGTATGCTCATTACAAGATGTTTCATATCTTGTTCAATACTGTATGAATTTTGTCACAAGCACTGACAGATTTTGTTTATTGTCCATCAGGAATAAAATCTAAACCAACAACATGGGAAAGGAAAAGACCCATATCAACATCGTGGTCATCGGCCATGTCGACTCCGGCAAGTCCACCACCACCGGTCACTTGATCTACAAGTGTGGTGGCATCGACAAGCGTACCATTGAGAAGTTCGAGAAGGAAGCCCAGGAGGTACGTATTTGTAGCAAAACTGTTTGAATATGGAAAATGATTGATAAAATGGTACAAAATGTACATGTTTAAATATGCAATTTTTTTTTGTTTCTTGATACTTAGCAGGTCTCGTGTGGTCAATATAAGAAATGCTTTGATTCATACAAGTATCACTGATCTTGTTTTTTCGCCTGTCCATAGATGGGCAAAGGCTCTTTCAAGTACGCCTGGGTGCTGGACAAGCTGAAGGCCGAGCGTGAACGTGGTATCACCATCGATATCGCCCTGTGGAAGTTCGAGACCGAGAAGTTCTATGTGACTGTTATTGATGCCCCCGGACATCGTGATTTCATCAAGAACATGATCACAGGAACCTCACAGGTAATGCCCTCATTTAAGCATTTGGGTAGTCTCTCCTTTTCTTTTTTTTTTTCTTTCATAAGAAATGTTAAACTGGATAGTAATGTGTAATTGAACTTGCAATACCGGTATAGTGTGTTAACATGTTTGTTCTTGGCAGGCTGACTGTGCCGTGCTGATCGTGGCTGCTGGTACTGGTGAGTTCGAGGCTGGTATCTCCAAGAACGGACAGACCCGTGAGCACGCCCTGCTGGCCTACACCCTGGGTGTCAAGCAGCTCATCGTGGGTGTGAACAAGATGGACTCCACCGAGCCCCCCTACAACGAGGTAGGTCTCGTCTTTGGTAGAACTTTTCAAAGACTTCGGCTCTAATTTCAAGTTAAATTTTGCAAGTCATGCTTTGACTTATTTAGATCGTAATAACACAATATGCAAGGAACACTTTCAGCAAATTGCTGGTGTTAAGCAGCACACATTACAAAACAAAGTCTACAATCATCGATACATACTGCAGGAAAAAGTCTAAGGCTGAACATGAACGTGGTATCACCAATCCTCCCCTTGCTAACTGAGCAGTAATCTCTTGCAGGCTCGTTTCCAAGAAATCACCAAGGAAGTGAGCCAATACATCAAGAAGGTTGGCTACAACCCCAAGGCCGTCGCCTTCGTGCCCATCTCCGGCTGGCACGGTGACAACATGTTGGAGCCTTCCCCGAACATGGGGTGGTACAAGGGGTGGTCCATCGAGCGCAAGGAGGGCAACGCCAGTGGCAAGACCCTGTTCAACGCCCTGGACTCCATCCTACCCCCCAAGAGGCCCACTGACAAGCCTCTCCGTCTGCCCCTGCAGGACGTTTACAAGATCGGCGGTAGGTGGATGTTACCATGCATATGCACAACATGATAATGTACAGTCCAGTACATGTATGCTGTTCTACTACCTGCTAATTAAAGCAAAGTAAATGAAAGAAAGGCTTTCATTTGTTGGTACTTTGACTCTGTTGCTGTTCACATAACATGACATTCTATCCCCCGCATTTTAACATCAAGCACATTCTGTTGATGAACAGGTATCGGAACTGTGCCCGTCGGCCGTGTGGAGACCGGTATCCTGAAGCCAGGCATGGTGGTCACCTTTGCCCCCGTCGGCCTGACCACTGAGGTCAAGTCCGTGGAGATGCACCACGAGTCTCTGCCCGAGGCCCTGCCCGGAGACAACGTCGGCTTCAACGTCAAGAACGTGTCCGTCAAGGAGATCAAGCGTGGCATGGTTGCTGGCGACAGCAAGAACGATGCACCCAAGGAGGCTGAGACCTTCACTGCCCAGGTGAGATGGTTTTCCATTGTAATGTATTGTTTTTTTGAGACTTTGTTTATTCACAAAATACCTAGATCATCGTGCTGGCCACTTTTCATTGACGTCATGAGTGAAGAGGTAAACAGCAGTACCTTTGGTAGAATAGGGCTATGCATGAAGTGAAATGTATCTGCAACGTAGATAGGAAAAAAGGTTAGAAGAACAGTCTCTGAAGCCTGACAACTTTGCAAGTCAGACTTGAAAATCTCAACCACGGAAGTATCCATGACCCTGCATTTAAATGTTAAGTATTTCAATGCTCGTCCTTGCAGTTTTAGGGATCTGATAGATAAGGTAGTCCTTGTGCGGAAAGTTTTTTTTCTGATGGATTGTGTTGTTGTTTAACAGGTTATTGTGATGAACCACCCTGGTGAGATCCACAACGGCTACGCCCCCGTGCTGGACTGCCATACCGCCCACATTGCCTGCAAGTTCGCTGAGATCAAGGAGAAGATCGACCGTCGTTCTGGCAAGAAGCTGGAAGACAACCCCAAGTTCATCAAGTCTGGCGACGCCGCCATCGTCGAGATGAGCCCCTCCAAGCCCATGTGTGTGGAGACCTTCTCAGAGTACCCACCCCTGGGTCGTTTCGCCGTGCGCGACATGAAGCAGACCGTGGCTGTCGGCGTCATCAAGTCTGTGAAGAAGACCGACCGGGCAGGGAAGACCACCAAGGCCGCCCAGAAGGCTGCTGGTGGCAAGAAGAAGTGATGGTCGCTGCACTTTACTCCACCTTCAGTCACATCCAAGGATGGATACATCATGTACACAGTAGCTTCCAACAAGGTCAACCCAAAAGCATTATGTTTAAGGATCGTAGCTTTTGTTTCAGCCATTGGCTGGTTATTCCATAGCCGACAGCTTCACCGAAAGCACTTCCGCAGGAAAAGTGGCACCGTTAGTTGACCTAAGCGAGGATCTTAACGCTAGTTAAGTGTCTATCGAACAGACAGCCTCCTTCTCTATACCACTTCTTTGTTAGCTCAAAGGTACATCGGTACCATCTGTTTTAACTTCTTTAAATTGCTAAACTGGCAAATCATATGTTTCTTCTTTTAACATATGTCTAAAGACGTGGATTGTAACAAGGTGGAGTAAAGAGAATTTGTAAACGTGACTACAAGTTTCACGTGCATTATATTTGTGGTACCGCTATGATGGAATTTTTCTTTACTATTATGATTTTTTCCATTGGTATCTCGGAGTAAAAGTCACCATCGACTTCAATTGTTGTTTGACTTCTTTGTGTATTGAGTGACTCATCTGTGGTGTAATATAGTATAAAGCAACAGGTTTGTCTCCAGCATACTTCTTCTGATGCTGGACATTTTCCGACAGCTACTAGTAACTGTACAACTCTTATAGAGAAATCATTCAACCTGATTGGACATTACTCCTTCAGCCCTGGGCCCCTTAAGTGTCCGATAGACATCTGTAACAGAAACCATCCAGAATCTGCTTTCCTTGGCCTGCATAAAAAAACTAAATCCCTTGAACATAATTCGAAGTGACAGCAGGAATATTGATTGATTTATTAGATAACATTTCAAGGCATGGTCACATGCGATTACCCGGTAGATCAGATCAAACTCTTCTCCAAGCAGATGTAGGATCAGGCTTACTGTTCTTTGGCATTTTGTGTGTTTCCTGGTGGTCGTGGCTTTTGTTCTAGCATGTTTCTCATACTGGCTCTCTCAAACAGGAAACCTTGTATACTAAGCTGACATACAATCAATAAAATGAATATAAGCCAATCCACCCTCCCACCACCACACAGCTCACCCTCCCAGACGAGCAACAAATAAAAAATCCCCCAGAAACAATCACTTGTTTCCACAACAAATTTGGTATTACTAGTATTGCCTGTTTATTTCAGGAATAGTACAGTGATCTTCTGAAGCCTCCATGAATAATAACGACAGTTGTATTTAGTAAGTTATTGGCTGTCAAGGTAAAATGAAATAAATTCTACATATGCCCAAACACTTCAAGCTTCCTAGTAAGCCATTTACAGGGGTCGAAATACCCCTCTGTGTGCAACTTGGTGCAAGTAAATTTGGTGTCGTGCAACTAATTTTTTGCCAGTATGAACCGCGGTGCAAGTTTGCTTTATACGCTGTTACTACCAGGTAGTACCTGTAGAAATACCCAATAAAGAACTGGAAAGGGAACAAAACCAGAATCCATGAAGTTTTCATTAAAGTTACTACATGTAATTTTGGTTGTGTTCATTTTTTTTGGGGGGGTGCAACTATTTTTCTTCTGGTGCAAGTATTTATTTCTTCATCTGCACCAGTGCAAGTTGGCCCCAAAATCTATTTCGACCCCTGCATTTATATTTCAAGATCAAGCAACAGTTCATGGCCTCATTAAAGGGTTACCACCTGACCTTCCTCTTCTTAATTCTCATTGGGTATCCTGTGCGACCCCAACACGCCCTCGTAACCCCAGACATTAAGTTGTAGTCGGCCAGCTCCCTCCATGTGATGCGACTGAGGCGCCATCGACTCAGGACTCCCCGTGGACGTGAGGTGATGACGCAGCGGTTGTGAAGACGAACCATGCTGCTGTCCAATGGCATCTCTGCTATCTGCTTGTCAGCTAACTCCTGCAGATTCAATTGTAATAAGTGATTTCATTGGTGTATCTGCCGGCCACGGTCAGTGTCCCTATTTGCACTTCAGTCAACTAAAGCTCAACCATTTTCATACATTTAGAGACCTTAAACTAATGTTTCGAAACTTGGTAGTAAAACACGAAGATGTTCTGTACATGAGTGAATGCATATAGGGACACCAACACGTCTAGTACATTGCTACCGGTATGTAACCTTCTAGTCCTTTTTTAAAAACTTTTACAAGTCAGAATTTTAAAGACATATTCCAATATCTTCTTAGGGTGGGGGTAGTATACTCGTAGTAAGAGTGCATAGATTTTTTAAAAAGAAAAAAAAAACGTCTCTGGGTTTCTATTTCTCCAAGAACATATGTCAGTTGACTTTTCTGTATCTGTATCTATATAGCCGGTATAACCGCCCTTCGGCGTAACACACCAGCACCAGCTTTCCATCTACAGCTGGAATTTCTGAAACATTATACATTCAAATATTCCTGGATTTACATACATGTGTAACAAACTAGTAAAACCAATGAGATCTGGAATTTCTGAAACATTATACATGTGTACATCCAAATATTCCTGCATTTACATATAACAAAACAATGAGATCCTTTCTTTACCTGAAGATCCTTTGGTAGAATGGTGTTCTTTCGTAGAGAGTTGACTCGCAGGCGTTCTGGTCCCAGTTGCTTCACCATTCGCCGCCGCTTCAGGTCACGCACCATGATGTGGCACGGCCAAGTACGATAGCGAACTTGCTGCGCCATGACGCTGCCGAGACCGCCACACTCACCACATGACTACGAGGGTACAGGAATTAGCAGAATAAAGTTATTTTCACCAGAATAATAGCTGTGTTGGTGCTTTTTAGCTGTGATTAAGCTACAATTTAGAGTCTTCTTGAATACTAGTACTTTCATTCCTAGCAATTGATGTCACACTAACTTTCGAGGAGGAACCTTGCTGTTTTAACTCAACAATAAGAGAAACCAATTGGAGAAACAAACTAACAATACATATTCAGTGATAATTAGTTCACAACAAACATAGAGTTTTGCCATTTGTTTCATATAGTATACTAAGTACCCATTGATAGCCTCTACCAGGCTTCGGAATCGGACGTGGCAAACTGTACTCTCTCCCGGACCAATCCCCTGGCGTGTATATCTGTCTATTTGGCCAATTTCTACTCTTTCCAGCCGCTTTCCGAAGCCTGGTAGAGGCTAAACCATTGACGGTACAATTTTATTAGTGTATTTTGAGATGCACTTTTTGGACACCTTTTTCTACACTGTCAATGAGCCTTATGCTGAACCATGTGATATTTAACTTGCAAAGGCAGTGTTTCTTTTTATGTGACCGAAATTTCTTTTGGTCCTTGGTTTGAATCTTACACTTTACAGATATTTTATTTACATAAGATAGTTTTCAACACCCTACAGTAACAAACAGTAACACAGAAAACATGTGGATATTTGCCAAAATATTCCCAGATAGTGCTGCAAACCATGATTAAGCCAGAATATGGAAATATACATTCGTAACAAATGGTATGAAAGGGAAACAGTGAGGTCAAATATATGGGGGAGGGGGGCAAAACTGGCCAACTCCAGCAAACGATTACATAATTCTAGATATCCCAAAACTTCCAAACAAGGAGATGCACTTAAAAAGTACCTATACATTTTGTGAAAACACTAAAGCCCACCTTTGGAATGATTTGGAGAGTGGAAGTAAGCAAACTTTTTCCTGCCCTCAGTAGCGAGGTGCAAGCTGAGGCGGCCATTTTTATTCCAGACACACGACTGTCACTTGTTCAGAGGAATGATCTTCGTTAAAGGCAAGTTATTTGCACCGATTTTAATTATTAGAAACGCATTTCGGTGTATTTTATGCCTTTAAAATAAAAACTAGAAACTAGTAAATGTAGTAAATTAAATTATGTTGCTTATATTGTATTATTCTTTGCCTATTAATGCTTAAGCGTGGTATTACATGAAGGTACTATCTTTGTAACTTTCCTCCCATTAATGGATTTTCCAGAGTGTCGCAACCCGCACATGTGATCATTTCATGGTCGCATTTTTCTACTGCATAATCCAATATGAAGGTTTTGGATATTAGAGTAGCCAATAAGTTAATGTTCTTAAACATTATTGATACAATTTGCGGCATTTTTTTGCTTCGAAAGTGCAAAACTGGAGACCGTGATTTCGCAATCGCGCCGTATAGGGAGGAGAGGCAATGCTGAGATGACGTCATTAGGGAGACCCCTCTAGGCGCCGTATAAATTGATCTGACCCCTACTGTGGCGGCCTCTTCTACTCGTAGCGCGGCGCTGGTGAGTGTGTTGTACCGTTACATCAAATATTTGCATATAAATCCAAGCTGTATCACAAACAATACTGATCATCCGATAATGCACGCATTGTAGCTAGATTCCTCTGTAACCTGCATTTTATTTTCCGATGATTTTAGCGTGTTCTTTGTGATTTTTAGTGTAAGGATGCCCTGCGATTACAGCGTGAGTTTGCGGCCAGCCGGTGAAGCGATAGACTCCTTATGTCGCATTTGTAAGTCCGAAAAATCGTTCAGATTCTTTGGTGGCGGTCTTTCGCTAGAAGCCATCTCTTCCTAGGCTTTCCTATCTTTTCCATATTTTGTTGAGCACAAATATCACTCTGTTTCTCTACTTGTCGTACCGGATGTGGAATTATTTCATTGATTTTTTTCCCGCGAAATGTCATGTCGGCATTCCCGACTAGTCCCCTCTCCAAATTTGGAAGTCCCATCTCTCTATGCAAATAGCAAACTACCACTTGCTTTACACAATCGCGTATTTAAAGTCCACGGATTTGGCAAACAAAAGAGCATCACAATTCTCAGAATGCTCCGTAAATGAGGAAATATTATATTTTGAGGCGAAAGATAACGGTCCATGACCGCCATGTTGGAAAGATCAATTTATGTATGACGTTACTCGAGTTTATTCGGGTCAAGTTCACCACTGCCCGGCTTTTTTACTCATCCCCCTAATGTTCCTCCACATTTAAAAGCCAAACCAATCTGTTTTCCCTTTAAAATCGAGCCAATCTTTTGACACAGGCGTTGGCCAAGTCGTAATTTCGTTCAAACATTCGAACAATTTTTCTGGATCATTCCTCCCCGTATGACTCAATTCAATGACGTGATTGCGCAATCGTTCACATCGTTGAAGAAAAAGTCAGCCAAAACGCCAAATTGTTTTGCCACTCTTTATACGTTGCTAAAGATAGAATATCACAGTCATTCTCTAATTTTCCGTGACTAATAGTAAACGGCAAATGAAAACTTCAAAGACTTTCGTTTCATCGCCTCCCTCCCCATCAGCTTGTTGTGGGTAAAATTATTATAAACAGCAAATTTTGCTTGTTGAATGCTAATGCAAATTTTCAAGAAATTAACAGTTTGCCCCATATATTCACATTGAGTTCCTTTGAATTCCTGCACGGCAACTTCTATCTCTGTCTTCCTTTCTGTTTGCTTTAGTTGTAAAGGGTGTAAAATATGGCTAATGCATAAATTCTGAGAACTCCATTAACATGCATGACTGATTTCTTTTTAAGTATGTTATTAAATCAAGGTAAGAATTTTGACATGTCTGCCTTTTTTTATGAAAACTCATGATGATGTAATATTGTAATATAAGAAACTAAGGATGTATTGCTAGCAACACCTGGTTGCAAGTGTAAATATGTTATAGAATTTTTAAATAGATTTTAGAATTTATCATTTTATGCATACTGTTGATAATCAAAGACAAAGTATAAAAGTGTATAACACAGTCTGACACCTAATCATTTGATTGATCCTCATCGACAACAATTTAAAATAATTTTCTTTTGCCAGTGCCTTTTCTGTCCAGTATATATGTAAAAAAAAGGTTAAAGGTAAAAGATGTGTAGTTGAGTGAAATTATATTTCTTAGAAATACAGTCCCTAAATTTGATTGGTAGCTATGGTAAATCTAATTAAGAAGCAGCGTAGGAAGCACCAATGAAATTAGACGTCTGCCCACTTGCATTCTGCAGTGAGCTGTGATTCCAAGCGAGTCAAACCGACCTCTCGGTCTCCACAACCGACAACATGGGCAAGGAAAAGCTGCATATCAACATCGTGGTCATCGGCCATGTCGACTCCGGCAAGTCCACCTCCACCGGTCACTTGATCTACAAGTGTGGTGGCATCGACAAGCGTACCATTGAGAAGTTCGAGAAGGAAGCCCAGGAGGTAAGGTCGCTGTGTTTGAGAAGCTACCTTAAGAAGTGTTCTTGACAAATTAGGATGGAGAGATCATTTTGAGGCAATACTGAATATGTACTTTTGGGTACGGAAGTATTGTTTTGGGTCATTGAGCTGTGGGTTTATGTGTGTGTCTGTCCAGATAGAGTAGGTTGACAGCACATGGGTGGGGAAGATTGACAGGCAGAATGACAGGCAAAGATATCAGACACAGGAAATGGGGTGAACTTAAAAGGTCACGAAACCTCAAATGCTTCCCTGAAGTCTGAACTCTGATTTTTGTTATGAGTGGAAAAAAAAATTCAATGCCTCTTTTTCTTCACAGATGGGCAAGGGCTCCTTCAAGTACGCCTGGGTGTTGGACAAGCTGAAGGCCGAGCGTGAACGTGGTATCACCATCGATATCGCCCTGTGGAAATTCGAGACTTCAAAGTACTACGTAACTGTCATTGATGCCCCCGGACATCGTGATTTCATCAAGAACATGATCACAGGAACCTCACAGGTAATGCCCATTTAAATATCCGGGAAGTCTCATTTGTCTTCATCAGTTGAATTTGCGTAACTGATAATCCTAGTTATAGAGCACTAAGATGTAATTTATTCTTGACAGGCTGACTGTGCCGTGCTGATCGTGGCTGCTGGTACTGGTGAGTTCGAGGCTGGTATCTCCAAGAACGGACAGACCCGTGAGCACGCCCTGCTGGCCTACACCCTGGGTGTCAAGCAGCTCATCGTGGGTGTCAACAAGATGGACTCCACCGAGCCCCCCTACTCCGAGGTAAGTCTCTGGTTCTACTTGTGTCTACCGATTCAAGATTAGCATCAGCTCTATGCCCTGGAGTTTACAGGAACTCTTTTAATTACGTCTGGGAATAGAAATATTGTTTTGGGTGGCTGAGTTGTGGGTTTGTGTATCTGTTTGTCCAAACAGAGTTGCTTGACAGCGCGTGGGAGTGGGAAGATTGACAGGCAGAATGACAGGTCAAAAGGTCAGACACAGGAAATGGGGTGAACTTGAGAGTAGGTTGACAGCATGTGGGTTGGGAGAAGATTGACAGATTGACAGGAAGTCAAAAGATCAGACGCAGGAAATAGGGTCAACTTGAAGGTTACGAAAACCCAAAATAATTCCGAAATCTCCAATTTATTGTTTGTTCGTAGTCTCGCTTTGGTGAAATCACCAAGGAAGTGGGTGCCTACATCAAGAAGATCGGGTACAACCCCAAGGGCGTCGCCTTCGTTCCGATCTCCGGCTGGCACGGTGACAACATGATCGAGGAGTCCACCAACATGAGCTGGTTCAAGGGGTGGTCCATCGAGCGCAAGTCCGGTAAAGCCTCCGGCACTACGTTGATGCAGGCCCTGGACGCCATCGAACCTCCGTCCAGGCCTACAGACAAGCCCCTCCGTCTTCCCCTGCAGGATGTGTACAAGATCGGCGGTACGTACAGGTCCCCCTGTCAACCATTGTCTGTAGGTCATTCTGTCAACCATTGCCTGTAGGTCATTCTGTCAACCATTGCCTGTAGTTCATTCTGTTAACCATTGCCTGTAGGTCACTCTGTCAACCATTGCCTGTAGGTCACTGTCAACCATTGCCTGTAGTTCATTCTGTTAACCATTGCCTGTAGGTCACTCTGTCAACCATTGCCTGTAGGTCACTCTGTCAACCATTGCCTGTAGTTCATTCTGTTAACCATTGCCTGTAGGTCACTCTGTCAACCATTGCCTGTAGTTCACTCTGTCAACCATTGCCTGTAGGTCACTCTGTCAACCATTGCCTGTAGGTCACTCTGTCAACCATTGCCTGTAGGTCACTCTGTCAACCATTGCCTGTAGGTCACTCTGTCAACCATTGCCTGTAGGTCACTCTGTCAACCATTGCCTGTAGTTCATTCTGTTAACCATTGCCTGTAGGTCACTCTGTCAACCATTGTCTGTAGTTAAAGTACGATTTGAAATGAAACAAGAAATTGGAGACCTCTTACCTCTGTGAAATATTTTTTGTGAATTT
The DNA here is from genome assembly GCA_013266295.2 of Branchiostoma floridae x Branchiostoma japonicum. NCBI lineage: Eukaryota > Metazoa > Chordata > Leptocardii > Amphioxiformes > Branchiostomatidae > Branchiostoma > Branchiostoma floridae x Branchiostoma japonicum. The sequence goes on along the minus strand of CM023825.1, from coordinate 7,101,496 downwards.
CTTGTTTTATTCATTATTGTGGATTTCTTGCTGATTCTGACTCTGCATGTTCACACTGGCTCACATAAGGCAACAGACATGCATATAACAGGAAATTGAAAACAGATAATCTTTCCTGGGACCTTTGACCTACATTAATTTCCTGTCAGTGTCCCGATGTGGAATAAACTATGAAAGCACAAGCAAACAGACACACTGAAAACAAAACCTCGGTACACAGAGATAAACATCAATGACATTTTTGTTAGGAACAGCCACTGAAAGAATGCTTGTGTCAAGTGTGTGTGTGCATGTGACATAAATCCCACCACACACATTAGAATAACAGTGGAGTCTGTATATCCTTAATTAAATCTGATATGTGATTTGTTTTCCAGGTATCGGAACTGTGCCCGTCGGCCGTGTGGAGACCGGTATCCTGAAGCCAGGCATGGTGGTCACCTTCGCCCCCGTCAACCTGACCACTGAGGTCAAGTCCGTGGAGATGCACCACGAGTCTCTGCCCGAGGCCCTGCCCGGAGACAACGTCGGCTTCAACGTCAAGAACGTGTCCGTCAAGGAGATCCGCCGTGGCTACGTGGCTGGTGACAGCAAGAACGACCCACCCAAGGAGGCTGCTAACTTTGTTGCACAGGTGTGTGGTCTGACTTATAATCTCCAAGCAGATCTTTTGGTAGCCAAGACAGTATCCAGTAGGCAAGACAGTATCCAGTAGGCAAGACAGGTATCCAATAGCCAAGACAGTATCCAGTAGAAAAGTATCCAATAGCCAAGACAGTATCCAGTAGGCAAGACAGTATCCAATAGCCAAGACAGTATCCAGTAGGCAAGACAGTATCCAGTAGGCAAGACAGTATCCAGTAGGCAAGACAGTATCCAATAGACTACCAATACTGTCTTGCCTGTTGGATGCTACTGAAAGATCTGCTTGGACATTGACAAATTACATGTAAGCCTTTTTAAAATCAGACCTTTTGTTTTTATAATTGTAGATCTAAGCAGCAAATCTCAAGTTCTTTTGTAGGCTGGTTCACTATATAAGTGTGCAACTAGACCAGACATTTTTTTTTTAATTATTTCTAATTGCCAAACCTCTCTTTAGCTTTGTGAGTCCTCAAAGAAAAATTGCAACAGATTGAGCATTCCGCCATTCCCCCATATACCGGTATGCCGTGCTAGCATTCCTGTCTGGCATGCATGTCTATTTGTACTTGTATGCAATGTACATGATCGACAGGTGTCATTTTCTCTTTGCAGGTTATCGTGCTGAACCACCCAGGCCAGATCCAGGCTGGCTACGCCCCCGTGCTGGACTGCCACACCGCCCACATCGCCTGCAAGTTCGCTGAGCTCAAGGAAAAGTGCGACCGTCGTTCCGGCAAGAAGCTGGAAGACAACCCCAAGTTCGTCAAGTCTGGCGACGCTGCTATTGTCGAGATGCTTCCGTCCAAGCCCATGTGTGTCGAGGCCTTCTCTTCCTACCCGCCCCTGGGTCGTTTCGCCGTGCGCGACATGAAGCAGACCGTGGCCGTCGGCGTCATCAAGTCCGTGCACAAGACGGAGAAAGCTGGGAAGACCACCAAGGCCGCCCAGAAGGCCGCCGGTGGGAAGAAGAAGTGATGGTCGCTTTACCTCGCGCCGCTCCCCACTGTCGCACCCGCCAAGGACACGACCACACTAGAGACTGGAAACTCGAAATCAGCGCGGTTCAACTTCGCAACCTTCGTTTCGGCCCTTGTCTGGTTACTCCATAGTCGTAAGCTTCATTGGAAACACTTCCGCAGGAAAAGTGGGACCGCAAGAACGATACCAAAAAGGTCCCGATGATTTCAAAGCTGTTTACATCTATGCCCCCAAAAAAGGCATGTGTTTTAATGCCATTGTGGAATACGAAAAAGGAAGTTGACCAGCTGGTGCCTAAGTTATTTATTTATTTAATTTATTTATTTATGTAGTGACTTTACAGTTTACAGTACACCATTCTGTTTTCACTTGTTTTGTTTTACTTCAGTTTTGAAACAATTCTGTAACGTGCTGACAGAATAAAACAATCAGTAACAACACTCTGTTTTCCTGTCTTTAAGTACATAAGCTCTAGCTGTAAAATTAAGTCATCTTGCACTGAATCTGAGAACCAAGAAATGAAATTCTAGATACATTAAGCATTGCAAAGATTGGGTAGTTTGAGGGGAAAAGATCAGGCTGTGTAGAAACAGTTTCTAGGATTTTTAAATTTAGTTCCACTTAGTCAAGGACCTTAGCTGGTATGTAAGCTGTTGTAGTCCACATTTGCAAAAAGAAGAAAAAAAATGTCAAAACAACTAGTAGTGTTCTCTAATAAGTTTATTTGGAGAACAAATCATATACATGTACTAGTAAGATGTTTCAAGATAAATGAGAACAAACTTGACCAAACAATGGCAAGCAATATGTGGCATTTGCCAACATGTCATGATCAGGCTCTTATTCCTGGGCTATTCCATTAACAGCCAAAAGAGGGGTGAGTTAGGCAGGAACAAATTTACCTTAACTTCTTGTGTTACTCATACCCTCCATACACCATCCAAGTGACTTTACCTTGACCATTCACAACATTATGAAGAAAAATCTATAAAAGGTATGCCTACTTACTAGTACTTGACTTACAGTACTAAAAGGCTTTTCACAGAATGAAAAAGAAGCATTATTATATTTATAGTGCCCAGATCGTAACTTCCTTAGCACTTTGAGGGTTAAATTTAACAGTCTTTTCCTACTGAATTTCTTCCTATTATATTTTGTTAACAGATTTATGGTCCCATCCCCATCCTAGCAATTCCTCTTGTTCTCATTAAGTTGTAAGTCACGAGGAAGTGGAGGAATCGTCTGTAACGCTATGAATGTTTGCCCTCCACGACAGATATGTATTCCATCCCAGAGCCACAATATTCATCACCAACAATCTGAAAGGAAAAACATCAAATACATTTAGCTACAAATATAGGAAACTTCTTCAACTATTGGAACAGCAAGAGAGAATACTAGTAAATCTCCAAGCAGATGCAGTGATTGAGTTACACTTATTTACGGAATACTTGCCTCAAGTTGAGAGGAACAAAATAGAAGTTGGCTAACTGAACTGCAGGCCAAATCTAGAGAGGAAGAAAAATGAAAAAAAAAGTGTTAATATGGTAGTTATCTTCTAGTATTAATTGCCTGGCTACTTCTATATATTTCCTGCAGGATTCCTGTGTTCATGATGTAGTATGATATAACAGAAATGATTATAATCATCACACACAGAAATATGAAAACATCATTTAAACAAAGTACAGCAGTAGTACAGGTCCTGAAATGCAGTAGCCGTGTTTCAAATCATCCATCAATAAGTCAAGAATATGTCTTTTATAAAATGCAAAATGACTGTAAATGTGAACAAGAGTTCCACGACCTCGTATCTCCATGAAACAAAAATTACATATATTTGATATGTGAAAGTCCCATCCTTTGGCAATGTTTCATGTCAACATGTCATCATTAATTATGCAAATGACCTCTACATTAACATAATATATGCATAGTGATGTCAATCTTTAACTAACTTACACATGTCACAACTATGAAATTACCATCATTTACCACTAAGGAATCACAGAACTTTTACATTAATTATGCAAATTAGGTCTGTATTTGCATAATTGGTATCTGTTGATTTTCCACCTCCCATAGGTTATACACATTACATGTATGAAAGTCCTATTATCTCAAACACTGGAATTACCGAATTTCCACATTTATTATGCAAATTAAGTCTTCATTTGCATAATTTTCATTTCATTATATTTATCTCTGTCTAAGCTACCTACACACCAAAAATGATGAAAATACGTTGTTCCTGTCTGGATTTATCCGCTTTGAAAGATTTCACTGGAAACTTTCCTGCAGTTCCAGAACAAGCTGCTAGGGGGACCAAACCTGTACCACTTATTCCTGACAAGACAAGCTATCTGTCACCAAGAAATCAAGACCATAGCATGTCCAGGACAAAAGATACAAAAACCGGAAGTTCAGCTGCAGTACCAAGTTCAGCCACCAGGAGGCCCATATTTGACCTTGACCTTTGTCTTTCCATGACCTACCAACATACCAAATATCATCACAATCTATAAATGCCTTCATAAGTTATGTTGACCACAAATATGCGGAAACACACACAGACAGACAGACAGACACACAGACACACAGACAGACCCAAAACAATATCTCCATTTTTCATGGAGATAATTAGGGTCAGGGTACAAGTTTGCAGGAGCTTGTGCAACAAAGTCACTGATAGGTTGTAATAATAAGTGAAAAGAAGGAAGAAGAAGGGCAAAACAATTCAACATACAGTACCTTGTAATTGTTCAGCAATGTTGACAGGTACTCCTGAAAAGACAAAAGTAATATGGCACTTCAGTCAACATGAATCAAGGAGTTGTTGTTTTGTAGTTACAATAGAATTCATCACGCATAGGATACGGCAGCTGTTTGGTCAACGTTGCAGCAGAATCCTGGTCGTTGCATATGATTTTCTTATGTATATGTGAACATGACCTTGTATGTGTGTATCATTTCACATTCTGGCATGGTGCTTGCTTGGAGCGATTTGGTACCTTCTTCACTAGTTGTTTGATGTCCTCCCATGAATCCCATCTGCTCAGGCCTACCACAGGATAGAAGGTACCCAGGAAGAATGGGGCCATCAGTGTCTGGGGTAAGCAGTGATAGAGTGAGTGAGTGAGTGAAAAAAATTAATGAATGAACATACAAATGAATGGATGGCACTATCAAAATCACCCCTGGAAGCTGCAGGTAAAATTGATTTTCAAAATTGTCTGAAATGATCTTTCCCCAACAGGCAAATTTGGGCTTTTGAATGGACCAAACATCCTGACAAAAATCTATAACAAGTGCAAACTGCTGCAAATCTTGACATGGTTAAAATTGGTTTTATTCTTTATTTGCAGTGAACTCTCCATAGTGAATTTATGACTGCAAATATGTGTTTCCAATGTACTAGTATTATTACCGTAATACAGAATTGTTTCAAATGCAAAAATATAGGAATTTACAGTAACTGATAGACCTGACCTGATCTAAGCACATCTTCTTTAGTGCAGCGGTTGGTCCTGTGCTGACCACCAGTCTTTCTAGAGTCACCAACCATGTTCTGAGCACTGGCCCCTGGAAAACATGGAAAACACTTCTTCTTAGCCACATAGGGCCAAACAATGTTTTATGCTGTATTCATGTTGTATTGTTATTAATTGTATTGTATTGTATTGTATTGTTTACCCAGAAGTATTGTATTCGGTGGTCTGAACAGAGTAGGTTGAGAGCATGTGGGTGGAGGAGGATTGACAGGCAGAATGACAGAAGGTTAAGAGTCTTAGAATTTGGCTGGGAGCCAGATCGACACACTGGAATTCCGAGGATTGCAAACTTTCTGGAAGTCTGAAATCTCCAATTTTGTTGTGTTTTTTCTGACCCCTGGAAGAATAGCTCCAAAACCAAAGAACTGCACTCACCACCCAGAGAAGTCCCACAGCTGACATCCGTGCCGTGCGAGCATAGTCGTAGTTCTGGTAAGTCCGTCTTTCCACGCCAACCTGGGCTATGGCATCCCCAACAAGAAACAGCACACCTAGGTGTAGCAATGGTAAGATATTGATTCAAGTTAGTAAGTATATATACACTAGTCATAACAGACCAATCCTGACTGTCAATCAAAATTAGCTGTTCAACCAATCAAATGCAACTTTCTTCCTCTCAAAATGTTGGAAAGAAATATATTCTTAACACAGTCTCAATGCAGATGTTGTCAGAGAAGAGCTGCACTCAGATAAATGTTCTGATCTTCGAAACACACACACCAACATCTGCTTGAAGATTACTAGTAGTGTGACATTAATTAGGATGTGAAGGACCTAGCCGTGGCGACTCTAGCAGGGCCTTTTTTGCTTGTTGCCTTTTACAATGGCCCTACAGAGTCTCTGTAGGGCCATTGTATAATACAAAACAAGCACAAGACGCCCTGCTAGAGTCGCCACGGCTATGAAGGACCTAGAACTAGTAGAAGAAGAAGACATTAATTTATACCTGTCGTTCCAACTTGGGTCCTGAATGGATAGACCTGTGCCAGCCTTACATAGCCCCTCCACAAGCCTGCCATAGCTGGTTCTCCGAGAATCTTAATAAAAACGTCTGCTAACTTTAAGATCCTTGGACCTTGCACGACTGGAATTTAATTCCTACACACTACACGTTTCCATCGATCAACCTGTAACTTGTAACCCGGAAGTAAACAAGTAAACATGTAGAGACCGCCACATAACGTAAAAAACTACCATATATTGATAAAAGTCCATGTTTACGTACAAAACAATCAAAGCCATATAACATATCTACAACGTATATCCCCAATAGATTACCACAACGAAAAAAGACTATTTGCTTTTTAATACACGAGAAAAATGATTCCCTGCGTTTCTTTGCGCTCTATTTACATTCTTAGAGGAAACCACTATTTTGCGGGGTTGTATAAAATGATCAGCTCAAAATGGAGGACAACATTGTTGTCTTTAAAAAAAAATCATCACATTGCAACTTCAATATTATAAAAAAATAGAATTTCTTTTTAGACTTAAGTCAAGATATACTCAAACATCAAATACATTCAAGTATCTCTTTGTCAAAGCTTTTTATTTTTGTATTTCGCTATGATAATAATGGTGCGTTCCAAAGGTCAACAAATGTCCCCCCCAAAAAGCGTTCCTTTTGAAATTTTCATATATGGCGATACGGCAAACCTTCTATGGTTTAGGCTGTGGTTTGGCGGGAAAGCTGCAGCGGGGATCGTCCAACGTCTTGTCCCAGTTCGTCAGGAGTCTTAAGATGCCGCCAGAAGGTGCAACAAAGAAGGTAGTTTTGGTTACATAAGTTACATAACAGTTACTTGATTTGCCGTCCTAGTCGCTACGGTAGAGAACTACCATCATCTCTCGAGAAGAGAGAAGTTCTTTTGATAGCCAAGGTGTCTGATGCCACCAAAGATACTAGTACTGCCTTGGTTCCCGAAAGATACGAGTAACCAGGCCTTCCTAGCTACTACGGGGCTACCGGTACGGATGAAATTCTACCGGCAAAAAAGGGAAACATTTTCCCCCGGCCGGTCAAGTTCCGTTTTTCCGTTACATACACTCCCCTGGCAAATTATTATCCTTTAGCCAATTAGTTCTTCGTAGATATCATAGAACTTTATCATCCTTGTTGTTGTAACAATTTTTATCTGAAAACATGCCTGAGTGCAAGGAGCTTCTACACAGTGTGTAGAAGCTCCTTGCTGAGTGTTTTGGAGTTGTTTTCATTTTTGCGAGCCTGACATTGCAGTGAAGGGTTTGGCCATGAGAACGGTTGACAAAATGTTTATCATATGTGATAGGCATGGCCACGACCCTAAAGCAAGGTCAGGGTCAACTTCATGTCCAAAATAGAGTGTGGACCATCCCAAAACTTGGTCACCTTTAGCTTTTATTATGTGCAATTATATACTTTCAATAGAAGTGGTGTTAAAAAAAGTTAGATGCGGTCTTAAAAGTGATCTCCATATTTGTTTTGTCATGATTACTAGTACATGTATAAAGGAATATTTGGTGAGACAAATTGGTCCCTACCCCTTGATAGAAATAGAACAATCTATTACCAAAAGCGCCATACAGAAGGTATAAATATCCAGTTTCCAGAGTCTGACTGTCATCTGTGTTATTTGTTTCCTTAGGAGGAAACGATGGGAGAGAAAATCAAGCATAACAGAGTGAGTATGATCTTTAAAAGACAAATTTCTTTATCATGATTCATATGTTTGAAGTCAAAGAAATGAGAGACACAAAAAAGTTTTTTCTTTTTATTATTATTATTAGGACATAACATGTAGACAAAAAGTACACATTGTCTTTTTTATAAAGAAGATATCGTAAAGCAGCTGTCCTCAGGATGAGGCAAAGCGTAACAATTTTTTTCCATGGCTGGTGTTGGAATGCGGCTTGGCGGCATATAGCCAAGCACTTATATGCCAAGCACTTATATATATATACATGTATATCTATATAACTTGCTCAATAAGTGTGTTCGAGCCTGCATAGCCTGTGACATTGGCACAAGCCATATGTATCAACTTCAGTGCAGAGTCAAGGGTCGAGGGTTCAAGCCCCGGACACATTCATGGTTACAGGTTACATTTGTCCTTCAAAGCCGCCAGTCCCCTGTCCGAGCCTCAGAAGTCAAACCTCTGTATGTTAAAGAACCTAACACACTTGTAAAAAATACTCCTACAACAGGCCATACATCTGTTTGGAGATACAAATGTATAACATTGGTTGGTTAAGTGTGCCATGGTGCAATGCATACATACACTTTCTTCTTGCAGTCTCCATTCCAATGCAAACCAAAACATACTTCTGGCCACGCCCCTAACCATAAGGAATTGGAATAATGTTATAGTTATGATCTACTAGTATTACAACAAGGAAATACATTTTATCCAATGCACACATTTTCTAAAACATTCGTTAACTTTCTACTTAATACTAGAAGCTCTCTCTCTCAAAGTTCATTTTTAGTTGCTGTTTTGAAATTTGTTCATGTTGAAGACCACTACTGTATGGATATAATAATGTTACAAGATACATGCATGTCAGCATAGAAGATCATATGCTGACCCTACTATAACAGTAGTATGTATTTCTGGAGTGTAATACTAGCCTTTGTTTCCATAAACATATCGAAGGGCACGCTTGTCTTCGCACGTAGCCACACTGATAAATGTTCCAGAATTTTCTTCCTTCTGTTAAAGGAATTCCTATGATTCTCATATTTGGGTGTAGATCTCTAATGTTTATGTGCATAAACACCGCATACTGAGGTAACCAGGATGTAAGAGGTTTGCTGTTCAGAGATGATAACTGTAGTTCCCTTCCTACCTGCTAGGTGGAGCTGCACTTGCATCTGGATGGAGCAGTGCGGCCCTCCACACTTCTGGAAGTCGCAAAGTGAGTGTTTCATAATTATGCCAGCTTTTCAACATGGTTTATTCAACATCTTGCAAATTTTAAATTTTGTAAATTCATGTAAGATAGTGTTTGTTTTTTATACCTTTAGAATGTAGTGCGTAAACTTATTGATTTATTTCTTTGCAACAGGAAGAGAGGAATATCGTTACCCGCAGACACGGTAGAAGGAATCCTCCCCTATGTCAGTATGGACCAGCCCGAGAGCCTAGTTGCCATGATCAAGGTCTTCAAATTCTTCATCCCAATCATTCAGTAAGTGCACAAACATCTTATAACTAGTGTGTAAGATACGTACAATGTAATGTCCTTTCACATACACGCCTATGTAGTTTTCAATAGATGTTTGAGACCAGTGTTCGAGCAATGCTTTCTCAGTTTCTGCAGTCTTGTTTTTAACAAATGTAACAAAGGAATAACTGATATAGAGACAAACCAAGAAGATAGGGAAATTGTAAAAAAAATTATGATCATCAGATTTTGCTAAATGAAAGTATCATACATTCAAGTGTAGTCCATTTACACTCAAGCCTGTCTATAGTGGTCACTCAAGGGACTGATCAAAATTGACCACTATGGACAGGTGACCACTGTAGAGAGAGAAGGTCCATATCTGATCAGGAGCAATAAATGACACAGGCTTTCAGTTCTCACTGAGATATCTATACACTGGTGTCTGTCACATTTGAAATTGATAAGTACAGCTCAATGATTGTTCTCTTATTGTTGTTAAGTACATGTACATGAAAAAAAGTATTGCAATGACTCTGCTACTTCTTTCCTTCCCCAATTACACTATCTTACTCACTATCTGGTTGGTCATCTGTGTATTTGCTTTCATCAGGGGAGACGGAGAAACCATCAAGAGGATGGCGTACGAGCTTTGCGAAGACCAGGCCAAACACGGGGTGCTGTACTTCGAGGCTAGATACTGTCCACACTTCCTTACTCAGTCTAAACTAGGTAAGGCACCAGTCAAGTCAGATTTGGCTAGCACGTTGGCAGAACGTACTGCGCAAAACATGGATTTTCGCTGGATTTTTGGTCAACGTTGCATCAGAATTTTGCCTGTTGCAGACCATATCTTTTTCTACACAACATTAGAAAACTACAGACGGGATGTCACCCTTATATATGCGAATTCGACCTTATATGAGACGTTCTTCCGAAGTGCTATGCACAATACATTACGGGTTTCGCGCAGGCGCAGTACGTTCTGCCGACGTGCTGATTTGGCTGCTTCTAACTGTCCAGTTAAAACATTTTTTCTCCCAGGATACTATTTGTGTCACCTGCAAAATTCCAGGTTGCCCAAATCTTTACCAGGTCCTGTTTTTAGATGTCAATATGTAAACCCTCATACATTGACAACAATTTACCACTAAAATAAGACAGTTGGCTACATGTATAACTTGTAACAGAAGATTGGCCAAACTTGTTTACTAGGTACATGTACCTACATGGAAAAAAAGCAGTACTTGTACCTGTACCTAAGATCTATTTAGGTACACAGTTCTGCTTTCTTCACATTATAGTACTTTACAGTACTAAGCCAGGCATTGAATGGCAGAGTGGCTGGGCCAGCGGACACAAGATCAAGAGGTCACAGGTTCGATTCCTGGCTAGACGTTGTGTCCTTGGGAAAGGCATGCACTTTACACGACTTTCTTCACTCCACCCAGGTGTAAAATCGGTACCTGACTTCAGTTTTGTGTAGGTAAAAGGCGATGGAAGGAGAGGATGGGCTCCACCTTCCAATACCATACCCTAGACACAGTGTAGTAACAACCCACGGCCCCTACGGCATCAGAAAGGCTATTGAACTAGCTTACCTTTCTTACACTAACTACTAGGGCAGACCATATGGGATTGTCCAGCTCCCCCAACATTCTTCAATAAGACTCAGGCTAGCACTAGGCGACTGATTAAGAAGTTGTTGCTGCATGCCCCTCTGAAAAGATGTGAGTTAGCTGTGGTGTCAACAGTTTGTACATGGTTCAGAAAATGGTTCAAACTTCTTGGTTTTGTTGGTTCCAAGACTGTGCTTTTTAGTTTTGTTAGCTCTTTTCAGTTAGAAATAGGGTGTTTTTATCTGGTTAAAAATGTGCTGTTCTAAATTTGTTGGTTATTCTTTCTTCAGTTAATCTATTGTTGGTATTGAACAATACTCTATACGTGCAGTTTTCTAATCTGTTCCATGTTTTTTATTAAACTGTGTTCCAGTGACCATCGTTTAAAGTCACAATGTCATTGACTGTCAATGTTGATGTACATTTATTGTATTACTGATTGAGTGCAAAGGTTGGGTGTAACAGTTCGTTCAGTGCAATATAGCCAGCTGTCACTGTACCACATGCCTTTGAAGCTGGCGTGTTACGCCAAAGGACAGTTATACCGGCTATACTGATACAGATTGTCACAAGGGTGTCAGCTGCAAGTTAATAATCACAATGTTTTGAGTTTTTGTGGACATTGATAAAACACTTTACAGCTTAAAGTGATGCCCTGAAATTCGCCTCTTGTTTCTGGGTGAGGTCAAGGTTTGGAATGTTTTGAAGGTCCTTTGTAGCCGTGACCACTGTGTAGTTGACATTGATTTGTAACTTTTTATTTCAGATAAAACGAAGGAGTTGACGCCCACTGAGGTGGTTGAGTTGGTGAATGCAGGGTTTAACGAGGGCAGCAGAGATTTTGGCGTCAAGGCCAGGAGCATCCTTTGCCTCATCAGGGACAACCCAGGTATAATAACATCATAATAGTATTGTAAGCTAAAAATTTGCATACACCTCATTTGCATGAGTGGGACATTTGGAAGAGAGTTCAAGTCAGAAGTTTTTCTCCCTTGCAGTTTTCTGTTTTCATCTTGTATGGTTTGAAGTCTGAAAATCGTCTTGCGTTTCTAGAGTTCTCCATGGAGATGGTACAGCTCTGTGATAGGTTCAGGGATCAGGGCGTGGTCGGCATCGATCTGGCCGGGAACGAAGTTGGCGACCTCGCGACCGACGCGGAACACGTCAAGGCCTTTCAGGTAAGGCTGCAATTACATGCAATGTGCGCTCATCTAAAAACATCCATAAAATGTAGAAAACAAAAAAGTAAACAGAAATGTTCTTTCAATGGTTGTAAAAAGAAGACTAGACCTTATGTACATTCTGGGCAAAGTAGAATGCTAGGGCTAGGCAACGATTTGTGTCTTTTTGATAGTAAGCTCACCACTGGTTTGCATGACATTGTTTCTGTTCTACCACATAGTACAGCCTGTAGCAGTCCAGACAAGCCATGGTGACTTGTGGGAGAACCAAAGGCACAAACTGTCTTTCATACATGTGCTTTAAAATCATCAAAAGAGCTTAAATATCACAAGGAGGTTATAGGAAAAACCTCTTTGAATGTCATAATGATTTTTAATTGTGCGCTTTTTTATCCAACATGCTTGTATACTGTACAAAGTATCTAACTGATGTATTTCATTATAAGATAGTAACTCCAGGCAGCTCCTCCAGGTAAATTTTATCTGTAATGGTCTTTGCTGATCATACAGTAATGTTGTGAACCCAATGACTAAAATGGTACTTGGATTATTTTTCGATAGATGATCTTTATAAAGATATCAGAAGTTATTGCAAAGTGAACATACATACATGTACTGTAGTTTACAATAAAGGGGGCCTGCATGCCCTTTTTCGTAAGGCGTAATCAGGGCTTTTTAGTCTCCGTAATCCGTAGGCAGCCACCCCAAAAGTCAACGTAATTCGTAATCAGTACATTTGCCGCAAAGCGTAAAGGCGTAATCAGCTCTGAGAATGTAACGTAATTCGTAATTGGCAGCGAAAATTTTGCGTAATTCGTAATCACTATCCCCCCATGCAGGCCCTCAATAAACCATGTCCTCACTGGCGACTATATGTTTTAACAGGAAGCAAAGCGGCTGGGGATCCACCGTACCGTCCACGCGGGGGAAATCGGCGGTCCTAACAAGGTGGAGGAGGCCGTGTTTAAGATGGCCGCTGAGCGAATCGGCCACGGGTACCACACCCTAGCAGATCCACAGCTCTACGCTAAACTCAGGGACATGAACATGCATTTTGAGGTAGGCTTAGTCCATGTAGACATAATTTTAGGAACCCAGCCAGGTATGACATCTTTTGGAGATCTCATCTCATCTATCCGTCAGGCTAATTATTCTCCCGTTGGGGCACCACAGAAGATCTGACAACCAGTTCTCTCCACCCTTCTCAGTTTTCTGTTCTTCTTACCGGTATAACGTTCCATTTAGAACCATATCTGACCATTCTGTGATATTAGCCTTCCAATTCCATATTTTCCGTTGCCTACCCCTCTTTCTTCCTCCCTGTACTGTTCCTTGCATGATGGTTTTGGCTAGTCAGGATGACTGTGACACATGTCCATACCCCTTCAGTTTCTGTTTCTTTACTGTGGTTAGGCCTTCATATGGACCTGTGCTTTGTTTGACTCTAGTATGTACTTCATCATTTGATCATCTAAAATTCTAATGCGAGAGTAAAAAATCAAGAAATTTGTTTGGAATTTGTTACACAGTTTTCTATATAATGGTAGGAATTGTGAACTATCCTACACAAAGTCTGTTGCATATTCTTAAGAATCCCCCCCCCGTAATGTGTATGCAGGTGTGTCCAGTATCAAGTTACATCACAGGCGCGGTCCCCCCGAACTATAAGGAACACCCAGCTCTCAGGTAACTACCGAAACATAAAGTCTTTCTGTTTCCCGCTGGATGTATAATAAGCTCTATAGCTATTAGCTATACTGATGTCAGACTAGACAGCTGTTTTTTTTTACAAAATTAAAAAAATTAAAGTACATGTATTCATGTAGTTAGAAATGTAATCTAGTGCCTGTCAGCTTTAACCATTTTATGTTTTTGTTATTTGACAGTTTTGCTAAGGATGGTGCTAACTTCTCAATCAACTCAGACGACCCTAGCGTGTTCCGTACGCACTTGTCGCGGGAATATGGCCTCATCCGAGAACACTGGAACTTCGATGACAAACTGATTGGACAATTGGTATTACAAATTTTCATTTGTGTCCACACTGATATTTTTCTACGATTTTTTTAAATTCTGCTTGTTGATTTTTTCTTGTGGTTAGAATATGAGACAGGCATACACTTGCTACCAGTCTCAAAACTCTGAAAAACTTTTTTTTTAAATTTTATTTCTGTGCAGAATTTAAACGCTGCTCAAGCCTGCTTCCTACCACAGGATGAGAAAAACGACCTCATCAAGCAAGTCAAGGAGGCTCATGGGATACAGTGAAGAGGATTGTGGGACAGAAAATGTTGAATTCGGCTAAATCAGGGTTTTTGTAGCGGCTACAGCCATAGCAACATTTTACCTCACAAACTGTATTGTACAGGACTGGTACTTTTTATGCAGCAAAATGAGCTGAATCAACTTTTTGCCACTTTTCCCTTTGAAAACAGAGAAGCGTTATGTTACAATTGCCAGATTTTATGTTTAAGATGCTTTATAAATTCTACTGATCACTTATACATGTAATAGGTTTTACTAAATGTTGATAAACTTTTATAAATTTTTATTCCCAAAAATTTCTTCACACATTTATTGGTACTACTGTATCTAGCGGGTCACAGCTATGCAAAATGATTTTATATTCTTGAATTTTCTATAATTTAATAGAGCTTACATTGTATATGTGGAAATTCTTGCATAGATTTTACAGTCATAGCATTATATAACCCACACCTTTATTTTAACTTGAAATATTCTGTAATCAGAGCTTATTATATATGTGGAAATTCTTGCATAGATTTAGCATAGCAATGTATAACCTACACCTTTGTTTTAACTTGAAATATTTAAATGAATTTTGTAACATGGCAGCTCATTGGTCTAGTCCGGTGTGACACAGGGTCATGACCCAAGTATGTAAATGTGCAGGCCTGCTCCGTTTGACACAGCTTTGACGTGCATGCTATGACAGGCATCCCATATAAGGTGCTACATGGGTCATTATACTATACAGTCAAAACTATCCTGGGTACCATCCTGGTTAGTTTATGTCCACTCCCACAGTCGATATTGGTTGGTGGGTAGCGACTGTGGGAGTGGACGTAAACTAACCAGGATGGTACCCAGGCTAAGTCAAAACTGCCCAAGAAGACCAATCGGGACCGATGAAATCTGGTCTATGTGAACAGGTAGTCACAGACTAATATTAGACAGGATTCTTAATGCTTGTGTCAATGGGGAAAATTACCTAAGGGACCACCTGACCAAGAAGTGGTACATTGACCAGGTGGTCCTTGTGTACAGGTGCCCACTTGTTCGACTGTTACAAAGTTTTACACATTTCATGCAACAATGTTTTTAGTTCGACCGGTAGCTTTTTAGTCATGGGGGGAAAACGTTCTACCTCAGTTTTTCTAAGCTGTTCTGTGCCTTTGCGTCACAATTACGCACTTTTGCACAATGCTAACCATAGTTTGCTTAGCCTCCTACACAGACTTCTAGCAACGTTTTGTTACCGTTTTGAAACATTTTTACTTCCTACAAGTTTGGAGAAATGGTTGCTGAAGTTGAGAAGTTGGTTTATAACAGGATAATTTGATAATTTTGATTGCTGAATTGTACCGGTAGCTGTTATAGATTCTTGTATTCATCTCTTTATCAGTGACATTTTAACATACCTTCCTCCGTATATATTCTTAATCTGATTTGTGTGTGAAAAAGAGATATTTGTGATTTGTTATATTAACAAAAAGGATGTAATATTTAGCATAATAATATAACATTTAAAAGTTTTGTTACGTTTTGTCACTGCACTGAGATGTAAGTTTTCAATATCCAGATGAAATAAAAGACACTGAAATACTTGTGTCTTGACTGGGTGTGCACATGGTGATTTGCAAATTTACTATAGTTCATTTATTAAGTTTTAAGATCAATATTAAGTGATGTATGACAAAAAAAGCCTCAGAAACAGGAAACTTTTGACAAGGTGCATTTATTAACAAGTGAATGATCAACAGATGTAAAATGACAAATCAGTATTATATAATAGTAACTACAGAAAAATCTTCCACAAAACATTTGAAGTGTTACAGAAAATTCTAATGAATTCTCCCCATTCCACAGTTATATGTACATAGAATTGAAGGAACCTTGGGTAACCAGTAGGTAAGGCATATCAGGAATATGGTAAAACAAAGGATGATGGGAAAGACTGTGAAGCATGTAGTGTAAATGGTATAAGAACTTTTATCCAAAATTAGCATCCATGTTCAAAACTAAATTGTCAACGTTCTCAAAATGGAGTTATAAAAGGTGCTCAAATGGCTGTGCAAGTTCAACTTCACATTAACTGAATGTTCTTTTTTTTAATAACACGAATACTGTATTAATTACAGTATGCTTAGGATTCCATTTGAGAGGTTATTTTCTAGTGTAAAAGCATTGTGAGTGCATTATTGAATCCATAAATACCAAAAACTGGCTCACACCAAAATTAGTCTATACTTCACAATGGCTTAAGCAAAATACTGTTGTAACAGTTACAATTCTTACACATTCAAGTAACCCTATCTTATGTTTATGGCTATCTGTATATGTACACAAAACTACCGGGGGTATGGCTATTTTCCTTTACAGTACATCTTCCTGACTACCATAATTATTATGAACGACTTGCTTTCTGAAGTAAAGTTACACCATTGGACTAAATGGCAAACAATGTGCAAGTCATGTACAGTCAAAACTGCTCAAGAAGACCACTTTGAACTGATAAAATGTGGTCTATGTGGACAGGTGGTCACTAGCCTATAGACAGGATTCTCAATGCTTGTGTCAAAGGGAAAATTATCAGAGGGTCCCATTGGCCAGATGGTCTTATGTAGAGGATTATGCCTACTTTCCACCAATGAATGAGAAATAAAATATGCAACACCTGTATATACAGACTGCGATTGGCTAAAGCTTGACCTGAAAAAATCAGCAAGCATGAACTATGAGTGAACTCAGAATCAAACTGGCAATGATCTTACATGTAGATTCATCAAAGTTAACTTTCTATATTTTCACAAATCTATGCAAACAAAAAAGTTAAAAGGCCCTTCTTTCAAGAATTCCATTTCAAGTAAGATCAGCTCCATTGTCCAGTCATAATACATTTTGTATTTCTTTACCATTTAAATTTGCAGAAGAAAAATTTCTTCTTGCAAGAAACTCAATTTCACTGAAGTTGTGCTCATAGTGGGTTATCCAGTCTTTGAATCTCAAATTTTGGTGAGTTCATATCTTTTCATAGAGTTCTGCTGAGTACATGTAACTAAAACAATCAAATCATAATCAATGTACATTAACCCTGTAGTTCTGCATTTAACTGACAGAGGGCGCTGGTGTGCAGGCATGAAAGACCCTTCTGTCATAACTTTTATTTAGTAAATCCACCATTTAGGTGTATTTCTCTGAGTCAGTCCTTCCATTTCGTTTCATATCACAATTATAGTAGTACTGGCATAGGAAAAAATATGGCTATACCTATTAAATACAAACTTCTGGGGCAAGAGTTGTTCTTCAGGAGTCATACTTTCAACTTTGTACTATGTTCATATCACCATAAATTATGTACATTACATTACAGTACAAGACCGATTCTTGGTAATAGAGAGAGTTGTGCACAACAACAAAGGCAAGATGTAGTCATATTCACTTGGTCTGGCACGTCAAAGTGTTAAACATCTCCAAGAAAAAAAAAACAGTTTTTCACTGATGTCTACCACTAGTCTACATTTCATAATGTATTCCGTTTCAACTGACCAAACAGGTGTATTTTTGTACAAAAGGTGGATTTTCATGGTAATCTCTACCAATTTCACACCAAAATAACAATTTCAGCTATTTCTTTCATCACTCCATATATACAAGGATAGTTAAAACCTTCAAAAGCTCTATATTCATCTTGCTTTATCATTCAACAAACTGTCTTCAGAAAGGACTTAGTTTTTCACATACCCCTTCGTGTACATGTAAATGTGTATTGCATCATGGGTACATTATATAATGTGGCTTGGATGACTCACTATGGTTAAACCGTAGTTGCCATGGAAACCTATCGTGGCGGACTTTACGCCCCTTCCTCAGCAAGCTGCTCTTCGGTCTTACTCGCCTCCGGTCCACCTGCCTTGTTGTTGAGCTCCTCTTGCTCCACGGCCTGTGGCATGGGATTCCGTTCGGGACTTGCCGCCTTCTCCGGAGTGTTCACTCTGTCTGGGGTGGTGGGTTTTGAGGCGGGTGGGTTAGTGGGGGACGGGGATTTCGTGGGTGTGTTTGGGAGGTCCTTCGTGGGTGATTTACTCGGGGAAGGGGACTTTTGTTTGCTTTGGGCCGAGGAGTTACGTGCATTTGGGGTCGGGGAGTTATTGTCGTTAGGCGGTGGGGTGTTACGGTCGCTAGGGGGTGGGGTGTTACGGTCGTTAGGGGGTGGGGAATTACGGTCACTTGGGGGTGGGGTGTTTCTGTTGTTGGGGGGTGGGGAGTTACGATTTGTGGGGGAGGGGGAGGTACGATTGTTAGGGGGTGGGGAGTTGGGGTTATCAGGGGGTGGGGTGGAGGATTTTCCCCTGGGTGGGGAGTTGGGCTTACTGTGGGGTGGGGAACTGGGGTGGGAGCGTCGACTGGCATTTCTCTCCCCACTTGGCGACTCCTCCACTATTTCATCAGGCTGTAAAACACGACATGCCAATCTTTCGGTTACACTTCAATTTTTCCTTCAAAATTTGAAAGGATATGAAAATAAGAAATTCGCAGGCAGAGTTGATGAGAAAGTGTTTGGAGCCAAAAGGAAAAGAAAGTTTGGATTTGTGTTTTTTGAGTGAAGGAAATGGTTAGTGGGTGAAAGAAGTAACGAATAAAAACCAAAGGAGTAACAAGAGGAGAGACTTGAAGGGTTACGGGCAGCAAACAGGACAACCAAGCTTGGGGACAACCAAGACACTGTGGACAACCAAATGGTCAGCCATGAGATTATGTGTACAACCAAGAAGTCAACCTAAAATTCTCCTATGAAATGTTGACATGGTCTTTTAAATGTAGGATCCTCTGGCATACACTGGCTTGGTTTTTGTGTCCAGATACATCAATCATTTTAGCTTGGTCGTTAACTTTTAGATTTCCTGTTCTTCAGATAATAATAAACCCGATGTGTGTAGATCTATTTGCCAACAAGCTGACATTCCTATGCTGCATTGTTCTGTACTTTTGATGAAGCTACCGGTAACTCAAAAATACTTTCATGAAGAAGAAAGCATACACGGGTGCAGTGGTGTGTTATCAGCTGTTTT
Source organism: Branchiostoma floridae x Branchiostoma japonicum (assembly GCA_013266295.2). NCBI lineage: Eukaryota > Metazoa > Chordata > Leptocardii > Amphioxiformes > Branchiostomatidae > Branchiostoma > Branchiostoma floridae x Branchiostoma japonicum. Next base: position 7,082,066 of record CM023825.1, on the reverse strand, counting down.
ATTCCAAAATGTGCACAACAAAGTAAGATAGTTGTGGATCTCAAGTGTTTTGGCACAAAAACATGCAGTGACTTGAAACGCTAACTCATGACTTGTGCTTGTACCAAATATAAGGTGCATTTTCAAGTGACCACATGCAAAAATTATGTCACAGTGATTATCTGAGTGTTCTTAAATCACACACAGATATCATATATGATTATGTGGACAATATCTTTTTCAAAGTAACTTAGTGCATGTGCAAAATCGTGAAAGGATCACAATATGTAAAATAATGCATCTTACAAACGTTAAATCTTTGAATTATAATTGACAAGTGAGTAAGAAAGTGCACAAGTCACACAAAAGGAATAATATTTGGAATGAAAAAAAACCTGGTCAAGTTTGGCAACCCTTCTTTGGCAATATTGTAGGATTCTTTCACTGCCACTCAAATAAACTGGTCACTCATCAAGCCTCTATATACATATAACTTCTACTATATACAAATAAATAGAGGATTTGGACCAACACTTACAAGTATGTACAACTCTTTCATTTCATTTCTTACCCCCCTCTATAGTGGCAAGCAGGAAAGACCCCCAAATTTCATTAAGTTTACAGTTGGTAGGCACTACATGTAGTTCTGAGCCTTTTTTTGTATGCTACTTACTCTGTACAAAGAGGTTATAGGGTAGAAGGAGAACTTATAACCCCCTTGCTCTGTACTGTAAGTTTGTAGTCTGAGTCTGAAAGCTAAATCACGTGACAAAAACATCCTGACAAAATGATAGTAGCAAACATTATGTCATGATTTTGTTCTTGCATGCCTAAACAGATGTTGTAAACAAGCATCAAAATGATGTTCAAACTAAGTCCTAACACAGGATTGTAACTGTGTATTACTCAAAAGAAGTAGTATCATATGTCTACTTTATCTGAAAGTGTTTGGGGAGGAAGGAAGTATATGCAACAATGTTGTATGATGGGAACAGACTCAAAAGATCGCTAAAGAAAGGACGTTATAGTCACGTGATGACTATTGCATTGGTTGCCCCCCTCCCCCTCACTATGTCTGTAATGCCTATATCCTTCTCTGTTCTGGGTTTGTCCTGAGGACCATTCCTGACTTCTTTTTCATTCCGTAGCTTCCTAGTTACTGCCTTCGGAAGGTTGCCCCTAGTAGGAGAGATGGGGGGAATTCCATCAGAAATTCACGGAAAATTAGCTTTCCACAAACTTCACAACAAATCATGTGAGAAGGAGAAATTAAATCATATAAACAGAAAGGAGTTGAAAGCATGTTAATGTTAGATGAATAAGTGTGATTATGAATGAAAGTCATTAGTTTGTGAGGGAAGATGATTAACAAATCTACTACATGGGTAATTTTTCAAAATGAGCCCAAAACAATCCGCACTGGACAATTCCATTGAAAAGTTCAGGGGGATGAAAGATTTAGCACAAAGATTTAGCAGGAGTTTGAAAGAAACTTCCAAACCGTCCCCCCCCCCCTCAAAGATTCAAATGGAATAGTCCAGATGGGATCCTTGGCTACTAGAAAATGACTATAAGTATCTATGTTTGAATGAATGACTGAATGGATGAGTGAATTTACGAATGGATGAGTGAATGAATGAATGAATGAATAACTATGGATGAATAGACGGATGATCGGATGGATAAGTGAATAAATGAATGAGTAAATGAATGGATGCGTGAATGAATGAATTGATGAATGGATGGATGGATAATTGAATGAGTCGATGGATGGATGAGTGAGTGAGTGAATGAATGAATGGATGGATGAATGCATGAATGTGTGCATATTCCAGACAGTCTGCGTGCGTACCTTGTTCCCAGGCGATGTTCGCGGACCCTCGTCCTTGCTGTACGTTTGTCTCCCGCTCTCGGACAGTTTGACCTCCACGTCTTGACCTGTGTTGATCTCTTCCTCCTCAACTTCATCAGCTTCAACCTACAAAAGGGCAACAACAGTTTATTTATCTACTTTTACTCTTTTCATGGCACTGAAATACCAATGACATATTATTTTCCCTTTCCGTGGTACTGAAATGCCATCAAAAATGATTTTTCCCTTTTTATGGTACTGAAACACAATATATTATACCAAAACCCCATCGACAACAAGATGCCTCTTTCCTTGGTACTGAAATTCCATCAAGAATAATTTTGCCGTTTTCATGGTACTGAAATGCCATCAACAATAACATCTTCTGAGAAAAACTGTATATCATATGTATAAGTCTGTGTAGTGTAAGTCTGAATTTATGGTACATGTATCTTCAAGCTTTTAAATTGTAAGAGGTCGACAATTCAGCCATTTAGGCTACCATAGACTTTTAACCGGTGTATATTTATGTGAATAATAAACCAGTCATCAATCATCATCATCAAAACTGTTTCAGATACTGACCTGGTCGATGGGCAGTTCCACTTTTGTGTCCTCGTTTTCGCCGACCGTGCCTGCGTCTTTCGTCTCCTCACGCTGACCCCTTGCGTGGAACGGACCTGCGGATCCGCTGTGTTCTACGGTAAGAAGGTACAACTTTGTCACTGGATGGACCAAAGTTTTCTTCTCAAACAAAAAATCACAACTCTGAGAAGTATTTAGAGTTCTGTGCATATTCCACTGTCACTTCCTCCCAGCCTGCAGGGAGACCATTTTGACCTCCAATTTGACCTTTCTGTCAGTCTGTGGTTATACCATTTCCCCCACACTTCCTCGGTCTCTACTGTATTCAAATAACTATGGACACACAAACAGTTACACCATGCAGAAACAAAACCTTCATCAACGGAGGTATAGTTTCCACCAGCACAAGACAGTGTTATATTCATTGATGAGCACTTCTAAACTTACATCCTGGAAAACCTTGCCAGTAACAGCAAGAAACTTTACTGCTCAAATGTGCACAATAGGAAAAAAGATTTGAACCTCAATCTACATACAATGTATTAACTTTTAAAAAAATACTATTGGATATTGGCCTGTGTAAATTTCTTGTTATGTTCTGGTGAATTTTTTTTAGGTGTAATTTTTGACATACCACTGTTGAGGACACTGGTGTTGTTACTCTTGGGGGATCGCTTGACCTTGGCTGGCTTGTGGTGAAACACAGAATTCTCCTCTTTCTTAGCCTCCTTAGGCTTGGCATACTGTAATACAAACATAAAAGCTTAGATTTATCCAGGTACAAACTGATATTAACAAGGATACCAACAGAAAAAGTAGGAAAGTGGACATAAGAGTGTGCAAATTACTACTGTAAATGCATTTACTTTCACAGTGGTTTTATTTTGACCGCAAGGGAGGTTTTTGTTTGAAGTTCAATTAATTCTGTAGTACAGTAGAAATATAAAAAGGAAATTTGCAGTGAAAACTGCAAAAATAAAACCACAGCGAACATTTCAAGATTTACAGTAAGTAGACTGCCATCATTGAAAAATACTAGTCTACTCTTTCTAAAATAATTTCTAAAACAGAAGTACATTAACAATTATATATAATGCAACACTTTCTGTGTAAATTTTACATTCCATCATTAGGAATAACTAGGGTAACCATTCCTAGTAAGAAATATCAAACCCACAATTCTATAGGGAGGGGGGGAGTAAGTATTAATACCAGTATGAATACCAAAGGAGAAACTACGGACACTTAAAACATTTGGGGAAAATTAGATTTTAGCTCATTAGGGTTTGCATTACAAAAGTAACGGTGGGCAATTTTATCAACCTAGCCACCCCCACTTTTGTATGGTATGATCCATTGGATCCACCCATTGCAACCATTGTAAGACTGTTCCATTTTAAAGGTAGGGTAGGACAGGGCATGCAGTGAGTTAGTTCACACCAAACCAACATGAAGCGATGAGGTGTGCAACTCTACCGAGGGCGGTCCGTATCTTAAAAGTCTGTTGACGTAGCTAGAATTTTCACTGACTTTTCCTGGCTGCAGGGGACGTGGCTTCCTTCTTCGAACCGCCGCGCTGCAGGAAAAGAACGGACATGTCAGAAAAGTATATTTTTCCTCTCCTACAGGAGAGTTGGAAAATATTTTAAAAAACACATGCAGCACATTTCAGTTTTTGCAATACAACAACTCATTGACAACTAGATCATGATAAAGTATGGAAAATATTTAAAAAACACAGCACATGCCAGTTTTTGCAATACAACAACTCATTGACAACTAGATCATGATAAATTATGGAAAAACTGAGACTTATCTACATGCATTTTTTTTCAAATATCACTCAATGAATGGAAGACACTACTGGTTGGTTGTTTCCTTTCTTACAGTAGAAACACTACATATAACCTCCATTAACATTTATTTGCCAAGTTACATAAATCCGCCACTTTGAAAAACTTATGTGTTTTAGAGACCTCTAGTGCACCACCACTACCCCCCCCCCCCAAAGTATGCACAGTTTAGAAATACAGTACAGGAGTGCATTATACTGGGGTGTGTTGTATTCGAGATCTCTCTAATGTGACAGGGCAGAATTATGTTAGTAGACATTACCTCCATAACACTTTTAATTTTAATCTAGAAAAGTATGTATAATGTGTACTCACGTGCCACCCAAGCTACTGTTGAGCGAGGTATCCCCGTACGGAAGCTTCTGTAAGCGCTGCATCCCGACCGCGACGTAGTACTGTCCGTTCTGGACCTGGGCCAGGTCTTCAACCATCGCGAAGTCCATCGTAAACAACCTGCAGTAAATACAAACAAAACCTGATTAAATGAACACATTTTGAAGAATATGATTAGTGGACTAACTATTCGGGTTCTCCTAAACACAGGAATACACAAGAATAAGCCAGAATACACATTTACTCATCGAAACATGTTGTATTTCGGTGGATTTCTCCCCCCTTATGTGTATTCTGGTCCATCCCGGTGTATTTCTGTGTTTACGAGAGCCTAACGATTCTGTTTTGAATTGCAAGGCTTTTGTATATACAGTATCCTGTAGCTTGATTTTCCTTTCTTTGGAATTACCATGTCAATGGTAAGGAGACTACCAAGATTTTTACACGTCTGATAAAAAAATCACAACTGTTTGTCTTTTGCTGAGTAGTAGCCAGATAGAGAGGAAAAAATCTTTAAATGACTTCTGAAACATTGCTGATTGCTGTAAAATGCTTCACCCATGCAAATGCAAAGTGAAATGAGTGTAGAGTACAGTTATAAATGACATCTATGATGCCAAAAATTGCAGAGAGTCCAGAGTATCTAAAAAAGCAAAGTGAACTGATTCAAAACAAGAGTACAGTTAGCACTTTACAAAATGGCAGCTACATTTTCTGCTCTGCTTGATATCAAAAGAGAGCAAAATGTCAAAGCTTTTAGGAATCGGTCTTATAGACTTCACATCGGTGTCAATGTTACCCTAAGGCTTACATGTACATTTAAATCTTGCTGAGACAAATCTGCAAGACCAAATATGTCACTGTAGTGATGGCAACAATACTTGAATATGAAAACTGAGAAGCACATAAGATTCACATCTTAACGTTCCAAGCTTTTTTCTGGTTCACACTTTAAGTAAGAGTGCAAAATACACTTCATCTTCAGCCCAATGATTGTAACAGAGATGTCTGATTTAAGAACTTCTCTATTGCAGACTATGACAAAAAATTTTCTCACAACCACCATTTAGAAAAACCAGTGTGAAATTTTGCCTTTTGTTCTTGCAGCAATATAAAAAATCAAACTTGTCTGATCATACCTTGGTATCCACTAGTTTTCCTAGTTATAATTATACTATCTTCATTTCTTTTTACCTGCAACAAGCTGATAAGAGCTTGCAATAAACATTTTGAAAAATGTTTCAATTTTTAAGTTTTCCAAATAAAAAAAACTAAGAGTAGACCGGTCTTTCTTAACTCTGACTTGGTTACCTGACTGACTGAGGTCTGCGTTTAGACGGAGGACTAACTATCTTTCCTATGGAGGGAATCTGGTAGGCAGGGGCAGCGTACGGACTACGGACAGAAACAGAGAGTGCAAGGTCTTAGAGGCGGAAACACCTTGCATTCTGTACTGCCCACTAGAGGATAGACCAATCCTGACTGTCCATCACAATTAGCAGTTCAACCAATGATAGCATGGCAATTGATGGTGTGACCAATGAGAGAGAAGCTGCATATCTGTTGAATGTTTGCATTTCTATGTTATGTTATTTTGCAAGTTTTGACAGAGGTGGGTGGGGCTATGGAATTGGTCTATTGTCTGGCCTTAGTTTTAGCATGCTGATTTAGTTTTTGGTCACTGACTTTTTTTGACACAAATTTGAGCATTTTCACAACTTGTAGGAGTCACAAGTCCTAGAAGCCAAAGCCACTATATATGTATCTGCAGCATGTTTGAAACCAAAGCTAATTTACAGTATCCACAGATCCAAAATGGAGGTACTGTGACCCACCTTCTAACCGCGCCGGTTGACAGCTCCACCTTCTGCGCCACGTACTCCATCACGTTCTCCAGTGTACGCATCATGTACTTGGTCAGGAGGAGTTTCATTGGACGCCGCGCTGGCTCACCATTCCTGTATATGCTGCGCAAAAGAAACACCAAAAAAACATCACAATTATAGGAAAAAACATTGGTTTCTACCTTCTATTTTAACCTTATTTGTAAACTGCAATAATTGCAATTGTTACTGCGATTATCTACAATTTGATAGAAAGACACTGGGGGTTTTTCACTGCTGAATCAAAAATGCCTTAAAGAATTCCCAAATTCAAATCTTCCAAGAAATGAACAGCCATGTCTTATCTGAGGCCAACCTACATTTTATTCTAGAAACCATCATAATTCAGCCATACCTTTTTACGTAACATATGAAGAAATATGACTGATAATTTGAGATCTAAAGCCAGGCTAGATACGGTTTTTTTACATTTTTGTAGCAACTACTAGAACTTAGTAGAAGAGAAATGACACCATACGCTTAAAACGTTGCATAAAAAGAAACATTGACTTACTGTATAGTGACTGGACCTGTGGCTTGCGATGCTTTCAAATACTGCGCCGATCTCTGCAACCGGCTGTGTTGTACTGGCTTGATCTGCGAACGGGAATCAGGCGACGACATGTTACTCGTGTTAGGAACACCGTACGACGATTCACGACTTCCCTCCGATACTTTCTTAGACTGAATGATCTCAGCCTAACTTGTTTCTGTTCACTTGACTGCTGTTTGGTTTTAGTGTCACTCTGTTAGTAAAAAAACTACCGTGGATACTCAAGCCACACTGATGATAGTAGTCAAGCCAGCAAAGTGTTCAATATCTCTGCACCAAGCAATGTAATATGGATTATGATATTATGTATAAGTTGCCATAGTGCAAGGCTTAATATAGCTAAATACTAAATCCCTAAGGCAGAGCAAAGCATAAAAGAAAAATAGATCAAGGGACATTTCATTCTAGATGTTGGGGGGGGGGACCATGGTAAAATATTTTTGGGCTACCCCCTTTAACTTTTGAATGATCGTCTCCCGATGTCATTTGGAAACATGTTCCCACTCCCCAAAGTTTCTTAATGGTAAGTCCTGAGGTACATGTAGGTATTTTCAATCTGAGAGAAAAACAAGAACAGATTTTGAAATGTATTATAATGTTTAAGATTTTTATGGACTTTTTGCCTGAAGCAATGAGACAGTAAAATCTGCGCTAACACAAGGCAAATCCAGACCAGTAACACCAGTAACAAGACTTCGATGTTTTTTCCCAAAACATTCTCACTGAGTAGTAGTTGGGATACTGATTACAACGTTGTCTCTCATCTCTACCAGGCTTTTGTCTCAAAGACATATCGAGTGTCTCGTATCTTCTTTATGTAAGGATGTTATTCCCAACACATCAAGACATAACAAAGGACAGGCTCTTGGCTAGATTCCGCCGTAAGACAACGCATCATTCCAGTACGCTACGGTGTAATGTTAGACTTTCAGTCACATGAATAGAGATCTGCGTTATGTACACCACGCTACCTGAAACACGATTAGAAAATCCACCGCTATTTATGTTTGTTTGTTTGTCTCTTGTTCGGAACTCAATGGGCTTAATATAGCGTGAAGATGTTCGGACAGGTATCACATAGCAGTTGCAGTAACAACTTTTCCGAGCGCGGAAATTGTCACTTAACCTGGGGGAAAGAAGATCCACTTTAATGTTTGAAGGCAGAAGGAGAAATAGTGTCCCCAAGAGGGCGTGTCTGTTGCTAGGATACAGCTGGTTCCCATTAGGGATATAATTAGTGTGATTACATGCCCAGTTACTTATAATCAGTGACCTCCCTCTGTGCAAGTACCTTCCCTACTGAGAAGATGGCTCTGGGAAATGGAGAAACTATATTTAACCGCCTTGACTGTAACAGCATTTGAATATGCTACTCCCTGGGCTAGCATATTGTCGTTCAGAATATTATTAGCAAAAATGTCCTATAATTCTCCAAATCTAAAGAGTATTACCAATTTTATCAGTGGTGACAAAAAAGTTGTTTTTTTAAAATCTAGTAACATATTCCACTGGGATTCTCTTGTGGCATTTTATATTTGAGTTTTGAACTACATGTACGTACCTAGAATTTTTCTGAAGTTCCCACTATAGCTATAAAGTAGCTCTGATAATTATAAAGTCCCACAAAAATTCTAATGCTCTGAGTGTCCCACTAGCAATTCTGAACATCCAATGGGATCCTGACATCCAATGGGATCCTGCACTTCAGATTGACATATTAAGTCAAGGTCAATGCAGAGATATTGAACATGACCTTTCCGAGCATATGCTTGATATCAAATGTTCATCTGGCAAGAAAAGTGACTGACTTCAATGGCTGAAAACATCTGGATAGTGTCACTCTTATGTTGGTGATAATCGTCCATCTGAGTATCGTAAAACACTCACGCAAGATGGCCATTTATGCCGAGGCTGACATTTTCTGTACTTTGACGACAGAGGGCTCACATCAGGGAGAAAATTTGTCTTTCTTTGATAATCTTAGTGGTAACCTTTAGAGCATCTTTTTGATTGAAGTGTGAACTCAGCTTAAGGCTATATGCATTACAGAATTCGTCTGTCTTCAGCAGTTAGGGTGGGGAGGGGGGAGTATAACTATTAATACAATATTACAACTTGAAAGAAAAATTTCACCGTCTGTCAAATAATCTGAACTACGTGACATGAAAAAATATCTTCCTTAAAAGTGAACAAATTTAACAAAAATTATATTCAATGAAAATCTGCTTAATCAGAAAAAGTGTGGAATAGCAATTCAGAAGGTGAGGTTGGAATTAATAAAAATTTTGGGGGGAACAGGACCCCCCTAGTTTTATCCTAGTGGGACAGACAAAAATTTTAAGCTGGAGACAGCCCAGATTGGGTCATTCGCTGACCAAACAGCAAAATAAAATCTCCAAGTTACACACAAATTTTAACTGATGGCATCCTATTTAAACTACAGACGCAACTAACCCAAATCTAACCAATCCCAAATCACTACCAACTTGGTAACCAAAACTCCTCTCACGACCAATTAGTTCACATCCCAATGAAAAATTTCCTTCAACCATCTCCCTACTGCCTACCCCATAACCAATACAAATTTGGTACCAAAGAGCCGCCTTTAGCAGTCTGAATAGTAACCAACCTATTTTGGTGACTAGCGACAAAGCTTACTAACACAATAGGTAATGTAGTGCTCTAATTAGATTAAACGGAGTCTCACTCACCATGTTGTATCTCTTTTGACGTGAAATGCCAAATAGCGTTATGACTGTTTCTGTTTCAGGTAGCAGCCGTGATTTGGATGCTTTGTTCTGTAGCCTAGCAACAACCTGTGGCGTCGAGGCTTTCATGTCAAGCACGTTATGGTTAAAGATGTGAACACTTCACAAAGGTGCATCACGGAAAGGTGTGGCGGTAACTCGGGTGATACTACAACATGCTACAGAACAAACTCTCACGCAACACAGAAGTTTATATGATCAAACATTCAGAATAACACTTGCAAAGAGCAAGTGTAGCAAATGTCATAGAGGCATGATACTGTCCCACGATACATGACTGTACAAAAAATATGCAGTTCCCAAATATTCTTAGCCCCAGTTTGTAGCTAGTATTTGCATGTTTTTGCTTGCATTTGCTACCTACAGATTTTCTGGTTTCATTTCTACTTGCAGTTCCAAGGAAACCTGCTGGGCGGATTGTTCTTTCTTGCAATTGTTTCAAATATACCAGTCATAGTGTTTATGAAAATGATGAAAAATATTTATGAAACCATTCTTTTACAGAATTTCAGCACTTTCTCTAACCAATGCCTCATAAACCATACAAAAAAACACTCAGTACTTAACATATACATTAGAAAATAATCTTCCAATGACACAACATGTATAATGCATAGAACGATACATGGACAATATAAAACATAATATTCTATGACAGGTGGTTGCAATTTTCATTCATTGGTGATATATCTTCAATATTTAGTCTACATTACCTACATTCAACTTCATAATCTGGTATATCCCTCAACATTGATTTTCATGTGTGTATATATAAAATTAATCAATAAATCTTCCTCAAAGTTTACATGCATTGTAAATGTTGGCATGTATGGTTGTAGATAGAACACAATAGACTAAGATAAGAAATACATGCAAGCTACTGAACTTTCAACAAATTCAAGGACAACATATTGATTGTGTTTTGTCAGTGCCAGCAAGAAATCTGTATCTGTATAGCTGGTATAACCGCAATTCCACATAACACACCAGCTTTGCAGGCACGCAGCACGGCAGCAGCTGGCAATTATACCGAACAACCTGTCACACCTAACCTTTGCACATCGAACTGCAAAGCTTTGTTTAAAGCTATCTAGTGATGATGCCCCTACTGTACTTGGTGACAACAAATTCCACTCTACAATAGTTCTAGGAAAAAAATTACTTTTTTTGAACACAACAATCCTAGGTTGATAACTCTGGACAACTTTGGATAGAACACTTTAAATGGTCAAAGCATTGGGTCTCCCATATCTTGTGGTTTACATAATGTACTGCTCTACCTAATCATTCTGGACGAAGTGGAAAATTACCGTCATCATGGAATGTTTATGTCCTCATTGTTGCTTGTGTACAATGTTGTCCTGACAACGTTAAGCTTTGTTTCGTCTATTATCCACTCTTTCACTCCCTCCTTCTCTTGTCCTAATGTCAAATATATATCCAGCTGACACAGGTGAACTACTGTTAGAAAAACATGTCTTGCTTTTCTAAAAACACATCACAATCAGGCTCGTGTCCTTGACGTATTCGGACATTACTACACCTGGTGTGGGTTGCCCGTGTAAAACCAAACACGAGCGCTCGCTAGACAAAGACGGCGGGGTAAACTCACCCCGTTGTTTGGTCACGCTTCTTTCTTTCGGTAGGGTGCAAAGTAAACACGGCACGCCCGTGAGGTCGCGAACCAAACACATCACTAAGACAGGTGTATATTTGAAGAGGTATGGTGGGAAATTGTTGGAGTAAATCTTTGAACAAATACTGCCCCAGAATTGCTTTCTTATCAAAGTCTTTGAAGGTCAACCTTTGCCCTGTTGATCTATGAACTGAGCTTACAGTTGTATTAACAAACTTAGGAGTTAGGGGGTTAAAAGGGACTAAAGACAGGCTTACGCAGTGTAGCTTGAAGATCGTTGAAAGGCGATGATATGTTTATGGGAGGTGTAAAGATGTTGTACACTTTCCTGTCAAAACAGGGCATGTTTGTGTATCACTAAGTTCGCCACTTCATAACCCTACAATAGCCACCTGCACAGCGGGAGGGGGGCTGGGATGCATGTTGTAAATTCTTTAGTCAAGGATTGGACAAAACATGGGAGTACACAACAGGTGTTTTCTACGTCTTGAACTTGAATCTGAAAACCTGTGACCTTCAGCAAGGTCAGGCCATACTTTGAATATTGAGAATAAATCAATTTCTACTTTTCTTCTCAACTATAGTCTACAAATTTTGTATATCATTTTCTCAACTTCATAGAAAGGCTTGAAAAACATGTATCTCCCATATTTTGTCCAGTAATTCGATCTATATTATAACTGAATCCTGACTAGTACAGTAGTATACATGTAGGTAACACTCACTGGTTTAATATAATACCATGTTTCAAAATACCCCCCTTCCCCATCAGTATAATCATTGCATAGTGTATTTCATGACTCACTTTGCGATCCCATAACCTTGCCCCCCCTCTCTCATCTAAACAAAGCATTACAAATTGGGCGGATAACCCACAGCAGGGAGTACTAGTAGGTTTATCTCTGTATGGGCTCTACTAATCGCCCTCAGCTGCTACCCCTCTTTCTAAAAGAACTTCCAATATTTGGTGATTTCCGGAACTCAGCTGTTGGCCCCCTTTATAAAAGAGCTGCTAATATTATGTGATTTCCGGTCTTATCCTGACTTAGCAGCTAAGCCTTGGGAAAGAGCATTATGTAGAATTGAGGCACTCAACCTGACGAAATAAGACAGAATTGGAGCAAAAGGCACAGCTTATTAAGAGTAATAAGACCTAGGATTAACCAAAGCCTTATTCTATAATATACAGCATGGAGTAGATGTTTTAGGTCACACTAAGATGATTTTTTTTGTTCTCATATTTGAAAAAAAGTCTGATCAAGGAGAATTTTTCTGAAAGTCTAAGTTTTAGGGGTTGAATGACTGTCAGATTCAAGTTTCTTAGTCATCTGTATTTAGGATGTTTTCTCAAAATCTTACTTGCGAATGTCTGGGAACCAAGAAAACAAATTGGTGTGGCCTTATATAGGGATGAATTAGGAACAGTAGTGGGAAAAGTTATAATATGAAAAGGTTTTAAAAATTGTTTTCGTCACTTAAAATTTTCATTTCTTTTTAACTTTTTCATTAGTAGTAGATTTTTAGTCAAAGCTGACTCACAAAGTATTTAGCTCCCGTTCCTAAAATCATACAGTGTCCAAAAAATTTAAAAGAGAAAGTTTTTTCCTCTACACCTCACTAAACTATACAAAAAGATGTCCAAAAGAATGGACTAAAGTATCAGTCATTCCTGTGTTACAACTAGCTGCCAAATCGTTACAGTTTCTGAAACTAGGTCAAAACTCTTGGATGTTTCCTTCATGTTCCTAGCAACCAATCGAAAACCCTCTCCTACCTCTCAAAGAACGTTTTCGTTCCTAATTATCGACCAATTACGTCACAACAATACGTTACCATCCACCCGTACCACGCCTCAACTCTCCTAACACACGGTGCCGCCATTTTTTTCTTAAAGGGACGTTAATTAAAATGAAGTGATTTCAGGTGTCGAGAAAGTGTTCGACCAGTTTGCACAATGCCTCACCTACTTGTTCACACACCGGAACATCCGTGCGCATTTTGTTGTTGTTTACACAATACCAGCTGCAACCACCAGCAACGACCTTTGAAAGATCAGACGCCAATTTTCCGGAACGTGTGTTACGTACAGCGACCAACATGATTCAGAGTTGGTTCCTAAAAACATGATTATCAAGTTTCAAGCTATTACAGCAAGGACCACAGGAAAAATAGCAACTATGTATGCTAAATGTGGATATAAATACACTCAAACAGCAAAAATTTTGGAGTTGAGCACGCCTCATACAAAGTGAGAGCAATTTCTATAGACGTCAAAGCCATAATTGTATCAGAATCTAATCTATGTTGAGTCTAGATAAATGCAGAGCATTTGGGTATCCATAACATACGGATTTGTTATATTACTTATAATCTAGGAATGCAAAATACCAATCTCCAATCCAACTCTATAGTATCAACAGTCGGGCAAAGTCGAGATGAAAAAACCTGAAGACCCTTTATGCAATGGTGGGAATTGTTTCAATGACCGAAAATTCAGAATACAGTGGTTAAAATGAAAAACAAAATAAAAAGGGGACACTGTCTGATCAAGGAGATTCATTTCCAATAAAAGTTTAATCAATTAAAACCACCTTGGTCTGATCCATGCTTCAATTAACCCTTACAATTCTAATAAACCCAAACTCAAACCCTCAGAAACTACAAATTAACTCAGAAGGTGTAAATCCTGTCAAAACCAAAGAGAGGACCACATCAAAGCTAGCCAAAAACCAAACATGGCTACTGTCCACCGCACATCCTTGTTATCAGTAACGCAATTTGGCAGTTGGATTCACTGGAAAAAATAATGAGGTCGTCCGAGAAAATTAAACTTTTGATCCATCAGAAGTTGACAGAATGGTGCCGCCCGTCTAATCAAGAGGATGTTCAATTCGGTGTACGAAAAAGACGGGCAGATACCACGACAAATACCACCGGATGAACGCAGATCGACGCCCACTGATTAGACGCTTTCTGACGCATTCTGTCAGCAAAGATCATACAATGGACCATGGACCAGCTTCAAAAGACCTCACTTGTACAAGCGCAGGGCAGTGCCCTTCTTGTTGTCAATTCTAACACCATGATACTAATTTGTTGTCTCGAAATGCAGCTGTGAGGAAAAATGCAGGGAACTACACCCCATTTTTGGGACACTGTTTCAAATCTTTTTGGAAAAACTCACAGGTAGTTGAGACAAAGAGCATCCCTCTCAGGTACAGTAATATCACGGAATGGTTAGAGGCTTGGACAGAAATTTGTGGTTAAAGTAGGAAGTATCTCAGAGATAGAAGAAACGTCACATCTAAGAGTAAGAATACAGAGCATAGCACTACAGTATATGGAAATGCTACATGTATAATATCTTTTCAAACAGAAACTTGTAACTAGTCAATGACTAATAATAGCCATCATTTTGCCCTTCCAACAATTGCTCCTAAATCATACAGGCGTTTTTACCATTCTGACAAGGTCATATCTATGACCACAAAAAGCCACTATAAACTACAATTCCTAGTTGCCATTTTTCCTTCTTTTCAAACATTAAAACACGTCACAGAATCCTTTGTGATTGTACAGTTAACGGTATCCATAGCTCGCAGCACGTTGGAACGTCCCCGAGGAATATCGCCTCTGACAACACGCATCTTATCCCGCCATTGTGCGCTAAATATTCCTCATCAATTATGAACGAACTCTAGTAATCTGTCAAGAACGGTTAGGAAACCGAGGCTTCTTTTCATTCAAGCTGGATACGTTTACGACAAAACCGCGTGCCGTGACTGGCGTTCGCTTGAGGAAACCCGACAAGTCGCTGACCCGCCCTTATCGAGAACAATCACCTTCGCGTTGCTTAAACAGTAGATGTCGTTACGTGTACGTTTATGGAGTTAACAATAGCTAACAACCTTATCAGGTTGGAAATCTTGGTATATTCAAAATCAATATTCACTAGACTCCAACAAAAGACAGACTATAGCAATGCTATCTGACTGCTAAAAGATCTACAAATACAGCTATGTATCTAGACAAATTTTACATTGTACATGGGTTTAGGTACAGGCCCAGACCCATACTTGTACCTGAACAAGTTTGGCCAATTATGTAAACTATATGTTATTCATGTAGCCAACTGTCTTTTTTTAGTGGTAAATAACAATGTTGGTCATTGTATGAGGTTACATATTTTAATCTAAAAACAAGTCAGATAAGTTTTCTTCATTTTGAAGAGCTAAATTGTCAATATTGTCATCTTTGAGATGCAATTTACCTAAGTAAAATGTTATCCACTAGTAATTTCTTATGCTGTTCAGGTACAGGTACACCAATTATGTTCAGGTCCAGACCTGTACCTAAATAATTTTACAGTTACGGGTACAGGTATTAGGTCACAGCCCTTACTTCAAGCCAAAACTGCGAAGACCTTTTTAATTAACGAAGTTACCAAGCCTATTGTGTTGTGGAAATTAAGTTTGTTGACGTTGTTAAGTTAGTTAAATGACGGGCTTGTAGATATCATCAGCTCGATGTGTTGTCGCTAGGCAACAAGCTGTGCCGTCAATGTTTACATGCGTGTTATCGATAATCTTTGTTAATGTGTTAAAACACGCAAAAACTTCATGTCGCAACATACACCACCACAATCATACAGTCAAACCTGTCCAAGTGACCACCTCTGCGTAAGCACCACCTGGCCACTTTTTGGTGGTCCCTTAGATAGATACTTTTTCCCATTGACACAAGCATTAAGAATCCTGTACTGTGACCAACTGTCCACATAGACCAGATTTTATCGGTCCCCTGAGTGGTCTTCTTGGGCAGTTTTGACTGTACTGTCTTTATACCTTGTAACCAATTAACTACACAAAAATACAAACTGTTAGCAAAAAACTGTTGTTGTTTTTTTAGCAGCACCACTGCAACCACGCCACCCAAATGATAAGGAAATACCGTTTTTCGCGGCCCGTCATACTTACATCCCCACGTACCTGTGAAAACGTCTTTTTCGTACGCGGTGACCGTTGTTCCTGCAATTTGGACGCGATGTGTTCGTAGCTGAAAGAAATGGACGAGAAATGAAGATAAATCCACGTACAATAACCCCTGGGCTTAGCAAGGTTGGAAGTTCTTGATAAGTTCTACTGATAAGATTGTTAAATACACAAACTAAGGAGCAAATATTTAAACACTGTACAACTGTATGGAAGAAACAGAAAAGCAATTCTATCTACTTTCAAACAAAACCAAATCTTAATATATTCTACAGAAAGCAAAACAATTATCTACTTTTCATCTATACTTTCTTTACTATAATTTAGGTTGTATTTTTCTGACACTCTAGCAATACAAAGACTACATGAATTAAAACATGTACAAATCAAAATGTGGTTCTGAAATACACATTCTGAATTGATATATTGGCTCAGAATTATGCATACTGGTATGTTTTCTTACCCAGTAGCCACCTTCAGTTTGATATATGGATACTTGAATGTTTCTATAGACCAAAGTCACCGAGAAAATGTCAACATGATTCTTTCACATTTGTCTCTGTCAAACTCAACATCTTCTTGGTCAACAACTGTCAAGTCTTATTCATTCCTCAAGACAGCTCGAACAAAACATGCTGTAACTGTTGAGGCAGTTACAATCCTTAATTAAAATCGTTTTGAAACATATTTTGGTAGCTGCTACTACATGCAAGATACAATGTGTTGTTTTAAGATTCATATGTTGATATGGTTCAAGATAGATTGCAACAAATATATTTAGCTTTGAACATGCCAAAACTTTCAAATTCGCTCTCTCAAAGTATCTTATCTAGGTTTTTTGGCTTCATGTCAATCTATACTTACAAATACATGTTTGCCACCTATGTGACAATTTGCACATACGATACCCTGTTATATAAATACCTTACTCCAATTGAGATTACCGCGGACAATGGTCCGGAGATACCGCGGGTCAAACCTCGGACATAGGTACACGAGCACCATGGGAACAAATCGCTGTCTCAATGGGGCGAACCACTTACAGATATGTTTAGCTGGGGATGATTATGTGTGCTATCACTGAGGCATTATTCCAGACATCCCCTAGACAAAGCCTTGTCTTAGAGTTGCCTGTTTACTTAGCTGCATTCTTGGGACATGACTTAAAGACACAGAAACATTACATAAAGACACAGAAATGTATTAAGCTACACTTAACTAGAATCAAAAATGGGATATGTTCTTCTACCAGTACCGTATTTTAGTTTTACGTAGTGAGAGTTTTCTAAAATGAAAGTTCACGCATCAATCCACCAATGGCAAACCTACTCCACTTTGCGGAATCTCTCGAACCCTCCGGCCACGTATGTTTTGCCATTATCGATGGCCTCCAGTTCCCGTACGCGGTGTCCGTGTGTGGGCGTCCAGATATTCCGCACGGCGCCAAACCGTGCTCCCAGACCGTTTGTGACCTAGACGCAAGAGTTCACATCGCTCTGGTCAATTCAAACTCGTGCTGAAGAAAAATTTTCCAGACATCTTTTTTTTTTTCAAAAACACAAGACTTTTCCTTTAATAAGTGTGACACTGTACATATATACATGTTAAGGTTACTTTAATGTACATGTTATTGTTAATGTTTGTTACATAGACTTAGTGACACAATATTCTAGTTCTAGAACAAAAAGTATGTCAAGATTACAATTATAGATCACAAGGAATCACTGTCTTATACTGTAAATATTCCATACAACATAACCCTGGACTATTTGAGGCATTCAAACAAGGAAGAACATGAAAATTCCGTACAGTAAGACAAAACGAAAATCATTTCATTTTTTCTGTAAAGATTATGAATTTCTGTCTTCACGTTGATTCTCATGAAGATTAGAAAAAAATCACAGTTTCTGCTAACTTCACGTTGTTCTAGAACTGTCTTTTGCAGTCGTTTGTTCACCAAACTCTTTACAGAAACGTCCACAAGATGACAAAAATCCTTAAGTTAAGGAAAAAGAAACACAGCCTTCTTGAGGAAGTGTTCCAGAGATTTTGAGAAAAACAAAATCTACCTGATTGAGGAAAGAGTCGAAGTTCCGGACTTGCTTTTCGTTGACGACAAACTTGCGTCCTGGGAAGTACGAGTCGCCATTTCTGTAGACTGTGACGTTCTTAGCCGACGGCTGGACCTCTAGATGCTTCAGGGTCGCCATTCTAAGGTTCGTTCTGGTCGAAAAATGAAGAAAATCGGGGGAGAGTCTCAGTCCATGTCTTGACGTCTTCACGGCCGAACCTGGCACTGCGCGCACGGCATGCCGGGAAATCTACCCCCACTGTTTATTTCTCCGGCGTTTGTTTACCTAGCGTCGCCATGGCGACGGGGTGGCCACAGGGTTTTGACGTGTGATTGTCCGTGAAAAACGGTTGTGTTGGCCACGGATAAGCTGTCGTGGAACGCGTGGATCGGGTTTTATCGGTCTATTTGCACGAGGTTGTGTGTATTTAGGCGTGTGCGGTCGGAAATATCAGCGTTGCTCGGCGATTTTGGAAGGGGCGATTTGCACTGGCAGGATCCTGGTGTGTTTAAAAATTGCGTAACAATTAAAAATTCCACTTGGAAGGATTCGGGTTACGTCACGATTAGTCATTGCATGCTCACGGTCATTGGCTTCTTCTGAAGGCGAGAACATGATCACAGTTTCTGGAAGATTTGAAATAGATGTCAACTTTCCACTTGAAGTCTTGAGTGGGTTGTGTGGCGGAGTTTATTACGCACTTTTACGGAGCAATAACTGGAAGGCTATTAACATGATAACATTGCAGTAAGAAGGACTTAACAAAGCAGCGCCCGGGAAGATCAATTTACTTCTAAAGTTGAAACGGTGTTTTAGAAGTAACTGTTGTCCATGTCAATGTATAACGTTAAATCTGTATAACTGTAACGGCCGTGACCTGTGACCTAGGCGTAATTAGGATAATTAGTGGTTAGACCAGATGGAAGGCGGAGTTCGCATAGATTAACCTGATATGTAAGTCGTGATTGGCTAGCGCTAGTAGCCAATCAGGGAGTAGTCAGAGCTGAGGTGGGAAGTTACAATCCTGTTTAGAGTCAGTCGTGACCTGGGACTCAAGGTATGTGTGTATGTTAGTTGTAGCTCTGTGTAGATAATTTTGTATATTGTATATCTTGTAGTATCTAAGTTAGTATCCACCCTGTTGTATTGTCCTACCCTAGACCTATGGTGATTCTCTTACCGTTGTAACCGCTAGACCATATGAACTGTACCTGTTGTATTAGTAGAGTATAAAGCATAGATCTAATAAACACGGCTTCGCAGAAGTAATCGAACGGTTGTTTGGCTCTATCTGTTTATAGTAAGTAATATAGACGCTAGATAGCCAAACACACTCAGGCCGAAATTGTTACATTGGTTCCCACGCCGGTCTGCGAACAACCGTGTTTTACGATCTTGTGCTCAACTCTGTAAATGTAGTAAAAGTTTCATGCTTGATTCTGTGCTGTTGTGTGCTGTCTCTTCCGCTTGCTATTTGTGTGCTTGACATTCTGCTTGCTGCTTGAGCCGTCCTGTCTAATTTTGTGTAGCTTCTTCAAGTGCTGGTGTATCCCCTTATCTTAGCCCTGCCTTTGCTTGAGTTTTAGCTGCCTAGTAAGTTCCTTCTGTTTCTATTTCTGGTCTGACTCTTCCCTAGTTCAAATTTGGCGCTTGGTTTTGGAGGTTTTGCATAGGATTCTTTTGTAATTCATTCATTACCACAGTCTACTCACCTATTGTTCCACCTTACCCTTGCTTTTGTTATTCATGTCTCTCTGAGCTGTGAATTTCTCACTTCTGTTCACTCCTGGCTAGGTGAGAACCCCCCAGACCCTTTTGACTGAAACGTTCTTTTATTCCATTTGGCACCCTTGATTGGCATTTGTTGTTTTAGCCTTAGGCAATTTTTGCATACCAACACTTTTAGATTCTCACTTACAAATTGTAAGTCTTTGTTCAAAAGAGTCATTTTTCAACTAAATCTTCCCCACCTTCCCCAGACCTTTTGGCTCTAACTTTGGTGTTATTCTAAATGACCGTTGCCCCTTTTCGGCTGTTTTATATATTTTTCCTGTTCTGCATTTTATTTTTTCCAACCATGGCCGACAGTCCCCACTGCACTGCCGCTCCTACTACTCCTTTCTGCACGCCAGGACATTGCTGTTCTCCATCGAATCCTTTTTGTGTTCTGGCGACTCTTTTCTCCAGCCCTATCCCTGCACCGCGATCAAAGCAACCGGTCCCTGGTGCCACCTTTTCCTCCCCAGCCGTTCCAGTAATGCTCGGGACAGTGGCTTCTCGGGCGGTCTTTTCCGTTCCAGGTCCTGTTGTCCAGCCACCTGTCCCCCTGCCAGTGGATGCCAAGGTACCGGCCAGCTTCCTACCGCAAGAAGGCACCGAGGCACCGTATCCAGACTGGGACTGTTCCCGCCCCCATGCGAGTGGCCCGTCGACCCAGAGAGGATTCCCAGGAAGCACCACCACCACAGGGTCCTCCCAACGCCGTCCACGTGTTTCCCGTCGCCATCGTCCGCCACCCCCACGACGCCGGAAAGGACACCCCGGGCAATAACGTGACGTCAATGCGACAATCGGACGGACTTTTGGGAGATTGACATCTGCCTGAGCAATGGACTCTGAATTAAACACTTAGAATAGTAACATTCTAGTGCAGGATACGATTGTTAGTTAGGCTGAATGGGACAAGTGTAAACATTGTATTCTGTTTGATATTTGTTGTTGTATAATATTGCTTTGTTATTATGTGGTTGATGTAAATCTGATATGATGTAACTGCTATAGAAAGATAATGGTCATGTTCATCCAAAGTGAGAAGTTGGAAGGATAATGTGGAATTGGCTGAGCTCATTAAGATTGTTGACTTGTTTATGAGGTGTTGACGAATTGTTCAGATTGTGTGGAACAAAGCCTGACCACTTCGTGTTTTAGGGTTTTTGACAGCGCATTGAGGGCACATTTGACAGGTTGAGCGGCGCCTGGTTCGGGCAGAGCATGTGTTGATCTTGGTCCTTTCCCTGTGTTTCACTGTGGCTTGTGTCTAGCCGGAATTGTAACTATAGGTTAATGTTAGGTTGTTAGGAGTCAGACGTGGCTTGGTGTGGTCTGCTGCGAGGATGGTGAGTATGCACGTATTGTTTTGTCCTGCCGTAGCCAGTGTGTTGTAGCCATGGAGTCTCCACCTGGTGGTCGTTTGCGGGTTGACTACGTGTCCCATCGCTCGGGGTTGGATGAGGATTTGAGTGGGCACTCTCTAAGGAGATTTGCTGTAAGTCTCTC
The DNA here is from genome assembly GCA_013266295.2 of Branchiostoma floridae x Branchiostoma japonicum. NCBI lineage: Eukaryota > Metazoa > Chordata > Leptocardii > Amphioxiformes > Branchiostomatidae > Branchiostoma > Branchiostoma floridae x Branchiostoma japonicum. The sequence continues at coordinate 7,060,285 of CM023825.1, read as the reverse complement.
CTCATGCCGGTGAGTATGCAGGTTGTGCTACTCAGTTTTTTCAGTCGAGTTAGGTTTTAATAGGTGTTAAGCAACATAGGTAAGGTGAGGATGGACCCTTCTCAGTGGATGGATGTGCCCTCCCGGATTAAGTAAGTATCACATAGGTAAGGTGAGGATGAACCCTTCTCAGTGGATGGATGTGCCCTCCCGGATTAAGTAAGTATCACATAGGTAAGGTGAGGATGAACCCTTCTCAGTGGATGGATGTGCCCTCCCGGATTAAGTAAGTATCACATAGGTAAGGTGAGGATGAACCCTTCTCAGTGGATGGATGTGCCCTCCCGGATTAAGTAAGTATGGTAATAGGATGAACCCTTCCGTGTGTGAGGATGTACCCTCAGGTGAGTATTACGTCACGTCAGAGGATGAACCCTGTGCTAGAGGATGTGCCCTTGGGTGAGTATTACGCCACGTCAGAGGATGAGCCCCTTCATGTGATAGGAAGTGCCCTCGGTAAGTTAATTAAGTAAGTTAAGTCAAAGTTGCTTGGAAAGTGAAGACAACGGTTTAAGTGATTGGACAGGTTATTTGACGAGTTTCCTCCTTGTTCTGTGTTGGATCGGTGTGGCCAGCTCCCTGTCATTTGCTCTGCGCGTGTCCCCAGATTTACGATGTTGTCTTGATTTCTGTGATGCATACTCAACTGTATTTTCTCATGGATGTGCTTGTATTTGATTATGTTCTTCTAATGATGTTTTTGTAATGATAATTAGTTCGCGTACGGGGACGTACGCTGATTGGAAGGGGGGGATAGTGTAACGGCCGTGACCTGTGACCTAGGCGTAATTAGGATAATTAGTGGTTAGACCAGATGGAAGGCGGAGTTCGCATAGATTAACCTGATATGTAAGTCGTGATTGGCTAGCGCTAGTAGCCAATCAGGGAGTAGTCAGAGCTGAGGTGGGAAGTTACAATCCTGTTTAGAGTCAGTCGTGACCTGGGACTCAAGGTATGTGTGTATGTTAGTTGTAGCTCTGTGTAGATAATTTTGTATATTGTATATCTTGTAGTATCTAAGTTAGTATCCACCCTGTTGTATTGTCCTACCCTAGACCTATGGTGATTCTCTTACCGTTGTAACCGCTAGACCATATGAACTGTACCTGTTGTATTAGTAGAGTATAAAGCATAGATCTAATAAACACGGCTTCGCAGAAGTAATCGAACGGTTGTTTGGCTCTATCTGTTTATAGTAAGTAATATAGACGCTAGATAGCCAAACACACTCAGGCCGAAATTGTTACATAACGTTAGATGTCCACTGGAACGAAATTAGAATGAACGTTCTTATATTCATTCTGATTGAATTTTAGTACGATTGTTGTCTTCTAATTGCTGTTTTGAGAACATAAATTCAATGAATACATAAATTCGATAAATGATAACATAAAGAAAACGATATCTAAAACAAAAAAACAAATACTACTACGGTAGAGTAGTGTCCTCCCAACCCACGGTCGTTGACCCTAGCACAGCAAAATTAAAAGTTACGTCACACATTTTCCAAGCAGATACGTGGTGCCAGCCAGTTTTTGTACATCAATGCCATGGCTGACGGGGGGGGGGGGGGGTAAGTATTACCTGTAGAAACCTGTTGTTGTTCTATTTTTTCGCTAGACGTGGTCTCTTGGAACTGAAACGTGTTAAAAGCCGGACAGAAAAGCCGGACAGAAACTATACGTCTGCTTGGAGATTGGTCGCCGGTTTCCCAACTCCACACAAATCAAAAAGGGTAGGGCGATGCGCTGATGACGTTACCTGACTCACCAACCAGAGGCCTCAGGTTGCACCTGCCTAATTAACTACTCCCGGTCTGCTGATTAGTGCCGAAAGGAAGATGATTACCCGCGGGGGTTATCTGGGAAGGTTAATATGGGGACACAAGTGAGTTATCTCCGCGTAGGTGTAGGTCTGCTTCTCCCGAGAGATGATGACAGATTGTCGACACAGAGCGATGGCGGTGTTATCAAATATAGCTCTGTCGTGACTGAATATCGTAGCGTCAGTGTCTTCAAAGTTTTACTCTTCTCTACATCCTTCATATGTGCTATTTTCTTTAGTCTTTGGGGTTTTCTTTCTTTTAAATTCTTCATTACTTTTTTTTTCGTTTTCGTTCTTAATTCACGCCTTCCTCTCTTTTGCCCCTTCCCTTCCATTTCTTTACCTTTTCTGATTTGCTTTCTTCCAGAATCCTAGTTTATACATGGTCAAGACAAATATTTTTTTTGCTTCGGTAGTAGCAGGTTTAGGCGACTGTGTGGCCCGTTCAGGAATCCCATATGGTCTAGTGGTTAGGATTTGGCGCTCTCACCGCCAAGGCCCGGGTTCGATTCCCGGTGTGGGAAACACTGCTTTTATTTTCTGCAGTGATATTTAAAAAGAAGATATCTCCTAATGCAAACGTCATACATGGACGGCTATGACAGACAAGAAAGCTTATTCTACTTAAATTTTCCTTCCTTATGCAATTGCGTGATATGCAATGAACAGATGAAACACAGCAAAGCATTCATTTTAATCTATAAGCATATTCTAGTCTGTGTTGAGTAGTTATTTTTTTTAACATTCCATGTTTGAGAAACCCCATCCCGTTTCCGTTAGGCAGGCAGTTTGTAACAGAAACGGGCAGCAAGGGAAACGTAACGATTTTGCCTCTCAAGATCTGCTTGGAGATTAGATACTTTACCATGCTTTAACAGCGTCCTCCAGCGGACATACTACGTCCTACACATCGCAACTATCCACCAGTTCGTACTCACTACTCAGAAATTTTCTTACAGGTAAGCATGAGCATGGAGCTTGACATCGCTAGCCAGGAGTTGAAGAAAAACACAACCATGCATAACGGCGATATAGTACATAGTGCACCTGTCCGTTTAACCTGCAGTGCTGCAAAATTCCGCATGGAGAGCTCTTGCACGGCAAAAACTTCTTTATGTCATACATGTATCATACTTTCCACAGGTGCTTCCATAAATCATCTTAACGACGAAATCACATTCAAACACCTGTTTAGACCAGCGCGCACATGCTCATAACCAACCTGTGGTGGTAGTTGGCACACGGGGAAAGAAAACATCCAAGACAGAGGCTGTCGTTTTGGCGTTCTTCCAGAGATTTAGAAGACATTTTTGTCGTATTTTATCATGGCGGGAAAGAAGAGAGGAAAACGTGGTGGTGGGAAGAAGGGAAGCCGACCCACGTCACCAACTGAAGAAGGGGAGAAACAGTCCTCTCCAAAAGCGGTATGTATTTGAAAATGTCAGACGATATTATACGCGTTGTTTCACACGATAACAGTGGTTACCTTGCATGCTGGTGATTCGAGAAAAAAAAATGCTTGTTTCCTTCATTTCAAGTTTGGAGTCACAAAGAAGCCGACTTAATGGTAATTTTCAAAGTGTTTCACCTTCACTTACTGTTAAAGTGAGCTAGATAAATGTATTCGACTTCAGAAGAAGGGAAATGTAGAAATGCACGCGTCTTTGAAATCGATATGTGTATATATATATATATATTAGCATAACTTAGTCATACGACAAATATCCAGTTAGTCTAGCAAGCAAAGGTACCTAGGTATGACATGCCCCTGTATTAACCACTTGAAGAAGAATGGACAGAGCATTGTGGGGAGACCAGCCTTTCTGAATGAATGAACATTGTAGAAACCACACATACGCAATTCTTTTATCAATTCAACTTCAATAACCAGCTCCCAGTCCTACTTGGCTTATAAATAATCCACTCAGACACATTCCACCAAACATAAAACTTTCCTATGAGGCCCTCAAAACCCGGATGTTCAAAAGAAAACGGAAATTTTTTGACGCACATCTCTGTCCAAGAGCGCTGGAAAGCACTTCAAAACTCACACGGTGCATGGCGTTGTGTAGGAGAAACTGCTTGTGGTCTGCAAAGGTCGCGGCCTTATCAACCAATGAAGAGTCGCGAAGTAGTGAGTGGTTCCGCAGAATTTGTCACCAAGCCATCGAAAAATTCGTAAACCATGAAAGCTAAGATTGAAATCGTCTTGCGGTCTTCCTTGAGAAGAAAATGGCCGGAGGATTCGAAAGGTGTTTGAAATATACCAGTTGAACACAAAATGTCGACATATTGCCGACGACTTTGCCAATTTCTACGTTATTTTTTTGAATGCCAATTCCCGTATGTATATATTACACACATAACGTTACATGTACAGTAGTTTAAATTTGTATTGCGTAATACCACGTATCTTTACCTTGTATTCATGTGGATATTATTATGATTATTGCATATATTCACTACCTGTAAAAATTATGTAGGTGATTATGATGAGGATACCAAAGTCCCAGCAGTTCTGTCGTGTCAAGGAATTTATTTTACTTTCTTTATCGGGTCTAAATTTGCTAACATTTTGATTTGTACATGTACATTGCAATATTATGATACTATTCCTAATTTACGTACAATCAGTTGCATATTTTTGAATACGTTATCAGCTGAATTGTTCATCAAAACTACGTATCAAGAACACGTGGGCCATGGGATCATTTTGATTATATACGTAGGTCGTCGTACGATTTTGATGTAGAATTTTCGAACAGGCTGTGACAGAACCAACTACCGACAAGGCTCTTATACAGCCTTTTCTATAACAAGACAGCTGAATTTTGTACGACATGATATGCACGACTATCCTACGAATACTCTGTTTGCAATCGTACGACGATCCTACGACAAATGTGCCCAGGCCCTAACTTGTCCCCGGAATGTTTCCTTACCTTGGCCGCCTGCTCCTGCTGACATGTGTGCCGTACGCCGCCTCAATTCTCCTCAACGTCGGCCCAGAAGTTCTCTTGATAACTTGTTTCGGCATCTTGGATGTCAGAAGATATTATTTCGTATCAGCATTTTTTCATTTCTCCACGGTTCTAACGCCACCAAACAGCGTGTTGTTGGAGATTTCCATACTTAAACAGGTTTAGTGGATGGAATCTCTAACCCTGTCCACTCACTTTGGTCTATCGATAGCTGGAATTTGAGCCATTTGGTGGTCGTTCAAACACTGATAGCGGGTTTTGAAGGGCTCTTGGTATTCAGAAAAGCGGCACAGGTCTTTACAATATACTACAAACAACTTTGCACCACCCACGTCGGCACAATCGGGTCACAAGTGATGAAATCATCAGTATTTTCGAGAAAAACAAATGTGCTGTTCAAAATGCACTGTCATTTCAATGGGTTCTTATATAACATTAACATTTAATATTTTAGATGAGAATTTTCTTGCACGAAAACTATAAACCGATATCCACATATTCTTGCAAGAAGTCATTTGATAACGCCATGTTGGTTTTCTCTATCATTAGAACTTGAAAGAAAACTTGACAGGTGAAAATGAACAAGTTAAATGATAATCAGGCAAGTTCTCAATGACAAAATGATATTTACAAGTAGAACTTGCAAATGACTAAAACTTCTGACAAGTCAACAGCGTCATCATGCGACTTCTATGCAAACTGCAGAATGTTACTTCACAATTCCCATAATACCATGCGCCCTCTTTTCACGAAATCAAGATGGCGGTAAGTAACTCGACGTGTAAGACCAATAAAAATCCGCTTCAATCCAGGCACAACATGCTTTAATCTTTACATTAAGATATCGTGTAAGAAGCGAAAAGTCCTGATCTACGATTTGGTGTGAAAATTCGCAATCTTTCCCACCTGATCATCACGAAAAAGGTGACATCAGTGTGACGTATTTATCTGATGGTTTCTCCCTGGTTAGTGTGATGTCTCGGCTTGCACGAAATCTTTAACTTAACAAGAAGCTTCTTTCCTGTGTCTCAGACAAAATACACACGCCTTTACAATCTTCTCATGTGTGGCCCGTTTGTTAAAAGACAGAGAAAAAGTGACAGAGTAAAAGGAAATGTTGCTTTTCGCTGTGAGTGTGAGCTTTAAAAGTGGGAGGGGGGCATGTTGGTGGGTCCATCATATGGACGATAGTGTACTATGAGCCAGAGGAAAAAAAAAAAACTTCCAAGAAGAATATCATGAAGTACGTAATGCCGTCTAGATAACGGTAATAACAAAGTTTGACTCGCTATAAGTTATAACGACACTAATGTCTTCCCTGTAAAAATTATCGTTCAACTGCTCAAATTTTGCAGGAAGTAAGATTTAGCATGAATTTTTTTTAGTCTTCTGAGCAGAGCTTAAATTTGCTGTCTAATGACACTTTGCTAGAGGATACAAAAGTTCAGTGGCAAAGAAATGTTTCTTCACTGTGAGCAATGTTACTGAGTGATGCAATGTAGCCTGAAGTTGCAAGTTGTGAAACTGTTAAAATCTATGCATCAAGGCATTAAACTTGTAGTACATATCTGGAGAAAATCACTGATCATCTGACCAAGGAGGTTAAACAACTATACATCATTGTTGGACAGGATTTGGTTCTTGTGAAATTTCATATGGAAATTATTAAGATTTTCATGTAACCATGCATTACACTGTATGTTAGATGGAAGCAATTTAAGTCAAGACTACTTTTCAGAAAAAAAAAATTTTTTAGCTAAAGAAAGCTCCAACTAAACTTTTACTGTTTGGTTGAATACAGACATTCAGGACTGTGTAAGTTATATTGGTTTTAACTGAAATGTTATATTTCTGTTCAGGAGAAGGAAGTTCGCCGTGAGAACCCGATGCGCGAGCTGCGTATCCGTAAGCTGTGTCTGAACATCTGTGTGGGGGAGAGCGGAGACAGACTGACGCGCGCAGCCAAGGTGCTGGAACAGCTGACTGGACAGACCCCCGTCTTCTCCAAAGGTACGGGACTCAAACATTGAAGGCTTGAGCTATGATAGTTTTATTATGTTGATTATTGTAAATAGGTAATTTACAAAGTAAATCAAGCAACTGGATATATTCTCCAAACAGTCAGGCATTTCAGATATCATTTGCTATCTTTCATCAGTGTACGTAATGTTCTACCTAGATATCTAACCTTCATTATCGTACTGTAGATTCATTTACGGGACTCAAACGTTGAAGGCTTTAACTATGATAGTTATGATAACTGTAAATATATAATAAAAGATGAATCAAGCAACTGGATAATTTTTTAATTAAATTTTCTAAAGAATCGAGCATTTCAGATAGCATCTGCTATTTTTCATCAATGTACATAATGTTCTAACTCCTGGGCTCAACAACAATTACATACTTTTTTCTCCATACCTGGATGCCTAACCTTCAATCTAATGTACTGTAAATTCATTTACTTTTAGTTTCGTGGTGGTTTTATTTTGTGATAACAGGAAGAAGAAAGTTTTTGCAGTGTTTTAAGTTCTCAGTTGAAACAATGCTGTAGTACAGTTGAGAATAGATTGCAAATGTATATTTGCATTGTCATAAATTTGTGGTGGAGAGGTCACCATGAAAATAAAACCCAGGGCTCTTTATTTACCGGTAACTGTATTTTACTCCTCAGTAAGAGGAAATGCAGACAATGTACTAGAAGACTTTAATTTTCCCCTTGTCTCTTTCCAGCCCGGTACACAGTGAGGTCCTTCGGTATCCGTAGAAACGAGAAGATCGCTGTCCATTGTACGGTGCGTGGGGCCAAGGCCGAGGAGATCCTGGAACGCGGGCTGAAGGTCAGTTGAGGTCAAGTTCACAACAAGTTCTAGATCTTGTGCTCTTGAATTAAGTTTTAATGATACTCAAATTATATTCTGAGCACCTTATTCATGTACTAGCAATCGTGCAAAGCAAGTGTATATGTTAGCTTGAAAGTTCATCTGTGTTGGTAGAAGTCATGAAACAAGTTTGAACTGTAATTTCCAACAGTTGAAAATTTATTTAGGAAAGTCCAATACTTGTGTTGGAAATTACAGTTTAAAGTGTATTTGTCTGTGCTTGTTCCAGAAGAAAAAACAAATTCGGAGAATAAGTCAGCGTGCGAAATACTAGGTTGCCCAGTTGCACCGTGCAACCATATTTTGCTTGGTGCAACCTATTTCTACACCCAGGTAGCCCAGTGCACTACCTAAATTTTGTGATAAGGATGACTCTTTCTTCCATTGGGAACTGTTTATTGAGAAGTTCCCATGGAAGAGCTCATCACTTCAGGTAAGGGGAAACAACTCTGTCAGAAATGTATAAAGGCACATTGCATTCTAACAAAGTTAATCATAATGTAAAAGAGTTTAAATTCGGGGCAACCTGGAATTTTGATGGGCAACCTAGCTTTCATCCTAGGTTGCCACTGGGTAACCTGGCTCAAAAAAGTATTTCGTACACTGATAAGATAGCCAGGTAAAACTTTCAATAAGAAGGGTGGGTTTTGGAGGGGTCTTGAAATGTGTGTTATATACGTTGTACATAAAGAAAATGTAGCATTATTCAGGACTATTTGAAAACCCAATATTTAGCTTGTTACACTGCCAACAGAAAGCTTAGTTCAATTCAAATTCTGTGTATTTTATTGGAAACAGTGTTGTAGACATATGAGAAGGATGGAGTTGTCTTACACGGAAGTTTTTGTACCTCTTTACAGGTGAAGGAATACGAGTTGCGGAAGAACAATTTCTCGGCCACCGGCAACTTCGGCTTCGGCATTGCCGAGCACATCGACCTGGGGATCAAGTATGACCCCAGCATCGGCATCTACGGTAAGAACTGCCTGAATCGTGGTAGTCAGTCAGTCCACCCTTTACTACTACCATAGAAAAAAGAGTAACTCATTTATGTGTTAGTCCTGTTTTACTGACATCGTTTTAGAGCCTCACAAAATTGAATTTTGCTTTGTAGACTCCAAATCTGAGGGAAATGTGCAAAAATAAGAGCTTTTATGACAATTCTTACATTTTCCTCTAAGCGTGATAGTTTTCAGAAAGGTTTCTCCGAGTGCTAAATATATACATGCATATGTCAGACTCAGACCATCTTTTAATTTGCAACAATTTGTTAGCATGTTGGGAGTGGTTCATGTTGCTACAATCAATGTACTGTATGGTAAAAATTAAAATGCAAATATTGTATAATTCACTGGAAAAGTCTGGAAGTAATCTCTGAATTTTATCCAGTAGTAGAGTTTGAATTGTGGAGTATCATTTACCTAGATATCTAACCTTCATCAACATATTTCCTAAAACTGTTCGGATGTTATTGAGCAAAGTTTGTGTATTTGTTTTTGTTTGTTTTCCCCAGGAATGGACTTCTATGTGGTGCTGGGCCGGCCTGGGTTCAATATCTTACCTTCATTAACATATTTCTTAGAACTGTTTGTACATGTGAGCAAAGTTTGTTTATTTGTTTGTTTTCCCCAGGAATGGACTTCTACGTGGTGCTTGGCCGGCCAGGGTTCAACGTGAGTTGTAAGAAGCACAAGTCCGGCCGTGTTGGGTTCAAACATCGCATCACCAAGGAAGACTCCATGCGCTGGTTCCAACAGAAGGTCAGGCTTACAGTTTAATAACTACGTTTTTTATTGAATTGAACAGTTTAACGTTGCTTTATTGAATTGGTGTAGCCGAAGCCCTATATTTTTAATGTACAGTCAAACTTGCACAAGTTACCTCCTCTACGTAAGGACCACCTGGCCAATGTGATCACTTTTCATTGGTCCCTTAAGCCCCTGTAACACATTCAGAACCTTCCCCTGAACACCAGGGGTGAGGTAAATTTGAGTCAAATTTCACTGCCAACCACTCCCCAACCTACTTCCGAACACCAGCCAACCACAGCCGACCTTGCTCACGACCTACTCCTAACCATGGTTGGGGGGAGTTCGGCTAGTGTTCGGGAGGCCATATTCGGCTATGTGTGACAGGGGCTTAAAGTAAGATAATTTTCCCTTTGACACAAGCATTAATAAGAATCCTGTCTCTTGAGACCACCTGTCCACATAGACCAGATTTTATCAGTCCCCTGAGTGGTCTTCTTGGGTAGACTGTGCAGTAGAGTTACATGTCATTTAAAAAACATATGCTACCTTGTACGTTATCATGTTCAATTTCATTATTATGTGTAGTTTTGGAAGTACTTTTAAATTCAGAAATATGTCTGTAATTCCTTCAACATTGTACTGTCTTTCCATATTTAAAATATCTGGTGTTTGTAGTCTATTTTCTTAATTTGTCTGAAAATTAATCTTTTTTTTCCCCGCTGCAGTATGATGGCATCCTGCTCCCAGGGAAGTAAACCCCTACCCCGGCTGAGGAGGACGTTCTGTCGTATTGTCTGTAGACTTGTGTAATAAACCAAACTTCTATATACACAACATTTCTGTATCTTTTGTGTTGAGTGTGTTAATGCGTGAGTGAACAAGTGTAAATGAGTGAGAGAGTTTGCCTGTGTGTGTATGTGTTTGTGAGTATGTGTGTACTTGTGTGTCTGAGTGTGTATTTGTCCATGTATTTGTGTGAGTGTCTGTGTTGATGCTTATTCCAGCCATTCGTTTGTTACATCTGACATTCAGCACCGTTCATTCTCATTCAATTATGACACCAGACAAAAATGCAAGTTCAATCGTCTATTCGAAACAGCAGTTGGGTTGAAGCCACTTCACGGATAGGATCAGAACTTATAGTTCACTCATCAAATTATTGCCTCAAACTCTCAACAGATGAATACTTTGCATCATCTACATTCAGACTTTGACTTTTGCCCCAAAAGTAACATATCCATCTTAAATCTGTTTCAGGTATAATGTAATAATCTTGAGTGATACTGTATCTTCTGAATGTTACAATGGGAGTGCTAATAATAACCATTCAAATCTACTGCAAAATCAATGTAATGAAAATTTTGCTTATATAGAATCTAGTGTAAGAATACATTTTAGCTCAAATGTTTAGATAATATCAGAGCACTGCAAGATACACAAAAGCACACCATGACTAGATCACAAGTATATTACTCAATTTACTCTAGTGTAAGAATACATTTTAGCTCAAATGTTTAGATAATATCAGAGCACTGCAAGATACACAAAAGCACACCATGACTAGATCACAAGTATATTACTCAATTTACTCTCCAAGCAGAGGTTCAGGCTTTGGCTTATTTTTGACTCGTTTTTATCAGGCTTTCTTTTTTGTACTGGTATTTTTTTTTTCTCCAGCCAAATGAAATAATCTTAGGGTGGCGTATTGGATACTGCCCTGCCAATGATACTGTCTTGCACCTACCAAAAGATCTGCTTGGAGATTAAAAGTACATGTATATAGCATATAACATAACATTGACCAGTCATCATTTCGAAATGTCGCAGTTTACAGGTATGCTGCCCTTAAACAGCAGCCTGTTAAAATTGTTATGATCAACAATGAATGTACTGTATGTCTTCGACATTCATAGATTGAGTCTGAAGTTGTAACACAAGCAATGTCACTGTCTGGTACTACTCAAATACACAAATGTAATACACATCCACATGCACGCTAAGCTTTGTACATGAATTTTTAACTACAAGCCAAACATTTTTCACTGGAAAATGTTAGGATATGGTGGGTACATCATTCCGATTTTACTACCACTGCATTCTTGCATAGTTAATAAAGACCCCAGTAATAATGGTATAAATTCAGATACTAGTAACATAAACTTACCAACTAGTATGCTACTGGCAGCCTTGCACTTGCAGCTCACATGGGAGAAGGCCTGGCCAAGACAGTTCAGCTTGCCAAGTACAAGTTTCTCTTCAAGACACTTTTGAAATTTAGTAGGTAAGAAATTGTATGGTTGCACACTGGTTTATTGGACTACAAGTAGACACCACAATGAACACAAACCACATTTCAGATGCAAGTGCCAAAGCTAATTCAGCTGTGAGAAAGACATTTCAAGTGTCAAACATAGATGCAAGTAGACACTTTGATACAACTTTGGTAGGGCTGATTTCAAATTGAACAAGGTTGATTTTCCAGTTGTACATAATTTTGCCTTGATTATGTAACTTTGTGACAATTATCTGGGTAATTCTGCATGCTTTGGTACTTTGAAAACCAGTAGAGAAAACATATATGAATCTTTTGAAAAAGATTGACCAGTATTATATATGCTAATCTGTTCCTGCCATTGTTTCTACTATAGTGGATAGACAATCTAGAGGTTTTATGTGTTTATCTAGTTATCGGGGTCAATGCACCATTCAAACTGCAGGAAAGGTCACAGTGGGATCACTTCCTTATAGCTCTTGCCCAGGGTATGTAAATTGGGGTCTTTAATTCATCAATGTCACTGTGCTTTCCCCAAGATAGAGTACACAGCATAGAACTAAAAGCCCCAATAGTAAACCCTCCTTCAGAGCTCTAACCTTCTTGATCAAATGCGTGATCAAAGAGGTCACTGGCGCACTTCTGCATACGTGAAATCAATACATCCAGGACTTTTAGCATTCTTTTCATGTTAGATGAAGTATGAATAGCAGCACCAATAACAGGAATGAAGAACGTCACAGCAGTCTCAACGAAACCGGGCTCCATGCCTAACTCACTACAAACGGCACTCACAACTATCCATGTCTCATCGACATTGATATTCTGATCGCCATACCTAGCCAAGATGTCTTCTACCCCGGCCAGCAACCTTTTGGACACGAACTTCTTGAGATCATGCGGATTCTTCTTGGTCATCTTGGCGAGTTGTTCCAGCGTATCATCTGTCAGGTTGAAGGCCTCTTTGTAGCTTACATACGCAGAACAGAGGGCATCTGTAGTCGAGGAGGGACAGGTAAGTAATGAGATGATAACAAGTTCATATGACTGAGCATACACTTCAATGTGTTGATCTGAATTTCTGGGAGAAATCGATCTTTTAATAGAATATAATAAAACCATGTCAAGTCCCACTGTACATGTATAATGAGTACAGAAAATAATACAGCTCTATTATTTTACCCTTTTCGTAACCTTTTGTGCTGTTTTGGGGATCTAAAGTAGTTTTTTCTAATAAAGTTTTAAAAAAGTAGTATTTTCAAGAACCAGGCAAAATCAACACAGAATACATTCTATTCTTCTTCACACAAGGAGTTTGAATCTCCCAATCAACCTCCTTGTTCATACCTCCTAATCAACTTTCAAGCGCACCTTTTGGTATGATTTACAAGGGATTTTTGGTTTGTGGCTTGGACTAAAAAAATGTAAATGAATTTTCTTGTCGCCCACCTGGAACAGAATCAACGCCAACAAACGGGACAAAGGAGCCTGCCGTTGCTGTCCAGGCAACATTTCCCATCTGACTCCTAAGGATGTCTCCCCTTTGCTTGATGGTGTCTTTGGAGAAGTCTCGGCAGGTGGTGATGAAAGCCATCTTTTGTAAAGCACCCAAACCATCGAACATCGCCTTCCTGAAATTCGGTATGTCCCATTCGCCCTGCAGCACACTGTCGTAGCGACCGCTGATGATGAAAACATCTCTGGCTCTCACCTCGCCTTCCCATCCCACCTCCTTCAGGACGCCGATGTAGTCCTCACGGAGCTCCTCCATCAAGTTGGCCGCCGCTTCGGCCTTTTCCTTGCCCTCAAAATAGTCGGGGTCGTCGTTCTCCTTGTCCGCCATATCTTTGTCAAACTGTGACCTGATGAACAGAACCCTCTTCTTCATATCCCGGGCCTTCATCCCGATCTGCACGGCGTTGTGCTGGATGCGGCCGCTGCTGAACACCAGGAACACGTGGCATTTCTCCATCTTCTTCCCAAACTCGTCGAGATACTGCTGGATGTCGAACGCGCGCTTGTCTGAAGTTCCTTTCTTCAGGAGGACACCGGGAAAGTCGACGAAGCAAAGGCTGTTTGGGCGGTTTGGATCAGGATACTCAGTGGCTTCCGATGTAGTGTGACAAAGGCCGACCTGTGCTGCACCAGCAACCTTTGGCTTCAGCCCGCGGATGGAATTGATAAAGGTGCTCTTCCCTGCCCCAGGGTCGCCCACGATGCCTACGTACACCTTCTCCTTCTTCCAAGCATACATGTTTTTCTTTGCGTACTCTTGCACCTTCTTCAGTAGCTCTGTATTAGCCCCACCAGGAGCAGCAGCCAAGCTTTTCAACACTTTCTGTTGCTCTTCGTCAAATTCCCCCATCATCTCCCTAGTGATTGACGAAGCAACGGAGAATCACAAAAACGATTTAACTTTCGTCAACAAGTAAATTCTCATTAACTAATATGATATAATTTGCATACAGTCAAACTTGTGACCACCTCTACATAAGAACCACCTGGCCAATGTAACCACTTTTTGGTACGTGGTCCCTTAGATAATTTTTCCAATTGACAAGGGATCCTGTCTATAATGACCACCGGTCCACATAGACCAGATTTTCTTGGTTCCCTGAGTGGTCTTCTTGGGCAGGTTTGACTGTAATTTGCCTATAATTCTAGCGTTAATTTAAGTTACATATATTATCATTACCTTTGGCAAGAAGGTTATGTTTTCGGGGCCGAGTGTCTCTGTGTATTTGGGCCCCCTATCAGCTTATTCTGGAATTGCATGGCTGGTTTTGCTGAGATCTTTGAAAGAAATAACTTAAAGAATGGGTTGACGGACCATCCTGATTTCGGTAAGTAGGTGGCTTAAGTTATGTTTGATCATTAACCAAAATGACCTGAAAATTAGTATGGGCGCAGCTTTCGTATTATTATTTTGCATTATGTATTTTGGTAGAAGTTAAAAATACGGGTTACATATGGGGGGGGTCAAATTTAGAATAGGGGAGGAAGTGAAATATGCTGTATTTGCTTGCAAATGTTGATTTTCTAGTTCGGTCTTGAGTTATCTTTTTCCAAGGTCTCCATGGAAAGCCGCTTTGGGGGCATATTCAAAATTATCCTTTATTTTGCAGACACCTACCCAAGTGATGATCCATTTGATTCTCAATTTTTCAAGTTATGATGTACACGAACACAAACGCACGCACACACCACCGAAAACATATCCCTCTTGGCAAAGGGCTCCATGCATGACCCCGTATCTCCACCAATTCATTTGTTTAACTTAAAACAACATACATGTATCTCACTGAAAGGTCCTCCCCATGACTGCCTTACTAGCCATGTGAACTCTCGTTTTCTTTTTTAAATATATATGCTTAATATGCATTCCTCTGTACATTTCATACTTGATCTTTTTTAAAGTTACCTCATATGTTACAAACGTAGAAAGGTGCGGACGCGGGTACTATACTAGTCAGTCAACACTTTATTCTTCATTCTCGAATTTCAGATATAGAAAATGTAATGTTTAGGTTAACTGTGAAGGTAAGTTATTGAAGGCATGTAATATACCCAGTACAAGTGTCGCTTTCATTTTTGTTTTGCCTCTATGGGAAAATAAGGTTATATACTCAAGTCACTATAAACATAACCATTCTTTAAGGAAACCATTATACATGTTCAAAGCGAAATTGTTGCTACTTACACAGTTTTATCTTCCTTGCTACACGCCATTGCTGATGATAGTTAACGTGTTGCGCAGTCACCTAAAATGCAAATAAATAATGTTATTGGCGAAGTTGTGAGGAGGTTGAAGCCGCAATTAAGACACTAAATCCAGGAAAGTCATCAGGAACCGATATTATACTAGCTGAATTAGTACAAGCGGTAGGAGAAACAGAAGTGACACAGTTGGCAACTACATACTGAGTATGTAAGACAGGTAACTGGCCGACCCCTTGAACGCAATCACTCATTATCACTTTACCCAAATTAAAGGAAATTTACAACTCTGCCATAACTATCTTTCCTGCTGAAAATCATCCTAAACAGACTTAAACCAATAGCTGAGAACATCATAGCAGACGAACAAACCGGATTTAGAGAAGGCCGAAGTACTATGGAACACTGATCTTCAATCAAAGGCTCATATGCGAAAAATACATACAGCATCAAAAAGAACCACTCTATGTTTTCATAGACTTTAAAAACGCCTTTGATAGAGTATGTCAGGAAGCCCTGTGGGCCACTATGAGAAAATACAACATCAATGAGCACCTTATCAAAATTATTTACGGCTGCGAAACGTGGACCCTAACAGCGGACATACAAAGAAGATCTTATCAACAAAAATAAAGAGCTACATAAAGATCTTGGGAATTTCGTACAAAGAGCACATCACAAACATTGAAATTCGGATAAAGATCGAACAAGCAATAGGACCTCATGACGACCTTCTCACTATTGTAAAGAAAAGAAAACTTAGATGGTACGGACACGTCCTGCGATCATCCGGCCTGGCAAAAACTATATACTACAGGGTACGGTACCTGGTTCCAGGAGACGTGGAAGACAGAAAAGTGGGGTGCCGGCAACATATGCGAATGGACAGGACTGACAACAATGGAATCGCTGAGAGCAGCAGAGGACCGATCAAAGTGGAGGAAAATAGTGGCCTCTTCACGGTGCCCCCCCCCCCCCCCACACACACAGAGGTCAAGGGATAGGTGAGGTGAGGTGAGCCAAGGCCACGGTTTCACGGTTACGTTACACTCAGATGGCAACACCCCTGAACATCGTCATAAGATATGGCAGGGACATAATCACTCTGAGTGAGATCTGCAGGGATCACTTAACAAAACCGCGTGACTTCACAATAGCGATAGGCTTCAGGTACGTCTGGAATGGTTGCCTAAACAAAACTTCAAAAGACATGAAGCAGGTGTGTTTGGTGATGTTTGAAGACTTACCTGGCTTTTACCCAGTCCAACCAACCTCTTTGAAACTCAGCCACGACCCGACAAATCGACCCCTACTTCACCTAACCCACAACACCTGGCAAAGCATGGATGGTGTCAGTCATTTTCATGGTTATTTTCGGATTAGAAATTGTGGAAGTTCAAAAATGAAAGTGATCTGAGAACCAGATATCACTTGTGTTCAAAGCTTTAATGGCGGGCACCATGGTCCGCATCGCAGATCGTTTTATTTCCGAACTGTCACAATTTTCAATCTGAAAACAATCTCTAGAAATGGCTGACGCCTTCCCATGTTCAATCGGTAGGTCTACTTTGCAAGATGGTGTACTTTAGGTGAATTAAGCGTTAAGAGGCGAACAGCAGTGTCCGGCCATGGCTGATTCAAACATGAGCTGCTAACAGGTTTAATTTCGGCTGGGTGACTTTTCGTGCCGTGAAATAAACCCTTGTCGTATTCAAATAAAGCAACCTCTTTATAAAAAGACAGCAAACGTAGTTTTTGGCCACTTCAGCCACTCTAAAAGGTACAAACCTTTAGTAGATGGAAGATGCTGGAAGTGCAGCCGCTTCACACAATAGTCGGCAAAGGGTGTAAAGCCTGTGGCTTGGACTTCTGTTGATCACCAACGGACCAAATATGGCTAATATATTCAGTTGCTACGTACGGTATCCAACCACGTGACTTGTTTCCAAGTGACGATATATATACATAAACAAAGGTGTACGTGACGTTGCCACCCATCCATACCGGGTGTTTACAAAAATACCTACCAAGCTGCTCTCATTGCTTCAGAACAACGTCGGAACGGATCTTACCCTTTCCACTGAAACTGAAGGTACGACGTTCCAGAGGGTTTGGGGGGGGGGGGGAGGATTGTAGTCACCAGTAGTGTTTCTCCAACAGGTGGTTCTTGTCATATCGGCGGTAGCGTTTGTGGTTTCATTTTCATGTACATTTTGAACAAAACAGCCTATATGTTTGTGTAGTGCTGCAGGTTAGAACTCTTTCGCCAAAATCATGATTATTGGTCGTTCCGCTTTTTGTAAGGTCTAAAAGTCTGGCTTCGAAGTGAGAAAAGACTTTGCCGCAGGGCAAATACCACGTACATCCCTGTATTTGTAAGACCCATTGTACACATGTGAGCCTGTCTGTCGTATTGGGGTGGAATAGACACCGCCTTCTTATCATATCTGCTAGCTCCCATGTATCTTTTCGGTAGACCTCTGCAAACCATTCCACATGAGTGAATTTCCGACCCGGTCGGCAAACAAAGAGCTATTGGTGGATCATTTTCATACGATAGTGAGCGAAAGTGGACATCGAACTTGTTTATAATTGATTTCAGGTCAAGCCTGTTCCATCTAGAAAAAAAAAACAATGTGGCTTTTGCTAAGTGCTGGATCGATTGATATCAAGATATGGCTGTGGACTTGGGGGTAAGAAGGTTACAGCTACAGACGTTGAAGTCATAACAACAACTTTTTCCCTAAACCAGGATGGGCAGTTGGTTTTCATCATCATCACCACCGCCATCACGACCATACTCACCACCACCATCATCATCATCATCATCATCGTCATCCGACAGTGAGGAGCCCTATGAGTGAGTACTTAAAGTACTGCAGTTTATTAGGTTTCTACGGAAGCCACGAGTAAATTTTACCACAAATACAAAAAGGGCCTGCTTAGGGGCGTAAGCTTTGTAGCATAGAATAGATTATTACCTTCACAAAGTAGCGTTTGCAGGGGGTGTTAATGTTTATTTCTTAACAGCATAACTCAAGAAGCTATGAATGAATTGTCATGAACCTTGGTGTGTTGTTAGGTCTTGTATTATCGAAAAAGAGGGCCATGGTCGCCGACTATTCATTAAAATTCTGCATATTTTCAGCGATGTGAACGATCAATATTGAAACAAAAGTGACATATATGAAACTTTAAAAATTGAATTGAAATACAGTACTAGTCCTGCCTTTTTCACACAGTTACCAATAACAGATTTATAATATCGATAGTGTAGAGTCTATTCTACACTATTTTATGAGTTTTGTTATGAAGTCGAGTAAATGCACAGTTCCGTGTCTGCTTACCACAGTCCCAAACCCGTGCCACAGCACACACGTCCTCACGAAGTTCGCATCGGAGTTGTGGGCGACCCCGGGGCGGGGAAGAGCACCTTCATCAACTCCATCCGAGGACTGAGGCCACGGGACCCTGGTGCCGCGCGGGCGGGACTAACCCACACCACTACCGAGCCCACAGAATACCCACATCCAAGTAGACCTGACGTGGTACTGATCGACTTTCCGGGTGTGCTGCTGCGAAGATACAGTGGAAGGTACATCAACTCTATTTGATGACTCAAATTCAAAGTGCATAGCTCCTTACTCTTGACTCAACACAACATATTCATAATATAAGTACCATTGAAGAATTATTACGGTATTAGGTGACCCTTACGTAAAGACTAAAACCGTAAACGTCTTTAATCACTTCAGTGGCTATAGTATGTGATCTTCTGTTTTAAATGTCTTGTGAACTAGTACTCGTTCACCTCATTATTATCAATACAGGCTCCACAACTCCATGTCGCATACTTAGTAATCATATTATAGTTTCTTGATAAGAATTAACATTGATATCAGTAACACGACTTTTTTGCGTGTATGTGATTAAAAAAAAATATTACTGATTCACCATCAGGTATGGAAACTTCAAAATCGGACAGTATCTGATCGAGTTCGGATCCTACATGCGAAGTTGTGACGTATTCTTAGTGTTCTGTCGGGGCCGCATCCAGCACAACCCCATCAACATAGCTATGGCGGCGGCCAGGATGGGGAAGAAGGTCCTGTTCATCAGGTCACAGTTCGACAAAGATTTGGCGGACAAGGAGAACGACGACCCCGAGTACTTCGACGACAAATGCTCGGGCCATCTGATGGAGGAGCTTCGCCAGGACTACATCCGGGTCCTGCGTGATGTGGAATGGCCACATTACGTCAGCGATGACGAGGTTTTCATCATCAGCGGCAGGTTGGAGAACGTGACACAGGAAAAGTGGGACGTGCCCAAGTTGAAAAATGCGATATTTCAACAAACAATAAACACCTTCTGATGTTTTATAGCTTAAAGTGATTCAAGTGGGCTAGAAATAATGCAGTCTTTGCTCGATTCAAGTTGCACAAATGAAGTTGCGTCAAGCTTGTGTTGAAGAAAATTTCCAGATTGCCAGTTTACCGGACAGATTGTGAGTTTGTTTGTTTGTTTAATGTGTTTGTTTACTTAAGCTGTTACACTATTCCCTAAATCACATGGCCTTATCCAGTGGCAACAGATTAAAACAGGAACTCATTGAAACAGGAAGGCACACCCGTATTCCTCTCCAGAATAGACTCTGTCAATACTGTAACATGAATAGAATAGAGGATGAACGACATTTTATTTTAAAATGTAATCTATATCATAAGGAAAGATCTATGCTATTTAATCACATCAAAGAGAAGTTTCCATACTTCGAACATCTAAATGCAAACGCTAAATTTGTATTTTTGATGCGTCTAGACAAACCCTGTCTCACAAACATGATCTGTTCTCACATTGTACGAAGAAGCGAGTTGACCATGTACCACTCTGTATTAGCTTAGTAACTAGAACACCTCTGTATTAGCCTAGTATAGCACTTTTGTATGATCCTTATGTATGTATAACTAAAGTAGTGTATCTTTTGTCTCAACTTTTCTGTAATATTTTGTATGTGTTTGTGAAGTCTTGACCTGTACCTAGCCCGTCGCGGCATGAACGTACAATAATTTGAATAAAGGTTTTTTATTCATTAAAAATGCATATCAAAGTGAATGTAAAACAACATGAATAATTTATACCCAATCGGTATGCACATGGTCGATTACTGCAGTGATTTTTTATGGCCGCTACGGGGCGCTTTTGACCATGGGTATTTCAACACCAGTCGCCTCATACTGTCTGATTCTACGTATTTCCGTAAATTGGCAATTAATTTCTGCATTCCTAGTAAGGAAAACGTAACGCATTTTGCTTCCCAACATCTGCTTGGAGATTATAACACGCACAAAACAAGCCAGAGTCACATCTGCTTGGAGTGATGTACTGGGAAGACTGAAGACGGAGGTTACCGCCGGTCAGTTGCCTTTCGCCTGGTTACAGCTGTGAAACGTGCAGGGTCGTAAATGCCTGTCCCTCCCGTCCGCACGTTTGAGTCACGTTTGGCTGGTGAGACGCAGCTTGACACAGAGAAACCCCGAGTGAACTTTTGAAAGCAACTCAACTGTAGAATTCTGTCCTTATAATGATCTCCAAGCAGAGGCTATGCTTGTTTTGGACGTCTTTTTAGGTGTTTTTTAGGCATATATATTGTCGGCTAGTACTAGCCTCCACCAGGCCTACGGGGGGTAGGGTCGCAGAATTCGGCAAAAGAAGGGAATAGCTGGCCAGTAGAGCCAGTCCGCGGGAGGGTTAAACTGCGCGGTCAGTCAAATCAAACCAAGGAGATGAACCTCCTTGGTCAAACCACAAGGCGGCCAAACTCCTCTGGCAAATATTCTCCTTATCATTGCCAGACTAGGCTAGTACCCAAAGCCCGACAAAACCTATAAAAATGTTCTGAACAAGTTAAACTCTGCTTGTGGGAGTACAGGTCGTTTGAAGATAAGTCAATTAGCTGTCTAAATACGTCGCCTTGTTTGCTTTGTCGGCCACTGGGAGGGCAGCGGGTGTGCTAGGGGCGTTGCCACGGGCCCACCGGCCGCTCTACCAGCAAGCGGGCACCGACTAGCCATGGAGCGGGCCACGGGCCTACCCTGGGTACGTGCACTCCCCCAGCACGGGACCACACAGTGATTCAAGCGACGCTGACCAATCACAGCCCGGCAGGGCCAACCTCAGCCAATCACAACACCGTACGTCATACACAAGCAACCAATGAGAGAGGGGCCATCCTTAATCTGCAGGGGGCTGGAAAGGTGCCAGTCGGGGACACTCCGGCATCGACGAAACATCGTCCTTGTCGCTCGGTATAAAATTATTCCCTTTTAGATCAATATAAGTTGACTGATAAGGTTTTAGAGGAAAAGATTTGGTCACCGAGGCGATTTGAACGGCTTTCAGCGTACACGTGGTAAAGTTAAGGTGAGTTGAAGTTCTTTTAATTTCCCGCGGTGTACAGTAAGACATGAGTGGGCACCCCGCACTGGAGTTTGTTGTTTGCACAGCCGTATTGTGATTCAAATAATTAATTGACCTTTTCTATCAGCCTTTTCTGGTCACGTCTGGTTGTACTTAGCCTCTACCAAGCTTCGGGAAGCGGCTAGAAAGAGTAGAAATTGGCCAAATAGACAGATAACATGCCAGGGGATTTGGTCCGCTAAAAGTCGTAAAGAGCACAGTTTGCCGCTCCCGAACTTTTTGCCCAATGTCTACTCTTTCCAGCCGCCTCCCCGAAGCCTGGTAGAGGCTAGTAGGTTGTACTAGCCCTTTGTGATATATTTCTGCGTAAGTCTAATAGCCCAGCTTTGGATGTAGCTTGACTGTATAGCACCTATATAGCAAAACTTGATATAATCTATTGCCAAAACTTCGCAAGTAATTTTTAAGATCTCATAAGATAAGAAAGGGATTCAATGGCACAAAAGTAACACTTTATTTCACAATCAAAAGCCCTCTGAATCTGTAGAAAGTTTATTGCTGTCGCCTTTTTGCCAGAAACATGAAGAACCTCTGTCTTACACTTTTATTGCCTTGACATTTGCGCTAAAGCAGGGAGAACGTGAGTTTAATGTTTGTATTGTCTGTTGTCTGGGGCAAAGTTCAGAAAATGTTTACCTAAGTACTCGGCGAGCATGTGGTCAATTCACTGCACCTGTACATGTCGAAGTTGGCGGGTCATGTCTTTGGACCTCTTTATTAAAACACCTTGCATTTGGTGCTTGTACCAGTTGTCTAGACTAGGCCTCAGACAGGGTCGCTCTAAAGGACGTTGACCTTGAAGGACGTTGAACCGGGCTTCTATATATTCTTAGGCAGGGCACCCAACGGAGGTTAGAAATCAAGATTTTTAACCACCTTCGGGCACCAGTGTATTACTCTCAAAGCAGATATTAGTAGGGGAGTCCATAGCTTTTTTTCTGAATGCGAAGTTTTTGCTGACACATTGCCCCTTCTTTTTGAATTCAAAATAGCAAAAGGATAAAACGTCCTTCTAAAGAGAATTAGAAGAATATGGGATCTAGAAAAATGATTTCATCAGAAAATCGTTCTTAGATACAAGATGTCTTTATTCAATTATTGGTTTGTCGCAGTTCAACAAACTGAACTTTTTGAGATAATGATCTGTTGCAAGAGAGATCAAATCTCTAGCCTAGCGTCTAGCGTGTTTTTTCAAATCCCAAACATACATGGGATCAGTGGCAGACAGGGCAGACATGTCATTGCATTATCACGCACAGTACACGCGCGTTACAGACGATAGGACAGACAACCCTGGTCACGAGGTCACGCAGTAATCTCAGTCCCAAGTCGTGACTGCTGCATGGTACAGACAGATACCGATCTATATCCCCGCTGGCTATCTTTTAATAATCTCCAAGCAGATCTTAGGGTGGCCAAAGACAGTATCCAATTGGCCAGACAGTTACCATTTGGGTGGCTGAATGGTAACTGTCTGGCCAATTGGATACTGTCTTTGGCCACCCTAAGATCTGCTTGGAGATTACAACATCTTAACGTTTCTAGCTGGCCGCCCTGTATTTCTTAAACGCAATCGCACAGTCATCCTGTATCCTACTCAGAAAACGTTGCAATTTCTCCTCCCAACATCTACTTGGAGCCTTTTGTTAACTCCTCCGTCAAAAGTTTAACCATATTTCGGGCAGATGTTACTGGTTTCTTGGACCCCGATGTAGCACTTTAAATTTGACACAACACAACACAACACAACACAACACAACACAAGAACAGAACGAGCTTTATGTAATAAAGGACTTTCGAGTTTCGTGGGTTTTGATAATCGAATGCAGGGATTTTTTCTTAAAATGAACGAGGTTTTAATACCAGGCGAGTTTTTAATATTGTGACATGAACTATCGCTAATGATTCGTGCCTCACCTTTGTCCAAACAAAACGACCCGAGATTGATAAGATTTTGTCTGTCAATGTCCTTGCTGTCAGCTATAATTTTACCTGCGTCATTGACCAACCCCACATCGATCATTCTAGTCATTCTGTTGTTTAGCAAGATCAAAGAGAACCTCCTTACAAGATTCAGTCCAAAAAATGGTGGAAATAAAACAGGTGCAGGACATGTTAAAGACATTCAAAACTTTTTTTTGCGTCTGGTAGCAAACGTATGAACAAAAGTTCGTGCTTTTGGCGTCATTTTTTTTATACGAATAAGGTTTTACCTTTTACCTATTGCCTCAAGGGAGTCAGTGTGAATTGGTTTGTCTGCATTCTACCCATAGCTTGAGGGCAGTCGTTGATTAAATGGTTACCGCGATTTTAGATGAACCCGTATAAGCCCACGTGCATGTCCTTGAAACAGCCTTGTGGCATTTTCCCCATTCTTAAGAAAGTTACCTCCTGAAATTTCTCAATGTACTGCGCATGCATTTTATTTCCTGCGCTCTAGGCATACGATTCTTGTGCCGTGGTCATCTGCATTTTAACTCATCTGCATTTTAACTGATTTTGACGTGTTTTTCATCTTTTTTTAGGAAAGAGAAATGTCCACTGAACATGTCCCTGAAATAAAGCCCATACGGCTGGGGACGGCTCTGCAAGCCGGGGATGAAACAAAACTATCTCTTGCCTGTAGAGTCGTACCCAGCCTTGGGGCCTGTCTTCACCTCACGGGGGCGCCACCTAGTGGTTGGTTACGGATCTGCAGCTGCTGAAGAGGGCCGCACCTGTGCACACCTTCTGGCAATGACTGACGGCTCGGCCGAGGATCGCTATTTATTGCTTCATGACACTGAGAGTGAATTACGGCTCCCCAAGCCGTGGTTGTGCATTAAACTTAACCACTGCTTGAAGGGCCGAAGTCCACTCTACAGAACACAGAAAACTGTATGAGGAATGGTTAATGGCAGCTAAAGCGATGTCAGACCAGTAAAACTGGATTTTCAAAGTCAATTTTTTTTAATTTTTATTGTAGCAAGTTGAATCAACCAATTCCATAGCATGCTGATATCTGTGAGGCAAAAATGCGATGTCGCTGATGGAAAACGGTTCCTTGTTTCCTATCGTCGGCTGGTTCTAGCTATTTATTAATGTTACCAAAAATGAAGGGACTCCTCATGTAGCTTGTTTCAGAGTTATTTCTAACACTTCAAGTATGAAATGAAGACGAAAATGTGCTAAGAAATGGCAGTAAATCAAATGTCAATATCAGACAGATTTCCTCATCTGGAATATTTTTTGTATTGCCGCCCTGAAATTATACAATTATTATTACATACAAGTAACCATGATATTGCAGCATTCACTCTCAAACTATGACTTGTGCATGGCAATGGTCAGATAATTAGCAACATGTTGACCTTGATACCATCTTCGGGATGAGAAGGCTTGACTGTAGTACATCCCAGTCTCGAACTTTACTCAAGTGTTGTACTTCATACTCTCCCAGTGCTTTAATATCAAGCTGTGTTTTAAACTCATTCACTGTTTTTGAATCAACTAGGGACTGTGGCAGAGCATTCCAGTCATTAACAACTCTGACACTGAAGGTCTGTGATTTTCAACTTATATTTACAACTTAATACTACCAGCAGAATCTTTGCACGTTTTTCAAATCAAAGCTAGCCCAATGGAGTCTGTAATAGACTGGGCAACAGGCTCTCAACCAGTAGACCAGGAGTGAGGCTATAGAACAGTTCCCAGGACCAGTGACGGCTCCGCAAGCAGGGGCTGTGAACCAGGCTAGCCCCCGGTTGTTGGGCCGATAGCTGGCTCTGTGGAAAATGCACAACCTGCCCACTACACCCCTCCTCCACAAGTGGTATCAACCCATCTCCCACTGTTACTTGTAGCGACACATGCCTTCGGAATCAACTATTGAAAGTATGAGGGGGTATGGGATTTTGTATGTCTGCAGGGCTATATGTTCTTGTTTGCTTGAAAGATTATCAAGATGATACTGCAGTTCTACCTTCAGCAGCTAGAGGCACTTCAGCTTAGTAACAAGTACTGTCATGACTGTAAGTATGTGTTTCACTCTATGTACCTTTCCAGAACTTACAATAAATATCAATTATCAAAATACTTGCTGTCCTGTTGCATTGTTGACTGCTGTTCGTGTGTAAAAGGTGTGTGAGAAAACAATGGAAAGTAGTTGTTACTTACCGGTATGCTAATTAAAGTTGAAACCTTAAAAATAACCCAGGTACAAAAATTGACCAGACCTAGAAAAAGTTTCAGAATTCAAGCAGTACTATATAGAAACTGTTGCTTTAATTAGCTTATGGAATCAAAATAACTGTCTCATATCCAAAAGACTGATGCTCAAGAAAAAACTGTGCACACAAATTGTATTTGTCTGAAAATCTTATTCTGGTATAATTGTTACAATATATAATAAAAAGACGTTTTAGTCACTTTTAAGAGCATTACACAAATACGATGCACGCATCATTTCATACCAATTGCAGAAAATGTTATATATTAAAACTATACCTATATCAGCAGTATTATGTATGATGTTAAAAAGTATGATTTTGATTATTTTTTAAGAGGTTAGATACAAGTATGTCTGCCACAAATATCAAATAACTCTTGGATAAAACAAGACAAAAACAGGACCATAATAACACACGTATTGTCATGGTACACTTTTAAAATTACTTTTAAGTTTGCAGAACAAAATTTTTTCCTGCCTTTTATATGGATCTAGGATAATGCCAACATGAGTGTATCTGACTAGAGTGCACTTTGGATAGTTCTGTTTTTTGACGATTATAGCAAAAATACTGTCTCCTGTACAAAGTAGTCTGTACATACATCTCTGTACACTCCGTAAAAGTGCTGCTTCTTACAAGCGAGTAGACCTGCTAAACTGAGCTGTTTTAATGGTAAGAAATCATCAGTTTGATTTTATGAAGAACATTCACTGTCGTGACCCCAAAACTGAGATTGGAAAACGTTGATTTGTTTTTAAACAACATACTTAGTACTTTACGCTATGTTTTAACATGTTTGAGGCTTTCTTTCTGTCCTTGTTACCCGCCCATTGCTAATTTTTTAGTAGCCAAACAAATGTGTGCATGTATGGAAAAATTAAGTCTGCAATAGATGTTGATATGGAGTTCTGATCCAAACTTCCCACTACAAAATAAATCAAGCAACTGGATAAATTATCTTAGGAGTCAGACGTTTCAGATAGCATTTGCTGTCTTTCATCAGTGACTGATAATCATTCTCAAATAAAAATCATGAAAGATAGCAGATGCTATCTGAAATGCTACTGAGAAAATCTATCCAGTTGCTGACTTATTTTGCATTATGCAAAGCTCTAACCTTCATAGACAAACTTCCCACTGTTTTCACATCACGAATTTCAATTAAAAGATCGTAAAATATAGTATCAGTTAGATGTCCTGATATGGCTAGGGAAGGTTAGTTGGTTAGACGGCCATGTTGGCAAGACTACGGACGAAGACGGGGTCAACAGCAGCGAGTTTGGCGGACAGGAAGGCGTGCATACTGAACAGCAGGGCCTGCAGGTTCGGACACTCCAACTCCTGTAGAATAAATAAACAAATAGACAACAAACATACAAACAAATTCATCACTTACTACATCATATGAAACAACTCTCACTGCTTTGGTCTCTAGAACATTGGCCCATCTTTTTAGCCTCTACCAGGCTTCAGAAGCGGCTGGAAAGAGTAGAAATTAGGAGTGGCAAATGTACCCGTTTAGGGGACCAACTCCCCTGGCATGTTATCGGTTTATTTGGCCAATTTCTACTCTTTCCAGCTGCTTCCGAAGCCTGGTAGAGGCTACCATCTCTTCACATAAAGTAATCAAAAGACAAGAAACCAAAGACTAAGTCAGCAAGGCAAAAGAGAAATCAAAACATTGTAACATTTTTGCATGAATGTTCTAAATTGTTTAATTTAAAAGCCACAAAAGTGGTTGGACTGTATCACACTTTGACAGTGTTGCACCTACGGACTATGATTTTCCACACAACAAAGTTTGACTGACCTGTGTCTCTATGTGCCTGAGGTTGGGAGACTGGAACAGGAGCTTGATTTTAGACTTGTTGTCGTCCGAGGAACCCTTCAACTGGGAGAACTTGTAGGTCCATAAAACCATCTGGAAGGTAAGATTAAACAAGTTAATCCAATAAAGGTAATATTTGAAAACCTTCAGCCTTGCAGGCTTTAACAGTGTTGGTCTATTTCCCTCTAGGTTCTTAATATCAAACAAAGAACACAAAAGCTCTTCATACAATTGATGTAGTATCTTTTAGTTTACCTTATTTTCTCCATCGTAGAGTGTGAAGCCAGTAGTGAAGTCCAGAGTGAGTGCAGCCAGTCTCCTCTGCCAGCTCACTCCAAAGGTTTTCCTCTGTCAACAGATCAGACCAAAAGTTATGGTACAAATAGTGAGCAAAGGACAACATGATGCCCTGAACCTCTATGTGTCTAGTCTTTGTATAGTAGTACAGTTAAACCTTGGGATTTTCTTATACACCAGAGATTCTCTCACCTTGCTTACGTTTCGATGTCTATCAGACACCTTCCTCAGAGCTTCTAACTGGAAAAAAGCGCCGCCTATATTGGCTACATATAGCGGCAAGGTGCAGTACTCCAGTCAGAAGCTCTGAGGAAGGTGTCTGATAGACATTGAAACATAAGCAAGGTGAGAGAATCCCTGGTTGTGTATATGAAAATACTAATATCCTATGAATGTAACCGCACCATAAGGTAACAATTCTCCCCCAACCCTAGTGACAAACAGGTTTTGTTACCCCTATAATCCTGACTGCGTGATGTGTGGCTGTCTGTATGGCTCCCAGCCACAGAGTTAACTCTTCCTTAGTCTCCACATTCAGGTGACACGACTCTCCTGTGGACAGCTGCACACCCAGACAGTACAGTCTGTCATCTAAAACTTCCTGGTCCTGCGGACAAAAAACAAGTAACTGTGTTATGACAAGTGGCAGTTTGACAATTCTACATTGATACATAGAATTGGATTCTAACTCCAGCTTTTCTCGATGACAAATACAGCTTACATAGTCTTACAAGTCTCCCAAAAGATCATTCGTTTCATTCATATGATCATTCACTCATTCATTAGAAAAGGCAAAGTAAGACTTCATAATAGGTGGGTGGAGGTGGGAAGGGTTAAGAAGGTTAGATTGTCTGTTGCCATGTTGGTGTGCATTTCAGTGCATCATAGACAAGCATTTTGGTGCATTTCAACATAAAATAACCTGACTCTGAAATGTAGACAGCCTCACCCTGTTCATTTTGCACATGAGCTCATGTAGCTTGTACATCCGATCACACCTGACCCAGTCTCTTTGGCTCACCTGTACAGAAATAGAAAAAACAAAGCACATTTAAAGGCTTTATGTATGTATAAATGGCCCACGCAGTGCAAGTTAGGTGCAGGTAGACATCAGAAATACTGTACCTGCGCAGCTCCAATTTTACCAGCACTAACCTGCATATGCAGGTGGTATTTCCAGCCCTGTGATTCTTATACTATGTACTTGAGAGTACAAAATAAATTATACCATTACCCTGGTAACAGCAAACATGCAATGAATAACATGGTTTGAAAATAACAGCAAATGGCTGGATTTGTCCAGTAAATGTATAAGTTATAAAATACCTGACAGGAAGGTACCACTACTTACAGGAGGGGTGTCCATAATAAACATGTCCTCCCCCCTGAGTGCTACAAATCTGGGTTTCCAGTTCTGGAAGTTCTTGGAGGCTCCTATCCGTTCACTCATCCACCCCATGTGGGTAATCTATGGGGAAAAACACAAAAATTAGTAACTTTACCAAAGGTACTAGTTATTTTGTTAAGGGTAATTCAAAAATATTTCATTTAATGATTGGTTAATTAAAAAGTCTTAAATGAGTTAAAGTATGCACCCCTTAAAGTATGAAATACAAGTTTTGTACATTATGATATTAGTACAAGGTAACAAAAACTTTACCAAAGGTACTGGTTATTTTGTTAAGAGTCATCCTAAAATAATGATAGATTAAAAAGTCAGAAAATGATTTTAACTATGCACCCCTTGAACCATAAAACACAAGTTTTGTAAGTTATGATATCATGATCAGTGCAACCTAATAAAAGACAGACTGATATAGGCCTGCAGAGGCATGTTGTAAGGGATTGCAACTGTCATATTGGATGGTGACCTAAAGCTTACAGCCCTATGTATGGGGTATAAGCCTGCGGCATAAAACCTTTATCGAGAAGAGTAAGGGGTGACCCGGTGTGCTTGGCTGAAAAAGTGAGTACATGGCAAGGCTGCATTGCACTACTAGCTATCA